>CM038227.1:31776314-32376314 GCA_021442155.1 Cymbidium sinense
TCTAGTTTATTTTACCTGGTTCTTGAGATTATGTTCATTACATTCCAATGGAAGCATTTGGAGGCTGTTTGGATGGTTTCTATGAGGTTTTTTTGCATTTGTACTCTCTGTACCTCTCTTGAGAGTACAGATTATTTATGACCTTTTTTCACAGTTTCTTTGACCTTGTTCCTGAGTTTATGTTTAAGGCATTCCAATGGAAGCAATTTGAAGGCTGTTTGGATGATTTCTGGGGAGTATTTTGCATCTGTACTCTCTGCACCTCTCTTGAGGGTACATATCATTTATGGCCTTTTTTCCAGTTTATTTTGGCCTTCTTAGAGTAAATATGTTCATTACATTACATCATAAGCAGTTTGGAGGGTGACTGGTTGTTTTTTATAAGTTTTTCTGTATTTGTACTCTTTATACCTCTCTTGAGGGTACAGAATATTTAGGGCCTTTTTTTCCAGTTTATTGAGATTATGTTTAGGGCATTCCAATGGAAGTAATTTGAAAGCTGCTTGGATGGTTTCTGGGGGGTTTTGGCATCTATACTCTCTGTACCTCTCTTGAGGGTACATATCTTTTATGACCATTTTTCCAGTTTATTTTTTCTGTTTCTTGAGATTATGTTCATTACATTCTAATGGAAGCAATTTGATGGCTGCTTGGATGATTTTTGGGTGGTATTTTGCATCTGTAATCTATCACATATTTTGGAGTGCATTAGATGAATGGTCAACGAAAGTGAGATGATGAAGTCGTGATGTCTAATGACCCAAATTTGGGAAACTCCACACCACTGTGAAATGGAGGCGTATGCATCACTGACTATGCACATCAAATTGGCTTCGTGTTCGGGACCATACTAGTTATTGGCCAAACTCAAGAAATTGAAATCAAAAGATTTTCTATGTGCAAAAGTGGTTGAAGAAGTCCGCCTAAATGACTTAACAAAATTCCGTAAAGTTGATACAAGAACCTGGTTGTCCTACCATGATTAGATTCTCTATTGATTTGAGGGGAATTGACGATTAAAATACGTAAAGTCATAATCATTCTTTGGGAGCTCCGACCTATCTTCTCATCACATGATGCATTACATGAGAAAGCGTCCGTTGAAGAAGACAATTAGAGAACCGATGCATTCAAATATCTAAGTTAAGTACGAGAATATTGGGTTCACAAAAAGAGATGCTTTCAATTTTATTCGAAAGAGAAAAGATCGAGGATTGAATGGTGATAGTAATGCATTAATATAAGGAAAAAGGCAAATGGATGGGATGTTTGCATGGGATGTACAAGTTGATGACTTAGTAAGTTTTTTTTGGAGCAATGACATGTCTAGGATAGAATATGATTGTTTTGGGATGTGATTTATCAACTCAATAAATATAATCTTATTTGTGCCCTCTTATTGGAGTGAATCATCACGGCAAAATATATTATTTGGAGTTTTATCGAAGAGAGATAATTGAGTCATTCTCATGGCTATTCCAAATATTTCTTCTTGATGAGTGACATCCTATATAACAATCGATCAAGATCAAGCTATGGCGAGAGCTATCGAAATTGTATTGCCGCATACTCTTCATAGGTTGTGCCAATGGCATATTTCAAAGAAAGCTCCTTCCAAGGTTCATTACTTTAATAGTAATAAGAGAGTACAAGGGCTATTTTATACATGCATGAGTAAGTGTGACTCAGAGGAATAGTTTAAAGAAGCTTGGTCTGCCATGCTAGAAGAAGGTAATTTGCATGATCATGCTTGGCTATCTGAGCTTTATAAGATTAGATCCAAGTGATTCAAGAGGACTCATTCTCGCATGATCATCTTGTAACACAATGTAGTGAGTCCATGAACAATATATGTCACGTAATATCTAAACCAACAAGTCACTCAGATTATTTCTTGGGGTTGGAAAAGGTTATGGAGACATGGCACAAAATGAACATGACTAAGACTTCAACATCGACATTCTTGTTGTTACACCCAATTCTAAAACAAGCTATGTTTTATACAAGAAAGGTTTATACTATGTTTGAGGAGGAATTTTTGGAGTTGGAGGCCTATCAAGAACTAAGTCGATGATGACCATGGAGTATTTGGTGAGAAACTTAGAGAATAAAAATGCATCCAAAACATGGACTGTGCATTTTGATGGGACTACCCATGATGTAACATGTACTTGCAAAAAATTTGAAATGATAGGATTACTTTGTGCCCAATCAGACGTAGTTCTTAGTCGATGATGTTGTGCGATGACAAGTATCTTCTCATGCGATGGTCTACCAGAGCAAAGAGGGATATTTACATTAATAGTGCATACAAAAAATTAAGAGATGTGGAAAGCACAGATGGAAATGCTACTGACATTATTTTCTGGAACCACATAAGTCGATATGCATATCAAATAAGCGTCAGGGCACAGGGCAATAAGAGAGCTGAAGACTATATGCTTGGATCCTTAAAAAAATTATATGATGATGTCAACTCTATAATAAGTGAGAATTCTCCTCTAGCTGATAGAGCAGTTAAGAAGAAGAAGTCAACCACAACAGACAAGGAAAAAGACATCTTAAAGGATCCAGTTAAGCAACATCCAAAGGGTGTTTCCAACTCAAGGCTTAATGTATATTGGGAGAGATCCAAGAAAGCCAAGAGTAATTTTCTATTTGTGTATTAATTTTTAGTATTTTAAATATTATTGTTAATCTTCAAACCATTCTACTTTTATTATTGCAGAAACTAAAGTACAGGATAGTTGCGAACGATTTGTCATAAGTTGCATCACCTTTCTCTGTTATGCCAGAGTGTTTTTCAGAGGTATGCACAGAATATCACACATCGATGCTATAAGAAATTATCAACTAATACAATGTTCTACATGCAAGAATTTAACTCGAGCTCCACAATCAATCAGTCGGCTGAAGGGTACACTAAGCTGATGATGGATATTATTTCAAGAAAACATTTTAATGCATGACATCATCTAGTTTTGTGTTCTTCGATTGTACAATCTTTTTTGTAATGCTTTAGAGTCCCTAAGATGACTCTCTTTAACTTAACAAATACACCAAGATCTTTAGATCAGATTTAGCTAGAGATTTTCTCACCTTATTTGTAGCTTTTAAGTAGTAGTTATTGAGTTAATCCTGCTAAGGACCTTGTAATCATTCAACCGTAGTAATAAATATGTGCGATATTCAATAATGGAAGCATTTTGAGGGTGACTTTTTTTATAGTTTTTCTGACCACTTTATACCTCTCTAAGGAATATTTATGGCTTCTTTTTCAATTTAATTTGCCTGTTTATTGAGATTATGTTTAGGGCATTCCAATGGAAGTAATTTGAAAGCTGCTTGGATGGTTTCTAGGGGTATTTTGCATCTGTACTCTCTGTACCTCTCCCAAGAGTACATATCATTTATGGCCTTTTTTTCTAGTTTATTTTGCCTGATTCGTGAGATAATGTTCATTACATTCCAATGGAAGCAATTTGGAGGCTGTTTGGATGGTTTCTGGGGTGTTTTCTGTATCTGTACTCTCTATACCTCTCTTGAGGGTACATAATATTTAGGGCCTTTTTTTCCAATTTATTTTGCATGTTTATTGAGGTTATGTTTAGGTCATTCCAATGGAAGCAATTTGAAAGCTGTTTGGATGGTTTCTGGGGTATTTTTTGTATCTGTACTCTCTATATTTCTCTTAAGGGTACAGAACATTTAGGGCCTTTTTTTCTAGTTTATTTTGCCTATTTATTGAGATTATGTTTAAGGCATTCCAATGGAAGCAATTTGAAATGGTTTTGGGGTTATCATACTCATCTCTTGAGAGTGATCATTTATGGCCTTTTTCCAGCTTTATTTTACGATTTGTGAGAGATAATATTCATTACATTCCAATGGAAGTAATTTGGAGTTGGATGGTTTCGGGTGTTTTCTGATCTCAGACTTCTCATCTCAGGGGCCTTTTAGTTTATTTTTTATTGTGAGATTATGTTGTTTAATGCATTCCAATGGCAATTTGAAAGTGTTAGATGGTCTGGGAGTTTTTTTGAGACTTTCTGCCTCTCTGAGATCATTTATGATTCCTTTTCAAGTTATTTCTTGATTATGTTTAGTATAAAGCAATTTGAAAGTCAGATGGTTTTCTTTAGACTGTACCTCTTAGGCAAATCATTTTACTTTTGCTTTGATGAGATAATGTTCACATTACATTTCCAATGGAAGAAATTTGAAGGTTATTTGATGGTATGTTTCGTATCAGACTCACTCTCTTGAGAGTATAACATTTTTAGTATTTTTTATTTATTTTGATTGAGATTATATTTTATTCTAATGGAAGCAATTTGAAAGCTGTTAGGATGGTCTTTGAGAGTTTTTTGGCATCTGTACTCTCTGTATCTCTCTTGAGGGTACATATCATTTAGGGACTTCTTTTTTAAAGTTAATTTTGCCTGCTTCTTTAGATTATGTTTAGGGCATTCCAATGGAAGCAATTTGAAAGCTACTTGGATGGTTTGTGGGAGGTTTTTGGCATCTGTACTCTTTGTACCTCTCTTGAGGGTACAGATCTTTTATGGCCTTTTTTTCAGTTTATTTTGCCTATTTCTTGAGATTATGTTCATTACATTCCAATGTAAGCAATTTGGAGGCTATTTGGATGATTTCTGAGGGTTTTTTGATATTTGTAATTCTCTTAAGGGTACAGAGCATTTAAGGCCTTTTTTTGAGTTTATTTTGCTTGGTTCTTGAGATTATGTTCATTACATTTCAATGGAAGCAATTTGATGGCTGCTTGGATGATTTCTGGGTGGTTTTTGCTTCTGTACTCTCTATACCTCTCTTGAGGGTACAGAGCATTTATGGACTTCTTTCCCGCTTCTTCGACATGCTCATTACATTCCAATGTCATTTATGGCAAAACTTAATTTATAATTTTAAACTTAACGTTAAACAATTAATTTTACTTTCTATTATTAGCACAAGTCAACATATATTTATGATCATCGAAATCATGATTATATATTTAAGCTCATGGAGTTAACGATTTCTAATGTCAACTCTCAATTGTTTGACATCCGATCATTCTGATATTCAAAAGTCTAGATTCATATCTATTACATTATATTAATGTATTCTTCATTTTGGGAAAATTAATCTTTTGAGATCAATGAGTTATTAATGAATTATTTGAACTAAATCCTATATCAAACTAAATCCTATAGTTCTTAGATTGGATTTTTCAGTCCCAAATAAAATATAGCGTAATATCTAAATATATTCATCTTCTTGGGCCCATGGTGGTCACCAGCCAGGAGTTTATGGATCGCCTCCATGTACTTGCAGATAAACATCCCGCAGTCAACACTGTTAGCTTGGATTGGTAGCCCACTCACCACTTTGATTGGCCATTTTTTGGGATCGCTCGCAAAAGACTGGCAAACATCTTCAACAAGTAATTTGATCTGAATAGCCAAAACATAATCTCAATAAGTTGGCCCAGAAAAAAAAATAGTTAAGAGGAAACAAATTAAAAATTGTTCTTCCAATCTCGTGAAGAATGCTCTTATATGGGTAATGAAGTCATAAAAATACTGTGCCCCTAACTTAATATGCCAACCAAGAGTGTCCAAGTTCGATTATCTATAACCGGCAAGAAGATTAACTCACCGACAACACAAGTAGTGACATGTTGGATGAATATTTTGCTTTCCTTCTTTAGGCCGTACCTGGCATAACTCTGCAAGCAAAAAAAAGAATGATTATAGATTCTAGCTTTTATCTAAACAAACAAGAAATGAATTATAATACCCAACATTTTTGTGGGATAACATACCCAGTGCAAGCATGAAATGTACAAATAGGGGACATACTGACAGAGCTTAATACTTCTACCAAGAAGGCAAGGCATCGACGCGGTGCATTTGATAGATCGATCTCTCAAAGAACTCATCGACCGCCTGATACAATAAGGATATTCCCAGCCACGAATATAGTATCACTCCTGCAAGTGAGGAATGTTTGAAAGCGAGCTTAATTAAATGAATTGGGTATTTTATATACGAAGATGGAGTTGACTGAAGAATGTATTACTTATCCTCGAATCGAGATCACGACGTGTCAATAAGCTGGAGCATCGGCTTAGGCAGGACATCTCTGGATGAGAAGTCTACAAATTGATATGCCTCTGCTAGCTGCAATGAAATTACTGATGATGAAAGTAACTAATGAAGAGCTAGATTCATTATAAATTAAAGATCGATCTACTGAGATGATTCATACCTCTGACTGATGGTCCTCCACCACAATGATAACAGTGTGTGGGTCATCAACCTTTATTGGCTCATCTTTGCGAACCTATAAAAAAATTTAGTGAAATCTATTCTATTATCTCAAATTTAAAAGAAAGTAACTTAATACATCTACTGTCCGCTTCTCATCTTGAATGGAGGCCACCACATCACTTATTCTTGCTCGTGACTTCCTATAAGTGTGTGCGAAGGGGGAACAAACTGCTTTCCTCTTCCTCATCTGCCGAGCCTTCACACCACGTTCAATGCTCAGCTTCACAAGATCATGTAGTGGGCTCCAAGAACTTCACCTACGGTGAACTCCACATGGGCTTCCCCTGAAGTATCCAACTCCAGTGGAAGCTGGTAGCCTCCACAAGAGCTTCCTCTACTGCAGCCTCCTCGTGGGCTTTCCAAGTGGTAGCCTCCTGGGTACCCTCCATGTGGGAAGCTCTGTGGTAGCCTCCTCAAGAGTTTTCAGGTGACCCCACAGAACCTCCCCACACCGGGGTGGTAGGATCCGCTCCAAGAAACTTCCTCGATAGCAGCAACCCGCAAATCAAGCTCATCCATCATCTCTGTCATTATTGCATGAAAAGATGATATTGTATCTTTCAAGTTCCTGAAACCTATAAGTATCCTCTCCACCGCAAAGCCTGTTGTGGGGGTAGTAGCAGAGGTCAGGCTAGATACACTAGACGGGGGAGAATATCGAGGAGAGACATATGGAGAGTCAGTGGGGGCTGAACTCATTAGACTTAAAATGGGACTGCTATTGGGCTCGACATGTGTAGATTGTTGGGTAGGGGACACTAATTCAAGGAGCCATGTCTCCTCTTCTAATATGTCCTCGAATGAAAGGCAGACATGTGTTAAAACGATAAGAAAATGTGAAGACATATAACGTAAATAAAGACATTCTTATATAAACTAAGTGATATTATTATATGTCACCTGGTGTCCTCCCAAATCAGTGAAAGCATTATTTGGAAACTCTATTTTTTCCCATCGCAAAGATAATGCGGTTTCAGATGAAAATGACGGTTTATGATGCTTATGTGCTCACCCATATCTACAATGAATATTTAAAAGCTTAACTTCAATGCATTAAATTACACATTCCTGGAGATATAGAACATACCATCAGAAGAGTGAAAAAGCCACTCATGTAACCGCCTCTCTAGTTCAATCTTTGATGTAATAACATCAAATTGGGAAACTAGAAAGTCCCAAATGGCCTCTTGTATTCAAAGAAATCTATCTATGTCATCGGTAGTAATCAATTCCAATGCCACTCTATAGTTGTGATATACAAAAAATAGATTTGACAGCAGAAAATATATGTACAACTACACAACCGCAAGCATGTGCAACGAGCCATCCAATGCTCAAGTTGATTAGTGATGAACCAACTAATGACAGTGGGATTTCGCCATAAGACCTTCTCCTTGGCATCCCTATCATCATCAACTTCATCGGGGTGAAAGAAATGCACTGCCCACCCAACAAGAAAGCTTATTTTTCTATGTCCCAGCAAGACAGGATCGATGTAATGGCAACTGAGTCTTGCTTAATTCCATGGAGTCTAATGAATTGATGCAGATGAAGCCTCATTAAAATGTCTTTCATCAAGAAAGCGTCGCAATATTATAACATAATTCTTACAAGTGATAGTCGATTCAAGTTATCCTTTTCCACACATGGTAAACTTCAAAAGAAAAGTCAAGAGTAAATGAGTATATGCAAATCACCCATCAAAACCAAGAGAACAACTTCCAAATTGTTCCTAATAGACTGTACAGATGCAAAAAAAAAACCCTAGAAACTATCCAAACAGCCCAAATTGCTTCCATTGGAATGCCCTAAATATAATCTCAATAATTAGGCCAAAAGAAACTGAAAAAAGTAGGTCATAAAGATCTGTACCCTCAAGAGAGGTACAGAGAGTACAGATGCAAAATACCCCCCAAAAACCATCCAAGCAGCTTTCAAATTGCTTCCATTGGAATGCCCTAAACATAATCTCAATAAACAAAATAAACTGGAAAAATGAAGTCCCTAAATGATTTGTACTTAAGAGAGTAGAGAGTACAGATGCCAAAAAAACCCCCAAAGACCATCCTAACAGCCTCCAAATTGCTTCCATTGGAATGTAATGAACATAATCTAAAGAAGCACGCAAAATAAACTGGAAAAAGAAGTTCATAAATGCTCTGTACCTCGAGAGAGGTACAGAGAGTATAGATGCAAAAAACCACCCAGAAATTATCCAAACAGCCATCAAATTACTTTCATTGGAATATAATGAATATAATCTAAAGAAGTAGGCAAAATAAATTAGAAAAAGAAGTCCCTAAATACTCTGTACGCTCCAGAGAGGTACAGAGAGTAAATATGCAAAAAAATACCCAGAAATCATCCAAGCAGCCATCAAATTGCTTCCATTGGAATGCCCTAAACATAATCTCAAGAAATAGGCAAAATAAATTAGAAAAAAAAGGCCCTAAATATTCTATACCCTCAAAAGAGATATAGAGAGTACAGATGCAGAAAACACCCTAGAAACCATCCAAACTGCCTCCAAATTACTTCCATTGGAATGCCCTAAATATAATCTCAAGAAGAATGCAAGATAAACTGAAAAAAGTAGGCCCTAAATGATTTGTACCCTCGAGAGAGGTACAGAGAGTACAGATGCAAAATACCCCCCAAAAACCATCCAAACAGCCTTCAAATTATTTCCATTGGAATGACCTAAATATAATCTCAAGAAGAAGACAAGATAAACTGAAAAAAGTTGGCCCTAAATGATTTGTACCCTCGAGAGAGGTACAGAGAGTACATATGCAAAATACCCCCCAAAAACCATCCAAATAGCCTTCAATTTGCTTGAAATGCCCTAAATATAATCTCAATAAACAGCAAAATAAACTGAAAAAAATCATAAAAGATCGTACCTCAAGAGAGTACAGAGAGTACATATATAAAATACCCCTAAAATCATCCAAGAAATTTTCAAATTGCTTCCATTGGAATGCCTAAACATAATCTCAATAAACAAAAAAATAAACTAAAAGGCTCTAAATGTTCTGTACCTCAAGAGAGAGTATAGATATAGAAAACACCTTAAAACCATCCAAACACCTCCAAATTGCTTCCATTGGAATGCCCTAAATATAATCTCAAGAAGAATGCAAGATAAACTAAAAAAGTATGTTCTAAATGATCTCAGACCTCAAGAGAAGTACAGAGAGTACAGATGCAAAATATCCCCCAGAAACCATCCAAACAGCCTTCAAATTACTTCCATTGGAATGCCCTAAATATAATCTCAAGAACAAGACAAGATAAATCAAAAGGTAGTTCTAAATGATCTGTACCAAGAGAGTACAGATGCAGATGCAAAATACCTTAAAACTATCCAAACAAAACCTCCAAATTGCTTCCATTAGAATATAATGAACATAAACTCAAGAACCAGGCCAAAAAACTGTGAAAAAGGTCATAAATGATCTCAGACTCAAGAGAGTACAGATGTAAAAAAACCTCCCAGAAACCATCCAAACAGCCTCTAAATGCTTCCATTGGAATGTAATGAATATAATCTCAAGAACCAGACTAAATAAACTAGAAAAAAAGCCCTAAATGTTATGTACCCTTGGGAGAGGAGCGCCCATCCGATCGCCCGTAAGAGCTAAAACGGGAAAAAAAATACTGATATCGTTTCATGGATTGAGTCCGCACGTAGTTACTGCGTGGACTCGACGTAATATTTTCTCATTCGTGTGAGCTATCTTCCCCGTTCGAATGGAAAAAATATTACGTGCGGATTTCGGATGCATCCGGAGTCCGATGAGATTGTTCCATTTTTTTAAAAAAAAAAGAAAAAGAAAAAATGGAGGGCTGTGATGTGGAGTCCGTGACGTATATTCTCGCTCGAACGAGCCCACCTCAAATCAAGCCGCCGACTGCTCCTTCAAAGGCAAGAACCACACTCGCACTCTTCTACCTTTGATTTCCCTCAACCGCAAGCAAGAAACTGACGAAGCCCTCACTGCTATCTACCATGTCATATCCCTCGGCATGAACTTTTTCGATACCTCCCCTCTCGGCACAACTCCTCCAACATAACCGCATAGATAATTTCACCAAATGGACATGGACGGTCATGCCTTTTCATTGCACAACTTAGAGCGGGATGGCCCCAAAGACCACGACCTTATCACTTGCGTTGTCGCCGAAAATGATGTCATCCTTATTGACACTATCAAGGAGTGGCTTATCAGGCACGTCTTTGGAGTTGGAGATTCCTACGATGTTGACTTCTTCGCGGCGTGATGGCGAAAGCTGCAATCGTGTCTTCATTGACCTAGGCGGCAACCATTGCCTTGCTAATGTTCTCTACACCGGCGGCACGAAGACTTATTATATGCATGCGAAGTGGACTAGACTTAGGCATTTGATACCGGTGGGCGATAAGTGAACGCAGCTTTGAATCGATAGATCGAAGTCTTCAACTCGTGAAGTGATTCTTGGAATTGAGGGATGTATGAGAGATAACAATTGATGAAGTGGATAAGAAGGACTAACCGAGCTACTTGGAGCTATCATGGGTTTGATGGAGACCGCTCATTGGCAATACTATGAGATATTATGTCGGTCGTACACCAACACGCTTGTACTGCTCATGGGCAACCATTGAATCGTTCTTGCTACTCTTATCGCGGTGGTGCACTTTATGAGCTTCTGAGAGAAATACCAAATAGTGAACGCAATTCTTCATTATGAAGAGAAGAGCCAAACATTTTGCTTGGCTTTCGATCTGGAATCTATCATGGTGACTGAACTTGGAGCCCGTGATAGATTAAAGATCCTACTCAATAAGGTATAGTATGTTTGAAGACCCACTAATGCTTAATATGGCTTAGTGGATATGAAGATTCAACTGTGATATCGCAAGACACTAATCGCTACACTCATCAGGGCGTATCGAGTAAGTCTACCGTTTGATAAAGATGTATGCTGAAAATGATGTTGCAGAAGAGGCAAGAAAGGTGTTTGATGAAATGCCTGAAAGAAAATGAATGTATATGCATGTGTTTGTCTTTATGCAGGTTTGAAGATCTTGTCATGCTCATCAGGGCATGACGAGATGAAATTCGGCTATGTTTTTTCAAGACACCGCTCGCTACGCTCATCAGGGCGTACCGAGTAAGCCAAAACTGACAGATGTGGCACCCCCTACACTGAAATGCTACCAAAATTAAAAATATTTGCATATATATATATTTGCTTTTATGCAGAAGATTGAAGGCCTCGTTATGCTCATCAGGGCATAACGGGATTGAAATTTGGTCGAGGTGTTTCAAAAGACTAACTATCACGCTCATCGGCGAAGTTCTTGAGGGATGACCAAATACTATCAAAAGCCAAATTTGGAATATTTGCATATATTTATTTTATGTAGGTGATTGAAGGCTTTGTTATGCTCATGAAATTGAAGGGGTGTTTCAAAACACCAACCATCACGCTCATCGTGCATGACGCTAAAACACTTTCGAGAACGCAAAGAATGATGCCGAGGTCGCCAAAATTGTGTCAAATCTTTTTGACTTATAAAAAAAATGAAAAATAAAAGAATCAACTTAAGAATGTCAAGCAATGAAACCTAAAGCTAAAATTCAAATTAAAAACTCAAAACAACAAAAGGGGAGGAAAATAACATACAACAAACACAAAAGTAAAATAAAAGAAGAGGGGGAAAATGAAAGTCACTCTGAGGAGTAAATCTTTTTCTTAAAATAACAAATTAAATTATCCTTTAAACCTATAGCTTCAGAATGCCTTCTTCTCCATCTGATCAATCATAGGGCGATACTAAACCAAAATTTATAAAAATGATGGAGCTTTCCTTCAATACAAAAATGAAGGAATTTCGTTCTAATTATTATTTCAAAATCAATGATTTCATTAATTAGGTGAAATTAGTCAAACAATAAATTCCTGCATGTGCTCGGACATAGAGATTTAAAGTGTAAATTTTAATGTCTTAAAAGGCTGCGCAGGCTAAATTGGAATATATTAAATTTTAATTTGAAAAATCTAATAAGATATTAGATCAATTTACAATATCATCTTTGCCACCAGATCTACAACTCTAGATTTAAGCAAGTAGAAGGCGATATTAAACCAAAATCTACAAAAATCATAGAGCTTCCTTCGATCAAATCAATAAATTTTATTCTAATTATGATTTTCAAAATCAATGATTTCGCTAATTAGATAAAATTAGCTAAGCTATAAATTCTCGCATGTGCTCGGGCATAAAGATTTAAAGTGCAAATTTTAATATCTGAAAATGCTGCACAAGCTTAATGAGAATTAATTAAATATTAATCTAAAAAATCTAATAAGATACTAGATCAATTTACAACGTCTTCTTCACCACCGATCTGCAATTCTTTGTACAAATAGACAGAAGGCGATACTAAATTAAATGCTGCACGAATGAAAGAACCTTCCTTCAATTAAAAAAATAAAAGAAATTTTATTCTAATTATGATTTTTGATGTCAGTGATTTCATTAATTAAATAAAATTATCTAAGCTATAAATATTCGCATGTGCCCCGACATTATGCTTAATGCTTAAATTTAAGTATCTGAGGATGCTGCGTGGGTTGTTTCCCGATTTAGTCTTAGGACTGTGTCTAGGTTTACAAAGCCTAAAAATCTATTATAATGAGTCCAAGTTAGTGGAATATCTAAGAAGCTAATTCTGTCATATGACAATAGATCTAATTCTCTGTTAAGAGCTAAAACAGAGTTGACAAGATCTAAAGCAAGTAATATTTTAAATTACAATATAAATTAAAATACCTTCTACGCCACCGGATTTGCAACACTTCATACAAGTGAACATAAGGCGTTAATTAAGGCAATTCTTAAATACACCTGCATGGGCCCCGACACTACGCTGAATGCTTAAATTCAAGTGTCTGAGGATGCTACACGAGTTGCTTCCCGGTTTAGTCTTAGGATTGGGTCCGGGTTAACAAAACCTAAAAACATATAATAAGAGTTTCAAATCACTGAAATATCTGAAAAATTGATTCTGTCAGGTGATAGTAGATCTAATCTTCTATTAGTAGCTAAACAGAGTTGACAGGATTTAAAGCTCTTAAATATATTCAAATTAATCAAATTAACTTAAATTTAGTGTCAATTTAAAAATTGTTTAAAAGAAATCCTATCATTAGAAGCTTAAAGAAAAACTCAATTTATCCACATTCCGCAACTGTTTGTTGAGGGTGACAAATTAAGAAAACTCTAGCACACAAAAGAGCCAATGTCAAATCAAGTGTTCTGTTATATTCAATCTCAATCAATTGCCAAGAAAGACGGTCCGTCCTCATCATGGATTCCAAGAGCTCCATAGATGATGCAATCACAACCAGAGTCCTCTGATCAGGTGGTTTGGCTAGGCCAGCTCCATTATATTACGATCACGACTGCAGCCCGTATGCTCCCCAATGGCTATGCCCTTTGAGTTTTGAATCATAGGGTATACTTGATAGGGCAAACAACCCTCTGTCAGCTAAGGTAGACTTAAGTCTATCTCCTCAGACAAACACCACCTCAGGTCTATAAGGATTTCTTAGACGACGTAACCCATATGTTGCTCATGAGGATCTTTCTATCAGGTTGGGTCAACTACCTCCTCTAACTAAGTAGACTAGGGACCATGACTGCCCGGGATGACAAAATTATGGGATCTAGATCGAGCACGTCATCATTCCCTCAACCATCCAGTTTAAGTTGAAATGATAAATTTCATATCTTAAATTATGAAACTCTATATGCTGCTACTATACGCTAGATTCATCTAATGACTTTTAATCAAAAGTTCTCTTACTCATGAGAGGTAATTAACTATATATGCATAGGAAACCCGAACTAGATCGAAAGTCCTCGTAAAATGAGGGCGAAATCTCTAGGTAGTGTCTTATCTACTATTCCATCTGTCTTCTGAAAATTACATCGACACTTCAATCACACTCTTTCCATTGAAGAGGTCGGTGGCGAAATTTTTAGAGCCCACATGTACGTAAGGATTGATTCTCATATATCTTCTCTTGTGACTTAATTGTGAAAGTGTAAGTAGAGTAAATAAATTTTTTGAGAATCTCTTTATATTTATGAGTATCTAATTCCTGAAAGATAAAAATAAAATAAATAAATAAATAACAAAAATATCATATATTAATTAGAGATTTATAATTAAGTTAATATATTACCTTTATTTTTTTGTAGTTCTATGACTAACATACTAATAATATCTTCAACCTCTTCATCAAATAGTAGAAATATCAAATTTGAGGTTGTATCTTCAACATCTAGTTTAATAAGGTACATATTTGAAACAAAATCGATAACATACATACACAATAATAATAATAATGTATTGTAATTTAATAAATTAATTACCTCAAACTATATTCTATATTATTATTTGAGCACTTAGTACATGCCACTACATCTTCATTTATAATTACCTTCTATTTACATGTATTATATGCATTATACCAAAAGTTTCCTTCTTTTATTCCTTTTATAGACACCATTGTATCATAGTATTTGATCTAGTATAAATAAATAAATTAGTTATAATAATTTTTTTGAAAAAAATACATATATATAAAAGTACCTTTCGCGTTGAATGCTCAAATGTATTGATCATAAAAAGATCAATTAGTACATATCCTTCATTGGTTGATGGATCCATAGAGTATTTACTTTCAATAAACCTGCAAATTGGATTTCATATTAATCAAAAGTAATTAGTATAATAAATAAAGCATTCTAATTTTTTTTTAAAGCCAAGATAGATACCAATCTTTGAATTTTTTTTTCTATTCTCACAAATCTCGATTAATTTCTAAAATTGTTGATGACTTTGTTGACAATGTAAAACCCATGATTTTAAACATGTAATTATTATAAAATATTTATAGCAAAATATTTAATACACGTATAAATTGTTGGAACCATTAAACTATTTTATTACAAAATATTAAAATAAATTTAAAATTATTATACCATTAAAGCATTTCCCAACAATTGATTTTGCTAAGATAACTGAAAACTCATCTTTCATTATTTCTAATTATTGTCGTTGCACTATAACCAATGTTTCTCATAATGTGAATGTAAATAATTCAGATCCGAAGCATAAAAAAATATCATAGATTTATTTTTTTCTTAAATATTTAATTTAAATATCATATCTTAATCCCATAACTTGTAGATCTCTCTTCATAATTTTTTTTATCCCTTTGTCGATAAATCTTTCTAACTTCATTAACATTCATAACCAATAAGAGAATTGTTGCGTGCTAGAAAACCAGTTGCGGTAGAGTAAAAGTTTATGCCTTAGCTTCTTTGGGGAGTCCAAAGACACACAATGTATTTAAAGAGTAACAAAACTCCAAAATTTTACGTGGAAAACCTCAAAAAAAGGGAAAACCACGGCCTTTCTAGAAAAGCTTCCACTATGTATCTATTGAGTAGAAGATCTTCCGTTAACGGGATTACATGAGAAATGAACAAATCCGCTAGAATGACAAATTGACGATGTTGACGATGTTGATGTTATGTTGACGAAGGTTGACGACGATTGACAACGGTTGACGACGATGTTGACCCGATGACCGACGATAGTGGTTTGATGATGACCAATAATGGTCGACGATGGGATCGGCCCCGGGTGGTTGACGACCGTCAGTGGCGACACGACTTGGAGGATCTTTAGAGCTCTCTCCTCTCTTTGCTTCCTCTTCTCCTTCACTTGACCCTTCATATGAATGAGGGCTATTTATAGGAGTGGCCTCAGAATACATGCAAAACCCGTATCACTCCACTTCATCTGACGGCTCAAAATGATCCCTTGATCATATGATGTATTTTGTGCATTTGAATGCTCAAATGAAGTCGGAATTGTAAGATCTTTAGCTTGTTGGAACCGGCTCGTCGAGACTCTCAATTTGACTATAAACACTTCATATTTGGGAGCTATTTAGGGATTTAAATGATATCCCAAAGTTTCTAAGGATATTTTAAGAGCTTGATCTCACCGCCAACTGGATCACTTGCTTTTAACATCAAGATTCGTGCTTCGACTAATAATATTTTAAGTGTCATATCAGTTCCCCCCTATTTTTGGATGACATTATCTCAATTATCCAAAAATATATATCAAATACTTGAAAATAGCAAATTCTTCAATGAAATTTGAGGGTCCATTAACTACACATTTTGAGAGAACAGATCTTCATAGGAGCACAAGATTATGACTACGGAAGCTGATGCAGGGCCGCAAATGCATGTAGGTATGCACGGGTGTGAGATTTTGAGGTTACGGACCCATCCGTAACAGGATCTTGGGGCGCATGGCGCTTATGACGCGCGCAAGGCATGTGTACATGGTCGGCCATGGCGAAGCGCTTGTAGCGTGGTCGCTAGCGGGTCGATTGGGCTCAGACCAACGTGACGCGGGCGGTATCGCAGGCCGAACGGCCGGATCGGGTCGCGATCGATCGCCGATAATCGTCGATAACGCGGAGCTGGTCGACGGCCTGGGAACGAAGTCGGGTTGAACGCGGCATGACGGCGGCGGCACGCATGGGCGAATGATTTTGACGATTTTGAGCGACGGCGGTTTTTATTTTTTTGCCTAAAGGGATCTAAAAATCCCATCGCAGTGGAGAAGGCACCTTCTTCTTGAGAAGGTCATTTGGGCGCCAATGGTACTTACGTCGTTGTCCGGTTTCCTCGAAAGAGGCCAACCTCTTCGCCGACCGTCCGGGTTTGGAAGCGATCGCGCGGTACTACATCATTGTTCGATTTTTCCTCGAAGAGGCAACCCGTCGGACCGTCCGGTTTGAGGCGATCAAGACCCATACGCCGTTGTTCATTTTCCTCTAAAGAGGCATCAACCGCCTCGCCGGACCGTCCGGCTCGAGGCATCAGCCCGTGGTACATACGTCGTTGTTCCGATTTTCCCTCGAAAGAGGCATCAACCGGCCTCGTCGGACCGTCCGGGTTTGGAGGCGATCAAGGAGATGATAACCGGAGATGGGGGTTGACGACGATGCACGGCAATGGTGCCCGGCCATAGTGGTCGGCGGTGGTGACCTGCGACGGAGGTTGGCGAGGATAACCAAGGATGATGGTGGTGACCGCGGAAGCGAATGGTCGGCAAGCGGCCGGCCATGGTTGGTCGACGGGTTACGCAATGGTGAATCGGCGGCAGAGTCGACGCAGTGATAGCGAGTCGGCAGGATGACCGGCGACGTTCGGTGACCGTAAAAATTGCCGGTGATGGTCGGCCAGTGACCGGCCACGCGGGTGGCACCGGGGTTGTCAACGAGGATGCGATCGTGAGTCCTTCAAACAATGTAGGAAGAAAGGGCTGACGACGGAGGATTTTTGACTTATCCAAGGTTATTTGTCAGAGTGTTACCCGGCGTTAACTGCATATGGAAGAGGTTGAATTGAATCCGAGATTTTGACCCATCCGAGCTTGTTTGTCGAGTGTTACGATGACGTTAACCTATGGAAGAGGTTGAATCAATTGCCGAGGATTTTGACCTATCTCGAGGTTGTTTGTCGAGTGTGACGTTAACCTCGATGGAAGAGGTCGAATTGAATCCGAGAATTTTGACCTATCCGAGGTTGTTTGTCGAGTGTGAATTCGGATGTTAACTGTATGGAAGAGATCATGGGATGTCTACCAAGGACCTTTTGACTCCTGTCGCCCAAAGTGTTACATGACTTCTTACCGTATGGAAGAGGTCCAAGTCCCCTGGGATTGATCATGCATTGAGATTGAGATACAACGCGTGAGTTGTATATTTCTCAAGCGAGGATTAAATGAAGAAGAAACAAGCTTGTAAAAGAAAGCCATAAACTCATTACTTTGATAAAATTGGTGATACAATATTGTCACAAGATAACTTAACAAAAGGGACGAGATACATTTTTAGAGAAAGTTAACAAAGGACAAGAGGTGGAGAGGAAATGACAAACGGGATAAATTAAAGATTACAATATTTATACACCAATGATTACATATAACACTTTTCAGAGACTCTCCATGTTCCAAGTTTTAAGGAATATTTTTCCTCTGGATTTGGTCATAGCTGACGGTCATCGATAACGCAGAAGCGTGTCTTTACGTAAAAAACCCTCTCGAGGTACTTCTTTATCTTGAAGATTAAAATTTCGATGTTGAAGGTCAGCGTGGTTGAGCTTGTTTGAGGTAACATGATTGTCTATTTGTTGATTTCCAGCACCACTCCAACCCCAATGGGAGTTTGAAATTTTATCTTGAGATGATCAAGTGACAAATGAAGATTGATTGGAGGGGTCTTCCAAATATAGCGTTGTATGTTGAATTTGACTTGACCACTATGAATTGAACTGAGTGAGTGACTTGTTGAGGAAATTCTCCGAGAATAATGGGAAGGGTGATTGTCCCCTCCACCTGTATAGGGAGATTATCAAACCCATATAACGGTCCTACAGCGGGTTGAAGTTTTTCCTTAACCAAACTCATGCTAAGAAAGGTGGAGTAAAATAAAACATCAACGGAACTCCCATTATCAATCAAAATTCTCTTAACAACATAACATGGGTCACCAATCCTGCACTGATGATAAGAGGATCTTGATGTAGAACTTGGACTCCTTCCAAGTCTGAGTTATTAAAAGTGATGGGATGATTAATACAAAATTTTTTTAACTCTGGCTCTTCAAAGGCTGCGATGAAGATTTGATTAGATAGTAGTGGCCCACAATCGTTTCAATTTCTCCAACTATTTAACTATTATGTTATTTCGTGATGATTGTCCGGTTGCCCCGGAGTATGTTTGCTTGAGTTGAGTTGGTTTTGCACAAATTGACGTAGATATCCTTGCTGAATGAGCCTCTCAATTTCCTCTTTGAGTTGTTTGCATGCCTCAATAGTATGTCCACGACTTCAATGGAAGTGATAATATTGCTCCTGATTTCCTGAATTTGGTTTCAGTGTATGTGGCCACTTAATGGTCTCTTCATCCCGAATAGCCATCAAGAAGTTAACGCGAGATGTGTTCAGTGGCGTGTATTCCAGTAGTTGATGTGAGGGTAGTGGAGGGAGATCACGACTGCCTTGTTGCTTCTTCTGATGGGATTATTGATCTATGTTTCCTAGAGTACTCTTACGTTTTCCTGTGGATTGTTCAAATTATTTTTGGTGGGCATTAATAGCATCATCAGCAGAAACTTGTACTTCCACACAATGAACCAAGTCGATATGATCGATCTCGTAGATGATGAGTAGAAAGGTCCGTGACTGAGCCCCCAAGGAAAACTCCTCTTAGTAATCGTGGTCTACCCTGGGTATTTGAAGCTTCAAGAGAATCTCGGTATTTTTTAAGTGGTTCACCCTCATTTTGATGAATGCCGGAGAGATGGAAGGAATCTTTAATGATCTTCCGATTTGCAATGAACTCTACAAAAATCTTGGCGAAGTTCGTCAAGGTATGGATGGATTCCCTTGGAAGGGAGAACCAAGCGAGCTTGTCCCTCGAGGGTAAAGACGACAAAGCTGTGTTAGGAGCTAGATATGCATGATAGTCTTGTAATGGTCGATGAAGTCCCATCATAAGAATCAATGTTCGAAGCTTGAAACCCACGGAATAGGATGTTGAAGAATAGCTTTAAAAGTGAGGATTCCTCATAGTAGGCGGGGAAGATGATTTCTATCTTGGAGGTGAAATTGCCTGCATTAAGCTTAATTCGTGACGATAACATGATGAGTGGGGTCAGCGAGAATGTGTCAAGCTACCAATAATAATTGGTGGATTAGCTATTGAGTGCACGTGATGGAGTAGAACTAGCGGTCAAGGAGATCGATCACGCCTCTACCAGAGGAACTTGTCAAGGAAATTAGCATTTTGACCTCCTCTGGCTAACGATCGATCTTAGGGAGATGTGTTTTCCGCAGTATTGTGTTCGCAAAAGTCGGATCATCTCATTTTGAGACTCTTCCATTCGCGACCCTTCAAAGAGATTTCTACCGCTTCACAGTCACTATCGTGGGAAGTGAGGCGAAGGTTGGCGCCCTTGGTTCAAGGATTGGTTTCGAGTGACTGAGTTGGAGCGAGGCTTGTTACAGTGTTCCTATTGGCCATAACGAGGGTGTTCATGAATTGTGATTGAAGGGTTCTCATTCCCACAGATGGCCAAACTGTCTTTAGAAAATCGATAGAGTAAAAGTCGCCTTAGCTTTTGGGAGTCCAAAGACACAGGTATTTAAAGAGCGAACAATAAAACTCCAAAATTTTACGAGAAAACCGGGAAAATCACGGCTACCCCAAGAAAGCTTCCACTATGTATCCTGAGTACAAGATCTTCCGTCAGAGATTACGAATTGTATATGAGAAATGGACAGCGGTAGTAATAGACATTGGACGATTTTGCCGAAGTTAAGCGAACGATGTTGACGCACAAGTTGACGACGATGTTGACGCCGATGACCGACGATAGAGCGATGATGATGAACAATGGTCGACGACACGAGGATCACGGTATACCGATGGCCCGATGGCGGTTGATCGTCGAATGGCTACACGATTGTTTGGAGGATCTTTAGTTTTCTCTCTTGCAGCAAAGAGATAATAGATTTGAGTGATATTTAAGTGAAAAATAAAAGATTATGTAGTATACATATAAATATATTAAAAGTATATGCTTAGTTTGTCAATACAACAAGAAAGTGGCAAATGCATAAAAATATAGTATAAAAAAAATATTTATAAAGCATATACTTGATTGATGTAATATCAGTTATGTGACCAGAATAAGATTTATCTGTGAGAAAATAGAAAAAAAATATATATTAAAGAAGTAATAAAAAGATATGTAATCTATAATATTTGTTTTAATGGTTACTTTGTTTGAATAAATTTATATTAATTAAAAGATGTCTAAGAAAAAAAATATTAAGATAAAAAATCATCGAATGAAAAAAAAAACTCATGTCCAAAATTAAAAACAGAGTAAATAAATAAATAAATTTATATATGAAATATCTATGTTTAAAACTCATGTATCACACAATCAAAGAGACTCACTTATAAGAAAATAATCTTAAGATGAAGATGTTAGATAATAATGGAGAAGTACTTCAAAATATGAACTCTAGAAACTTAATAGATAGAGAGATACAACCTTTGGAAAATGAATTTGTTGTGAAGTGAAAAGCTTTCAAAGCTAAATAGGGATTGTTGCATACATAACATATGATTTTTATGTATTTATATATCAAACCAATAAAATTGCATATGTACAAAAATGACTCTTTTTCTATGCATTAAAAAGTGTATTTGCTTTTAAAAAGTAATAATGATATTATTTGTGATGTAATACTAGAGATTTGAGTGACATTTTAGTGAAAAATAAAATATTATATAGTATTTATGTAAATATATAAGAAGTATATGCTTAGTTTATAAATATAGCAAATCCAAAAAATGGTGCCAAATAGTGAATTTTGAATTTATAGCACATATTTGTTATGCATTTACATACCAAACTCATAAAGTTTGATATTTTTTAAAAAATATTATTTTTATGCATAAAAATATGCATTTGACTTTAAAAATTAATTTGATGATATTATTTTTGATATAATAATAGAGATTTGAGTGTTATTTAAGTAAAAAAAATAAAAATTTTGATAGTAGATATGTAAATATATATATGAATTAGATACTTTGTACATAAATAATACAAAGTGCTGTTTTTTATTTTTTTTAAAATTAATTTAAGTGTTGTCGTTAAATTAGGTTTAGAGAAAATTATATTATTTTCACTACTTGTTTTTTTTTTGTTTGGAAAATTTTAATATAAACAGACATGAAAGATAAATTAAGAATAGGAATTTTTATTAAATGTATAAAGAATTTTTATTTAATAGTTTTTTTTAGTATATATCATTTTCAGTTTTTATAGATTGAATTAGAATATTTTATGAATTATTTATATTTTTAAATTGTAATTTTAAATTTTTAAAAAATTTAATGTCAAATTAGATTAAGTTACTCTTTAGTGAATGTAAAATTTTTTTAAAAGAAACACATGAATAAGACAAATTAGGAGCAATAATTTTTTTAGAAACTGAACTGCACTCTGCCAGTTATAATTAAAGCTTAACAATATCGAATATGTGTTTTTTTTTCTTATTTGATTGTACAAGTTTAGAGTAAAGCATCATAATGAATGTCAATTGATGATTTGTACTACACATATAATGGTCAAATAAATGATTGGGTTGATATCCTCTCTAATATTAATTAACTTACTTCATAAGGGTTAAGAAAACTTGATTTTTTTTTTTTTTGGTTGGCATAAAAGAACCTAATTTTTCCTCTAAAATATAAAAAAAAAACTATTATTTACATGCCATATAAATGGTGAGCACAATTCCATTGAAATTTATTTATTAATTCTTTTTATATAGAAAGAATTTGTTGTACATACAACATAATTGAGCTCAAATATCTATAATTTAAAATTAATTTATGGAATATTTGCAAACATGCCACACAATTTTTATCTATTTATATTTCTAATACCTAAAGTTTGATATTTATGTTTATAACATTTTACTTATAGAAGAAAATTATCTTCGACTAAAAAAATTACTAATAGTGATATTTTTAATGAGAAATTAGATATTTAAGTGTTATGTTTGTAAATATTAAATTTTAACTATTAAATATGATTTTAGTCAACAAGAATTACACCTCATATTACTCTTAATAGTATTGACTATTGAGTGGTCAATAGGATTGTTTTAAGCCTACTTTAAATCATGTGAATTTATAATCCTTAAGTAAATGAACTATATTATCATGAAAGAGTAATCATTGCTCAAGCAAAGATCTATTTTCCTTTGAGAATTTGATGATCTATGCTCTAGATTTACAAACTAATAACTTTGTATTATTGATAAAATAAAAAATTGGTGGTGATTATTTAGACCTTAGATTTACTTTTTTTATATTTATAAGAGAAAAATTTACTTCCTATAAGGTTATGTGTAGGGTTCAAGTTGGTGTGGAATGATTCAATTAGGGATGGTGATATGTCATATGATGAGAAGAGAGGAGACGAGCGAGGAGACAAGTTATCACATGAGAGAGAGATCAGTGATTGACAGTTCGACTTTTCATTATTTCATGGGTTTTTGACTGAGAGAATGGAGTTAACAAGCTAAATTATGAGAGAGAGAGAGAGAGAGAGAGAAAGCATATTTTAGGTAATTTGGGTCAGAAGTTATCAATGTGATTTGGCAAAAAAATCAGACATTTAAGTGAATTTAATTGTAAACTCACACACACAACATATGTGCAATGACGAACTCTGACTACTGACATGACAGGCACGATACATAGAAAACACGATGGATTTCTACTTTTAAAAATATAGACAGCAAGACGGACACGACATTATAATAATAATTAAAAATAATTTATATAAATTAAATAGATAAAATATTAAAAATAATAAAAAATAAGTCATTTAATTAAAATAAATAAATTAATTACTTAAGTTTTATATATATGTAAAATATATATAATTTATATAATTTATTTTATTGTACTTTAATAATTTTAATGAATAAAATTTATTCTCAAGTCTAAATTTATAAATTTAATTATAATTTTTAATAATTTTAATTATTTGTTGTTGCGTGCTAGAAAACAAATTGTGATAGAGTAAAAGTTAAGCTTAAATTTTGTCGAGTCCAAAGACACATACAGATATTTGAAGAATTAATGATAAAACTCATAATTTTATAAAAACCGAAAAGGGGAAAAATCTGAGCCCAAGAAAATCTTCCACTATGTATCTGTTCATACATTTTTTCCGAGAGATTACGAATTGTATATAAGAAGAATGACAATGGAATCCTAAAATCAGCAACAACAAATATATATACCATGGTTGAGTGTAACAAATTCAGTGATAGTAGATGATGGTGAACGCAGTCGGCAATGACGATGGTCGCGCAGGATCCATGGATGGCGATTCGGCAGAGATGGCGGCGATGGTCGTGACCGGTGACCAGCGCAGTGATCTACGAGCGGTCGATGGCAATACCGGAGATCTGTGGGTACGCATGGCGGACCACAAAAGGTGGTCAGCGAGATAACCAGATGATGGTCGACAATATGAGCGATGTTGGTGGTGGCCGACGACCTGCCGCTGGCCGGCAATGCGCAATCGGTGACGTGAATCCATGGTGACCGGCAACGATAGGCGATGACCGGCAATGATGGCATAACGGCGGAGATGGCCGACGATGATGGATGCGACCGTGACGCGAATACGGTGATGATCGGCGGATGATCGGCTAATGACCGGCGGTGGTGGTCGACGGCAGCCGACGACCGATGGCGACGTCGGGGTGGTCGTCAATGGTGTGGCAGATGACATGCTTGGAGGATTTTCGTTTTAGAGCTCTCTCTCTTTGGCCTCCCTCATGAAGAATGAGGGCTATCTATAGATGGAGAAGCGACGCTCTCAGAATACATGCAAAATCGAGCCACTCCTCTCCGCCGACGGCTCAAAATGATTCCTTTGATCATTTGATGTATTTTAAGTATTTGAATGCTCAAATGAAGTTAATTATGAGATCTTGTCATAGATCTTCGCCGAGACGCTCGATTCAACTATAAACACTCCATGTTTAAGAGCTATCTAAGGATTAAATTGATATCCCAAAGTCTTCAATGATATTTTAAGTGCTTGATCTCGACCAGTTTCAACTTGCTTTTGACATCAAGATTCGTACTTCGACTAGTGGTATTTTAAGTGACTTATCAGTTGTCCCCCTATTTTTGGATGACATTATCTCAATCATCCAAAAATATATATATCAAATACTTGAAAATAATAAATTCTTCAATGAAATTTGCGGATTCATCAACCATATATTTTAATAGAACAGATCTTCATGGGAGCACAAGATTATGATTACGTAAGCGGGCACAGGGCCGCAGACGTATGTGGATACATGCGGGCGTAAGATTTCGGAGTTATGGACCCATTCGAAGCACGGGCTGCATGCTACGCTCTGAGCAAGACAGCCTAAGTTCTACGCGAAATGGCTGGAATGGAGGTGTAGTGTCGGCTGGCTGCTTGGCTCATGATCGCAGTCATGGTCGCCGTAGTGGTAGCCGGTGGAGTTGCCGCTGAACAGAATAGTCGCGGAATCGGCCGCGACGAGGGCGAAGGGGCAGCTGACCAGCTGCTGCTGACTCATGAGAGTTTTTTTGTCCATTTTGGCCGGTTTTCGCCCATTTTGGGCGATTTTGAGAGGGTTTTTGCAGTTTTTCTTTAATTTTTTACCTTTTTGTCCATATAGGGGGTCTATAAAAACCCTTTAGGGTCAAGGGAGAAGACACACTCCTCATATGCTAGAGTGTCCCTCTTCTTCTTAAGAGGAGGTCATTTGAGGGAGTAGTTCAGCCGACAAGGCTCCAGTTTTCTCTCGAAAGAGGTGTCAACTGACCTCGTCGGACCGACCGGGTTCGAAGACGATCAAGACCTATAGTTCATATGGCAAGGCTCCAGTTTTCCCTCGAAAGGGGTGTCAACTGACCTCGTCGGACTGACCGGGATCGGAGGCGATCAAGGCCCGCAGTACATACGTCGTGTCTATAGTTTTCCCTCGAAAGAGGTGTCAACTGTACTCGTCGGACTGACCGGGTTCGGAGGCGATCAATGCCCACGGTACATACGATGATGGTTCTAGTTTTACCTCGAAAGAGGCATCAACTGGCCTCGTTGGACCGACCGGCCGGAGGAGATCGGCGTACATACGCCGGTCTACGCTCGAAAGAGGCATCAACCGTACTGCTGATCGTGTGAGTTTATCATCGGCGATAATAACCGGAGATGGGAGTTGACGGCGATGCCCGACGATGGTGGTTGGCGTCGATGGTCGGCAGCGGCAACTGGCAACAGTAGTCAACAGTGGAAATACCACTAGTCGAAGTACGAATCTTGATGTCAAAAGTAAGTCGATCCTAAGTTGAAACTGGTCGAGATCAAGCACTTAAAATATCATTGGAAACTTTGGGATATCAATTAAATCCATAGATAGCTCTTAAACATAGAGTGTTTATAGTTAAATCGAGCGTCTCGACGAGCCGGGTCTAACAAGCCCAAGATCTCATAATTCTAACTTCATTAAATACTTAAAATACATCAAATGATCAAATGAATCATTTTGAGTCGTCCATGGAGAGGAGTGGTTCAAATTTTGCATGTATTTACAGAGACGCCACTCCTCCAATCTATAAATAGCCCCTCATTCTTCATATGAGGGGAGGCCAAGCTAAAGAGAGGAGAGAGCTCTAAAGCTTGAAAATACTCTAAGCATAATCGTTACCACTGAGCCGCTAACCACCCCTTAACGGCCAACCACGCTGCCGGCCACGCATTAATTACCGATTATCATGCTACATGCCGCTGGCCACCGCCATCGACCATCGCGCCATCTCGGTCACCATGCCGGTATCCCCGCTGACTACCGACGCCAGGTTACCGCTGATTATTACTGCGGCTCGCGCTAACCATCGCTAACCGCCATTGATTACCACCATCAATCTCGCTATCGCCGTCTCGCTGTTATCGCTGACCAATTGCTGCATTATCGCATCGACCACTATCGCCGGCCACCGTTGTTGCGCGTTGACCACGCTGTTGACATCGCCTGGATACTGCCGGCCATCATCGCCATCTCACACACTACCGACGACATTTGTTGTCCGATTGACCATTTCACCATCATCTACTACCACTAGTAACTGTTAACCACGACTATATAGATGTTGTTTTCTCGATCGATTCCTATTGCCGCTCCTTCTCATATACAATTTCGTAATCTCGGTTATCGGGAAATTTTGTACTCAAATGATACATAGTGGAAGCTTTTATCGGGCTAAGTTGTTTTTCCTTCTTTTCAAGATTTTTTCATATAAAAATTATGGAGTTTTATCATTAATTCTTCAAACATCTGTGTGTGTTTGCTGGACTCCACAACAAAGCTAAGGCGTAAACTTTTACTCTACCACAACTGATTTTCTAGCACGCAACATTTGTAATAAATATATCTTATTATTCTCTCTTTTTAGCTCAAATATCATTCTCTAAATTTCTAAAACTCTCTACAATAATTTAAAATATAATAAACTATATTTAAAATATTTTTTATATAATTTTAATTTAATTATTTAGGATGCACATGTCCCTTTAATTTTTTAATATTATTTTAAACAGACACTTTTTCCAGGGTATTCGACACGTGTCAAGACGTATCTCTCGATGCGTCTGAGAATCGCACTTAACTTTTGTGAGTTTGATCATATGAACCTAAGACCTCCTGGTTGCAATCAATAGGATAAGTTGCCTTGCAAAATGATAAATTATTTTCTTACAATGATTTCAATTTGAATAATTTAGAAAAAGGAGCATATTATTATTAAATTTTAGTAGAAAGAGCACTTTTAAGAATAAATTTAAAAATGAGCAAAAATGCATATGATGATAGCGTTTTCTAAATAAAAAAAGATAATTTTTTTAAATTAAGTATTATTAGAATATAAATTATGTAATTAAGTATTGATAAAAAATTTAAATATAGGTATAGTTACTCAACTAGGAGGCTAGCCATTGATTGACGCGTGACATGAATGCTAGATCGCTAGATCGGGTTGTAAGCTGGCCGTCCACTAAGTTAATACCTTCAAATGTTTTTTTTACATAAGTAAGATCATGACTTTAGCTTGCCTCAATTAGGCTTATGCATTTAGGTCTTGCCCAATTCAAAGAATTTTAGCTTATGTCTCAATTGGCTTAGATTAAGTTAGCTATAGGTATAGGTTTTAATCGAGTTGCTTTCTTTCATTTAATCGACCATGCCTATTCTAAAGCTTTCTTGTTTTTGGGATCCATTCTTTATTCAATTGAACCTTATGGGAGGTTTCACAACAATGTCAAAAATGAACTTTTTTATTTACAAGTTTTCATTCCAAGAAGTGAGTACAAATATTTACATAAATTGATCATACATAAATAAAATGAAATATAAGAACAAATGTAGTAGAATACAAATAGACTCAAGAACATCTAATGCCTCCGCTGTCAGATGGAATCGCATCACTGTGTACTAGTCGATGCAGGATGGACGATCACGCAGTTGATGGTGACCCTCCAATGCAAGATCTGCATGGATCGCCCCGCGGATCGGAAGATAGTGGTTGTGACTCATATGTAGTCGATATGTAGAAGGACTGGATCGATACATAGATGGACACGACATAAGTAGAGATGGCGCTTCTAGTCATGGTATGCGACACCCTTTGTAGGCACCGACCGTAATGTGTGTCCTCGATATGTACACGCTTGATGCGTGTCTTTGTATAGCACATACCTATCAACGCTCATCAGAAGCTCGTGCTCATCCACACAAGTATAGAAGATATCCCGAAGAAATATGCTCCACCTAAAAAAATAGTATGTAAAATTAGCATCTCGCAACATATTGAATTCAAATGAATACTTATATTAGCACTTACATAAATATGCTTAACTAGTGCTTTGGCATAGTAAGTGATCGGAGGATCTCGGCCAAGAAATATGAGAAGTCGACGACCAACGAGCACATCGGCCGATAATGGTCATCCTGTCCACATCCTCATCTAAGCCCTCAACGAGGTAATCCCTCCGCTTCCCAAGTGGCAATGTGTGACATGGTAATCAACCCCGACATCCGCTACCATCGACCCTCTTGAAAAGTCAACTGGCTACATCTACTCTGGGAATGAGGCCGAACTGGTGCAACACTCGATCTGGTAAATGTCACTCAATCCTCTTCCAGCTGATCATAGGAAATCATGATAACCATATATCAGAGTCTGTTGAGCACATATGCGACAGACGTTTCGTGATCTGCTCACTGTACGGCTCCCAAATCACATGCACATATTAAAAATTATGTTAAGTTAGAATATGCATTATAGATATTTGAACTGAAATCTTATCTGCAAGTCCAATCTGAGTATGTTGCAAGTCATCCAACTCATTTCTATATACTGCAACGTTCATCATTGACTGCTGGCAAACATACTTCTCGTTTCATCTGTACACACAATACAATTTAAACACATATATAAGCTAAAAATTTGAAAGTGCAGTTAATAAAATATACCTCAACCCAATGTTGAGATCATCAACATCAGTAGGATATGACACATGTAAAGTCGGCCTCCCCACATGAATATGCTCTCAATACATGTAGAGTCGTCAAAGTAAATATCGATGTCTTACTCTCTCGTAGTTTGACACATCCGGACATACTCGTCTTTGGAGAACATATGACTCTCATTGTTAATATTTCAGAGTGAGTGATTTTTTAGAAGATCATGACTGTCTAGATTCTCAAGCACAATGGCTTCTACCCCGAGTGAACAGTCATCATCACTAATATCCGCCTTTCACTACCAACCATGCTCATACCTAATACTCATCTTCGCCGCAAAGACTCTTAGCAATATACGGTTCTCAACGATAAACAACATCATCATTGCCACAAAACTCATAAGTTGGATGACAAACTATCATATTAATTATTACAAGTGTAAATAGGGAAAGGTTGACAAGATATTACCTCGGAATCAACTCATCAAAGTAAAGCGTTGTCGCCAGAGAGGTATAAAAAAAATCTTGTGTATGTGTCAATGGTATATCTACAGACCTTATCACCGGATCAACTGATGTGGATGCAACATTAACATCATCCACTTCAACATACAACACTATACGGAAGCTTAAAGTAACTTAAGCGCCATCGCCGATATTACGACGCTATAAACTGCTACTCAACGGATAACACTAAGAGTGAAGGTGTGATGCTATGAATCAATGTGCAAGGTTCCATAATATGTCAATTCAAGCAGCGCCGTGACGTAACCTTAATCGGATGATTTTGACCTTCCACATAATTTGGACTGAATTGCTCATCGATACTCAGTTCACCTCTGTAGAAAAAATCAGCGAAACAAATTTTGTATTCATTCTTGTAAAACAAACTATATAAATAATTAGAAATTTATATCAATCGACACCCTAAATAGTACTACTCTCGGCTACTTATCACTTGAACCACAATGCCAACACAAAGCTACAAATCAATTCACAAACAAAATTCTAATCATACAACTCTAAACCCTAGCAACATACTCTATTAATTTATAAATTGATAGAAATAGGGATTTATCGTGTGTTCGCGAAGAACGACGGGGATGTGCACAAAAAATGGTAGAATCCGCCACAGAAAACTTCCACGAACAAAATGGAGCCGACAGAATCGTCGCCAGAAGCTAATGTTGGCTTCCAACAGCTGTTAGATGGAAGAGAGAAGTCGTCAAACGGCGTGAACGCGGCTGTCGGGAACAAAGAAGGTTTCTTTCGAATACTCGGAGAAGGCGGCATAATGCAGGCGGTTGGAGCTACGCCACCTCGGAAGCTTCGAGATGGAGAGAGCGTTTCTGAGAGAGAAATGGTCGAGCTGGCGGAAATCCACGATCGGGGCAAATCGAAAAAAATAGAGATATCAATCTGATCGGCCCTATTAAGGTTTCTGGCGCGATCTACGCATTGCATTGGAACCGACGCTAAGACGCCAGCCCACTATCACTATACCAGATTTAAATTTTTTTATCAATACTTAATTACGTAATTAATATTTTAATGATACTTAATTTAAAAAAATTGTCTAAAAAATGGTTCATTTTCAAGAAAACGTGAATACTGCTCACGTTTTATAATTTTTATTTTTAAAACTTTCTAAAATTATTATACTAGGTTTTAAAAATATATTAAATAATAGTCAATTGGTTTAATTAGTAAATTAAAAATATATTAAATAATATTAAAATTAAATACTGAATTTAAAATAATTTTAAATAGATAATTAAAAAATAACTTATATTTTTTTTAGTCTTAAAATAGTTATTTAAAAATTTTTATTTAATTGATATTTTATTTATAAAAATTATAAATATATTAATTGATATTTTATTTAAAAATAAGATTAATTAATATTATCCATAAAATTAATTTAAAATTAAATAATATTTTATTTTTAAAATATATACTTGTCATGTATGTAATAAAAAAATATGATAAATGGAACATAAAAAAAAATTAATTAATTAATTATTATAATGATTATTATTATAAAGGTGATTTCTTCAACTAGTGCATATATATATATATTTCAATTAATTTAACATGTTTAGTTTTAAGAATAAAATTTCAATCACAAATATTAGATTTAATTTTATAATTTTATATAATCACACACATAATAATTTAATTTCATAGATGTCTTATTAAAACAATTTTTATTACATAAATTAACAGAAAATTTATATAATTTACCTATCAAACAACAACTTATTAAATAAAATTATAAGTAAATTATTTTTTAACAAATTCGAATATATAATATTACTTATCAAAATAATTTTTCCAGTAATTATTTGAGGACTCGAACAATATCATATATATTTTTAAAAAAATTTAATTTATTACTTAAATTTAATATTATTCTATAAATTTCTTATAAAAATAAAAGTTATAAATAGTAATCAAAACTTATTATATATTTTAAAAATTTATTAATTAATTAAATTGAATAATACTTAATATATTTAAAAATTTTATGTTTTATTATTTAAAATTTTTTTAAAAAAAAATTGAAAAAGGTAATACTATTCACGTTTTCATGGAAACGTGATCAGAGTTATTATTATTATTTTTTTTTTTTTATTATTATTATTTTTTTTTGTCAAAACGCTAATGGCATATGCTTTTTTTGCTAAATTTTAATAATTATATGCTACTTTTTAAAAATCTCTTTTCAAATTTTGTGATGGTAAAGAAGTTCAATGAAAAATAGAGAATAAATAGACTTCTAGAAGAAGTTCAAAGGTAAAGTTTCAAAATATTCCTACTAATATGAAACAATGATGACATGGTCGATTCACTTATAGGTTTTTTAACTCATTAAAATAATCATTTTGTTTTTTTCTTATGTTAGTTTTAAAAATATATTTGTAAGTAAGAAAAAAAAAAGACTAGGATATTAAAAAACCCAAAAAAGAAGAAATATATTCAATTATAGGTTTTTTAACTCATTAAAATAATCATTTTGTTTTTTTTTTTATGTTAGTTTTAAAAAATATATTTGTAAGTAAGAAAAAAAAGACTAGGTTATTAAAACCCAAAAAGAAGAAATATATTCAATTAAAATGTATTTTCTCGCTTTATAAATAATACTAATATGTAATGAATCCATTCCTACCTTATATAGGCCATTCGCATAACATCCACATTGCAAATTCAAATGATTTTCCAAAATCTCAAATTGTTTCAGAATTTTATTTCATAAGTATTGTTGCGTGCTAGAAAACTAGTTACAGTAGAGTGAAAATTTATACCTTAGCCTTGTTATGAAATACAACACACACACATAGGTATTTAAAAGCTGAAAAACTCTAGAATTTTCGTGTAAAAAGAGGGAAAAATCATACTAGAAATCTTCCACTATGTATTTATTTTGGTACAAGTTTTCCGTCTGAATTATAAATTATATGAAAGAGTATAAATCATCAGTAATGACCATATATTAATGGTGAGCAATGGTCGATGGTGATGAAGGTCGTCGAAGATAATGTCGAGATCGGTGGCAGTGGCCAGCGATAGTAATCAGCCAGCGATAGCCAGCGTCGGTGGTCAGCGATGATAATGACAGCGATGGTTAGCGATGATCCGGCAACGAGATGGCGATGTATGGTCAGCGGTGACGGCGGCGAAGAGATGGCAAACGAGATCAGTGATCGCCGAGCCCGGCAGCGGTGGTTGTTCTTTAACTCTGGTCGGCAACCGTCGAGAGTGTGATTATGAAATTATGCGGAGGATTTTGAGCTTTAGATCTCTCATCTCTCTGTAGCCTCCACTCATATGAAGAATGATGGGTATTTATAGATTGAAGAAGTGGCCTTTATGTAAATACGCAAAATCAGAACCATTTCCGCTCCATTGGACTCAAAATGATTCATTTGTCCATTTGATGTATTTTAAGTATTTGAATACTCAAATGAAGTCGATTATGAGATCTTGGCTTTATAGATCGTCAAGGCAACGGTGACTATCCATGTTTAAAAGTCGATTGATAATAATAGCGTTTGATCTCGTTTAGTCTTGATTCAAATCGATTGCTTTCGACAGATTGTCTTTATTAGTAGAATTTTGAATCATATCGGTTGTCCTATTTTTGGATGATATTATCTGATCATCAAAAATATATATCTTGAAAATAATAAATTCTTTAATGAAATTTGCGTCATTAATCATACATTTTGGAGAGCAGTCTTTGAGTGAAGAGAAGATTATGATCCAGCGGCAGTGTAGAGCGCGAATATGCAGGTATCTTCTTGAGCATAAGGTTTGAGTTATAGACTCATCAGACATTTCTGGTGCTTGCGGCGGTTTAGTCAGTTTGAAGGCTTGACAGACAAGGAAGGAGGTGGAAGCGGAATGGGCGGGTTGGTAGGTCATAAGCGAGTCCGGGCTAGCGAAGGGATGTATGTATTCAACCAGGTTAGGCAGTGCGGCAAGAACCTCAGCGGTTGAGAACGACCTTGGCCGGTGGTGAATAAGAGCGTTGATTCATGCCATGAAGGCCAATGATACGTTATGGCCGTTTGGTTCTTGAGCGCAGACTTGAGCCGCGCGGCTTCCAGCGAAGCGTCTGAGACGGCGTCTGAGCGCCTGCATAATCCTTCGATGCCATGGTATGACATCCATTTTGCCGTTTTTTACGTTTTGCGGTTTTGGCGATTTTAGACAGTTTTGATTTTTTACCTTTTGTCTATAGTCTATAAAACCAAGGAGAAGAACTCCTCATATGCTTGAGTGTTCCTCTTCTTCTTAAGAGGAGGTCGTTCAAAGGCGATCAAGACCCGTAGTTCATACGGCGAGGTTTCAGTTTTCCATCGAAAGAGGTGTCAGCTTGTCGGACCAGAAGAAGGTTCGGGATCAAGTGGTTCATCTGGCGAGCTCAGGTTTTCCCTCGAAGAAGCGTTCGCACTTATCGAACCGACCGGGTTTGGAGGTGATTAAAGCCTGTAGTTCATATGGCGAGGCTCCGATTTTTCTCGAAAGAGCGTCAACCCTTGTCGGGCCAGAGTTTGGGCATCAAGGCCCGTAGTTCATCATCTGTGAGGCTCCGGTTTTCCCTCGAAGAGGCATCAGCCTTGTCGGACCGACCAGGTTGGGCGATCAAGGCATCATCGCGAGGCCGATTTTTCCTCGAAGAGGCGTTAAGCTTGTCGGCCGAAGGGTTTGGAAGCGATCAATGTAGTTCATCTGACGAGGCTCAGTTTTCCCTCGAAAGGCATCAGCCTGTCGGACCAGCCGGGTTAGGAAGCGATCAAGACCGTAGTTCATCTGATGAGCTCTAGTTTTCGAAAGAGCCGCCTCGGACCGAAGATGCTGGCGACGGTAGTCGGCAGGTGGCAAGTCGTAGTCAGCGGGGATAGCCGACGATGGTGGTTACCGGCCAAGATGGCCGGAGATGGTCGGCGGTGGCCGGCAGCGATGATTGGAAGCCGAGGATGGTCGCAGCGGCAAGCGATGGTGGTCAAACGGTGGAAACTCGTCGGTAGTGTGAGATAACCGGCGGCGATAGTGGTGGCGGCGAGAGATGGCCGGCCGTGGCCAGCGATGATAATGTACTGCGTCGGAGATAACGATAATTCAGCGAGTAATCAGCAGCGATGCCGCGGCGCAGTGATTAGCGGCAAACGAGGTGGTCAGCGGCAGCAATTAATGATAGTAGTCAGCGACTATCCATGCGAGATAACCAGCGCGATAGTAGTTACAGCGAAGATGGCCGGAGATAGTGAGCGAGACCAGCAGTGATGCAAGCATAGCCGGCGATAAGCGGTTGATGAAACAGCGGCGGTAGTCGGCAATGGCGATTCTGCGTCGTGGATTAGCGAGATGATCGGCGGCGATGGTTGATGGTGATGGCCCGGTAATAGCCGGTCCATAATTCTACTTCTTGTAGGAAGCTGGATTTCTTAAACTTCAATGGATTTCACGGTTGATAATTGCCAAGATGGTGGGGAAGCGTTAATTAGGAACCATCATTCGAGCAACTCAGAAAGTTTGATAGATAATTTCAATGTATCATTCTCCATGATGTTACTTGATGCCGTTAACTTCCATGTGAGGGGTAGAATCGAATCCGCTGAGAATTTTTGACACATCCAAGATTATTTATCAAAGTGTTACTTGATGATAACACCGCGAAGAGGATTTAAATCCGGTGAGGATTTTTGACCCATCGGGTGTTTGTCGAGTGTTAATGCGTTAACTTGTATGGAAGAGGTCGAATTGAATCCGAGGATTTTGCTATCAGGAGTTGTTTGTCGAGTGTGACTTCGATGGCGTTAACCGATATGGAAGAGGTTGAATTGAATCGCTGGGATTTTTAACTATCAGGTTATTTGTCAGTGTGACTTCGATGACGTTAACCTGTATGGAAGAGGTTGAATTGAATCTGTTGAGAATTTTTGACCTATCCGAGGTTGTTTGTCAGAGTGTTACTCGATTAAGTTAACATGTATGGAAGAGGTCGAATTGAATCCTCTGAGGATTTTTGATCTATTTGAGGTTGTTTGTCGGTATTGCAGATGACAGTAACTATATGGAAGAGGTCAATTGAATCCGAGGATTTTGACTATCGAGGTTGTTGTTTGAGTGTTTTCGATGGCGTTAACGTATGGAAGAGGTCGTGAAGTCCACCAATAACCTTTTGACTATCCAGGTATTAGCTAAAGTGTTATTTGACTTCTTACCTGTGTGGAGTAGGTGCAAACTTTGACTCTCGAGGTTGTTTGTCGAGTCTTTGCTCGATGGCGTTAACTTGTCGAGTAGGTGAAGTTTTGATCTATCAGAGGTTGTTTGTCGAGAATCTTTGCTTTCGATGGCGTTAATCTGTATGGAAGAGATCGAATTGAATCGTCGAGGATTTTTTAACCAGGGTTGTTTGTCAAAGTCTTGATGGCGTTAACTGTATGGAAGAGGTCATCAAAACATCCGTTTGTGGTTGTAGCCAAAGTTGCTTAACCTTGGTCTTTATTTTTCCATGAGTATGATTGGAAAATCATAATTTTGCTATATCTCTTCTCAATGTTGAAATATCCTCCAACTTTGACTTGTTTCTTGGGATGATGTAATCGATTGATTAATATGGATCTTACGATTAAGAGTTGCCCCGGTTTAGATGAAATCTGAAGGAATGAAGTTTGATGAATCTTCATTCTTCGCTTGCACACCTTAAAAGCTTGAAATACTCCACCTCGATGGTGGTTTTGATCTTGTTGGGAAACTTGGTCGTCATATAAGATGAAATAATGGGAATCAATTTCCTGAGATAATGCATTGCGCTAAAAAAACCGGTTCGGTAGAGTGAAAGTTTACTTGCCTTGTTGTGAAATCCCAGACAATTTAAAGAATGAACAAGAAAACTCCAAAAATTTTACATGGAAAACCTCGAAAAGAGGGAAAAACCACGGGGCCTAGCCCAGTAGAAATCTTCGACTATGTATTTATTTTGGAGTACAAGTTTTCCCAATACGATATTACAAAATTGTATATGAGAAGGGATAACAATGAGAATCCCAATCGAAGCAAAAATGATAAAACAGCAAAATCGATGATGAAGTTGTCGGGATGGTGGCCGGCGAAGATAGTCGTCGAGATCGCGCGTAATGATAATAGTCGGCGATGGCTGTCGGTGGTCGATGATGGCGGCGATGACAATGATATGGCCGTCAGCGAGCGAGTGGTTGGTCGCGTGGCAACAGTGTCCAGTGGCAACAACAAGGATCAGCGATAAGCGGCTATGGTATTTAAACAACGGGTGGTAGAACCGTCGAGTGTGTATGATTATACACGGAGGATTTTCAAACTTTAGAGCTCTCTCTCTCATGAAGAATGAGGCTATTTATAGATTGGAGGAGTGACATTTCTGTAAATACATGCAAAATCCGAACCGCTCCACTCCATCGGATGGCTCAAAATGATTCATTTGATCATTTGATGTATTTTAAGTATTTGAATGATCAAATGAAATCGGAATTATGAGATCTTAGGCTTGTTAGATTCGTCACTTCGATTTGACTATAACCAGTGTTTAAATTGATTGATAATAAGCATTTGATCTTTTGTTTAGTCTTGATTAATCAGTTACTTTCGGCATCAGATTCGTCTTGTAGAATTTTCGGTCATATCAAGTATATTATTACTTCTAAAATATGCCTATTAATCATCAATTTTAACCCCAAGATGAGTGATTATGGTCCTTGGAACTTCCTCATTCCACGTCCACGAAACCTTCTTACAAAATAATAATAATAATAATAATAATAATAATAATAATATAATAATAATAATAAATAAAAGAAAAGAATTTTTTTGTGTGCAAATCCAACGGTTAAATTGATGGACTGACCAATTCCATAACAATGTGCAGATTATGATTAAGCTTTCTTAACATTTTACTTGGGGGCTCTTTGGTTGCTTGCATTTGGAATGCAGTTTAAAATAAATTTAGTGTAAAAATATTATTTTACAGTTATTTGGTTGAGAGTTTTATAAATTCATGACTTTCTTTTTTATATTTGGTTGAAAAAAATTGTAATGCAAAGTAATCAGAAGGTTTTGATATGCGGCGATGGCGGCGGCGCGGCCATGCCGCGTCGATTGATCGGTGTATTTGGAATTAAATTAGGTGAATTTCACGAAAATATCTAATGTATTTGAAATACATTATATTACATTAATTTTACTTTACCCACTAAATATTCAATTAAAATGTAAAAAATTGGAATCGGTCTCGAATCATCACGAAACAATCCTTAAAAGTTATTTAATTGGCTAAAAAATAATATAATACATTTATTTTTCATTGAAAAATAAAATCACCATTTAATTGGTTGAAAAAAAATACAAGATGAAATTCTAATGCATTTCTTTATCACCTATAGTTTTAAATTCAATGAAAAAAAAAATCAATTGATTTGGGCAATTTTACTTTCCACCAATCTGTGTAAAATAAACTGCCACCTCTCACTGCCCTGCCCCCAATGCCACCCACATCCCTCATTGCCAACCATTGCTCCTTGCTGCCGAAGATTACTCGTACTTTGACTCAAGCAAAACACCAAATAATACATTCTTAAATTTGATTTACATCGACCTAAACAATTACAAAACATTTCAAATACACTATATATTTTTTACATTAAATTTTTTTACACAGCATTACTTAATATTATTAAAAACATCTTGAATAGTACAAGAACGAAAATTTACAAAGCACTCTTTAACGATGTCAATGAAGAATAGAATTTCATGAAGTTGACACTCAAATAATTAAAAAAAGACCAGTGATTATAAAGCATAAAGCGGGACAAAGTGATATTATAAAATTTTTTATATTATATTAAATTATAAGAAAATTTACATGTATATCATACAAATCTTATGCATTTACATATCTAACACTTAAAATTAGATATTTACTTATCTAATAATAAGTCCCTATGCTTTCATTTTTAAAAAGTATGTGATATAATATTTTTGATGAAATATTGAAGATTGAGATGTTTATATATCTATCTATATATCTATCTATCTATCTATATATATATATATATATATATGTAGCGTCTTAGAAATTTTATTAGGTAGATCGAGATCTTCGTAGAAAAATTATCCAACATGGCGGGGATATGAACAGTTATGGGTTAAGGGAAAAACCAGCTGCGTCGTAAAACTTTCACTATGTGTTGAAAGATAAGTCGCTTACCGTTAGTTGAGAAGAAGGTATTCTGAGGGCGGAAACAATTAAAATTGAAAAATGATATCGGTCAACTCAGGGAGAAGTTTGTGTCTTTAGAATTTTATTAGGTAGATGCTTGTTGGAGAAGATTCTGAGGGGTGAGGAAACAATATTAGAGTGTAGAAAAATACATATATTTGGCGAGAGAGTTTGTTGCGTCTTTGAAATTTTATTAGGTAGATCAGATCTTCGTCGTGTAAAAATTATCCAAGCGAGGATATGAACACGAGGGTTATATGAGAAAACCCGTTAAGGAAAAAACGGTCTTGCAGTCTAGAACTTTCACTATGTGTTGAAAGATCTGGTCGCTTACCGTTAGTTGGAGAAGAAGGTGTTCTGGTAACAATATTAGAGTGTAGAAAAATACAATATCGGTCAACTCAATAAGTTTCCAAAAGCGATCTTACGGGAGCAACCTCTTGATCTTGGAGAAAGGGCTGGCAGTCTTTTTTAGTCCCACAGAGCGATCTCGCGACTCACGATCTTGACACTTGGTGGTGGCAGGTGGTGATAGATCTCGGCGAGGTCGGTGGTGGTTCTCAGCTCTCGGTCTTCAAATCGGTCGTCCCCAAGGTGAGAATATATATTTTTTGTGAGTGGCATGCCTTGTAAATTTCGTGGAAAACTCAACCACTCCCATTGGGCGGCTCCTGCGATCCCCTCGATCGGGTGTATTTTGATGATGGTGCCTTGATGTGGAATTGGGTGATCTTGGATTCGTCTTGGCGCCTCGATCATATATATCTCGATTTTGGTGACCATTTGATCATCATTTCATAAATTGATCCGAGTCGATTCGAATCGGATCAGATCATATTCTTATGTTAAATCCTCCGAGGCAGTCGATTTTATTTGTAAATTTCTTGAAATCGGTGATTAGATCGAATTTATCTTGAGATTTTCAGATGATCGAGGATGTATCTTTATTTTTGGGTGACATTATCTGATCGTCAAAAATATATGTCAATCTTAAAATAGTCTTGATAAATTTGAGAGTCATAGCATTTTGAAACAGTCTTCATGCAAGATATTATAAGCGTGGAAGGCGATGCGGTACCAAATGCGCATAGGTATAATGTTGTAAGATTCGAGATTCTGGATCCATCAGTGCGAAAGAGCTTCATGAGCGCCCATGAGGCGTGGCCCAGCGCGCCTATGCATACCTGTATATCGCCATGGCCTGCATGGTTCGATAATGGCGGCTGATGAACTGCGGTCCTATGATGAACTCAGCGTCAGCGGAAACGGACAGGAAACAGGCGGATGTATGCATGATTCGATAAGCGCCGAGTGGGCCGAGGAAAATCATATGCAACCCGGTCGACAGGCCTTCGATCAGCATGGCGAAATTTGAATCTGGTACGCGTATGAAGCGGCGAATGTGGCCGGGATTCGACGTGTGGCGATTCACCTGCAGACCCGCGTCTTGAGCATGCGTGGCTTCGCGAGCGGCATCTGGTGCATGAAGCAGTTCGATCCATGGCGGTTCGCCATGAGCCAAGCATCGACCGTGGGCCGGCACGGCATGAATGGCATGGGCGCATCTGTAGCATATAAGCCTATGGCGAAGCGCCACAAAATGTGATTTTGCGGTTTCAGGCGGTTCAATGATTTTACGTTTTACCCTTTTGCCCAGAAGGGTCTATAAAATCCCAGGTAAGGGAAAGACACACTTTTCTCATCTCCTCTTCTCCTCTTAGAGTGCATAGCCCTCCCAGGTGGGAGTTTGGGCACTCTTTGGATCCACCTCACCCCAGGCAGTGCATAGCCCTCCCAGATGGGAGTTTGGGCACTCTTCTTGGATCAACCTCTTCCACCTCATCCCTGTGCATAGCCCTCCCGGTGGGAGTTTGCACTCTTCTTGGATCAACCTACCACTCATCTCCACCAAAGGGCATAGCCTCCACGGTGGGAGTTTGGGCACTCTTCTTGGATCAACCCTCTCATCTCCCAGAGTGCATAGCCCTCCCGGTGGGAGTTTGGACTCTTCGATCAACCTCTACCTCATCTCCACCAAGCTAGAGTGCATAGCCCTCCCAGTGGGAGTTTGGGCTCTTCTTGGAATAATTTTATCTCGATCGTGCCTGATGGTCGGCGGTAGAGGCAAACGATGGTAGTCGGCCAACGAAAACGACGGCAACAGTAGTCGGCGGCGGCGGCGCGTCAGGTAGTTAAGCGGGGATGGCCGGCGGCGATGGTGGTGGCGAAGATGCCGGCCGATGGTTATTTATGAAGTGGCCGTGAAGTCAGCGTAGTAACCAGCGAAGTAATGGCAGTGAGGTAGTAACCGCTTCGGATGGTTTGGTAGCTTGGCCGATGGTCAGTGCGGCCGCTAGTCGGCAGATGACCGACGATGGTCGGTGCGATATAGCGATAAGTTCGGCCCGGTGACCGGCGCTGGCTTAAGCCATGGTAATTGCGCATAATATCAGATGGCGAAATCGGTAGTCAGCGAGATGATCAGCGATATGGTGACCAGAATTGTTCAGCGATAATTCAGCGATGGCGATAGTAATCAGCGGCATATCAGCTCTGATAGTTCGGCCAAAGGTGGTGAACGGCAACAACTCGATAGTGGCCGGCGTCGGTAAACGGCAGACGGAGATCTTTGACCTATCGAGGTTGTTTATTGAGTGTTCGATGGCGTTAACCATGGAAGAGGTCGAATTGAATCCGTGAGATTTTGACCTATCCGAGTTGTTTGTCGGGTGTTACAATGGCGTTAACGCGTATGGAAGAATCGCAGTCCACAATGATTTTCGGCGGCAGCAGCCATGTAGTAGTCAAATGGATAGCGCGATAATATTGATAATGGCGAGATGCCGGTAATTCAGCAGCGGTGGCCGTGGCAATGTGTTCAGCGAATAGCGGGCAGCACGGTGGCCGGCGGCTAGAGGGCCGCAGGGATGTTTAGCGTCAAACTGGCCGTCGGCGTATGGCCAGCGATCTCGCGGCGTGGTCGGCGGCATGGCAGCGGCAGTAGTGGCGGTGTACAAATTATCGTCGATGGTGGCGGCGATGCCGGCGACGATAGTCGGCGGCGATGCCGGCGATGATAGTCGGCGACGGTGACCGGCGGCGATGTTAGTGGTGGCCGGCCAGCGGTCCATAGTCCCCTACTTCTTGTAGGAAATAATTTCTTGAAACTTGATAGATGGTTCAACTTGATATGATGTTGTCAACTTGCATGTTAGATATAATTGAATCCGAGGATTTTGACCATCCGAGGTTGTTTGTCAGTATTATCAGATGGCATTAACACTGTGTGGTACAAAGTTTTGACCTTTCACAGGTTATTGGTGAATATTATTCGCCGACGCTAACTATATGGAAGAGGTGGGAAGTCCAACTTTTGACCTTCTGGGTTGTTTGTCGAGCTTTTCGATGGCGCGTATGGAAGAAATTCGGGAAGTCCCTGAGGGCGTTTTGACTATCACGGGTTGTTTGTCAGTGTTTACTGTTGGCGTTAACGCATGGAAGAGGTGGCGGGAAGTCCAAGGGCGTTTTGACCTATCACGGGTAGTTTGTCGAGTGTTTACGATGGCGTTAACGTATGGAAGAGGTCGCGGGAAGTCCTGAGCGTTTTGACCTATCTGGGTTGTTTGTCGAGTGTTTACCGATGGCGTTAACGTATGGAAGAAAGAATATTTGTATGAGCTTAGCGAGTTGACCATTGATCTTTGCCTTTTCGTTGTGGTGTTCTTGCTTATCTTTTGAGATTAGAGTTGCCCCAGTTGGGGTATGTTATATGTGATTGATTCTTTTCCAATTGGCGTGGATATCCTTATTGAATGGGTCTTTGATTTCTTCCTTGATTGGTGGCACTCTTGATGTGCCCTCTGGTGAAAGTGGCAATTTCTCTTGATTTCCAATTCCTTTAAAAGTCGAGGCCTTGGCCTTATCCTCTTCTGAATAATAGGATGTTCGCATGGCGATGTTGAGAGTATATTTCCTCTCGATTAAGTCATAGGTCATTGGAGGTTTTGGGGAGGTTCTTTGCCTCTCTTCTTTTGAGATGTTTGAACATCACCTTTGGAAACCTTCTTAAACTTCCTTGGTGGTTCAAGCATTCGATGAGCAGATAACCGTCGGAGATTTGTGCCTATTCGATTGGACCAGTCGACATAGGAATGGGCTCCGCATTAATGATGAATAAGTATCTGGCGGAGTCCTCAGAAACGCCCTCAAAAGTTGGATCTACTCACGGTATCGAGCTTGAGGAGAGCGGAAGTATTCTTTGAGGACTCTCCATCGTTACTGGCGGAGGATGTGATGAATCCGATGATTCTCTTGTTCGCCGAGGCATTCTACAAAAAATCGGCGAGCTCTCCAAATGATCGGACGGACCCTGGCGAATAGAACCAATCTGAGCTCCTTTGAGAGTCGGGAATACGACTGAAGACAGTCATTTGCACGAATGTGCATGATCGTTGAAAGTGATTGATATGCTCGTCTGGATCGGTTTGTGCCATCGTAAGGTCCATCTTTGGGAAGCTTGAATCTCGTCGAATGTATTCGAGAATCTCTGGCGAGGGGCAGTTTTGGAAGAGGCGGCGGAGAATGGATCATTCATTATTTCGAACTCTTCCACTTGGTCGTCGTAGTTCATCGCGTATAAGATGGCGTAGAGTTTTGATCTGGTGCCATTCGTGTGGGGTGAGAGGTATCCAGTTCGACATCGGATGTGGTGCCGGGGTTCTCTACTTGTTGATCCGGCATTCCGGTAGTCATTCTCGAAGAAAATCGGATTATCTTTGAGAGTGGCTCTTCAGGTGTGTTGGAACGTTTTCTTGGGTCCTCGCGAGTCGAAATTTCGTTCGGGAATCCTCCATCCTTTGAACGATCTTCAAGAGGGCTGACGGACCTCACCGGAGACAGTCATTATGTAGAGTGTTGTTGGAACTTGGCGTCCTTGATCCCGAGAATGAGGAGGCGTTGGGCAAACCGTTACCAACCATATTGGAGATATAGCAATGAGAGCTGTTGTTCCAGCCAACTGGCGTCTTTTTATTCGGTAGATCACGAGATCTTCGTAGCCAAAATTATCCAAACACAAGCGGATACAGTTATCGTGGAAAACGTTAAACCAACACCCGTCGTGAACTTTATATGTTCAAGATAGTCCCTTCGTTACTTAGTTAGAAAAATGTATTCGAGGCGAAATATTAAGTCAATCTCGATCAACTCGACGAGGGAGAAGTTTCAAAGCGAGGCGATCTTACGGGATTGATCTTGGAGAAAGGGCTGATCTGGTCTTTTCGTCCAGCGATCTCCAAGCGACTCTCGATCTTGAACTTCGGTGGTGGCGGTGGTGAGATCGTCGTCGTCTGGTTCGACTCTCGGTCTTAATCGAATTAGGTCCCTCCCAGAATGAAACTATTTATAGATTTTGTGAGTGGCGAATTAAATTGGAAAACTCCCCCATGGACGGCCATCGCGATCCCGATCGAGCGGTGTATTTTGATGATGGGTGCCTTAATGATGTCGAATTGGGTGATCTTGGATTCGTCTTGACGGCCTCGATCATTATATGTCATTTGGTGACCATTTGGCGGATCGGGATCCATTTTCATCTCGATAACATCTCTCGATTCGGATCGGTATGTTTGATATTATGTTCGTCATCGAGCGGTCGGTTATTTGTAAGTTCAATCGTGATTAGATCAGTATTTCAAAATTGAGATTAGATCATTAATTAATTTTAGAGATGTATATATATATATATATATATATATATATATATATATATATATATATATATATATATATATATATATATATATTAAAATTTAAGGGTTAGATACATAAATACATAAGAATTGTGTGGTATGTATATAAATCCCTCATATATATTGAATACAAGCATTTGGCAGAAAAAAGAAATTGTAGTGTTACAACCTCCTCATCAGGCAACAAATGGAAGATTTTATTTTCAAATAAAATAGCCGTTTACATCGAATAGATCTATCTATCTGAGAGTCTGACCACACAAAACTAATTGCAGCAGCTCTCACAAAAGCACATTACAATATATAATCTCTTAAATCCACGTAGTGCAGAAAATAACAAAAAATTTAAAAATTAATCTATTTATTTCACTTAACTCTTTGGAAAAAAAGAAATTTAAGTCTTATAAATCTCACTTGAAGTCTGGTTTCTCAGGAAAAGTGCAGCCTGACCTCTGAATGATCACATTGGCAGCGTAGCAACCAGCCCTGATACAGTCATCAAGGCTCCTTTCCTGAACCAACTGCGATAGAAATCCTCCAACAAATGCGTCGCCTGCAGAATAAACCCATGTTTTAAGAAATATTTATAATAATTCTTTGAATATTTTTTAAAATAATTATTACTGTCAATATCAAATATGTTTTATTTCAAATCAAAATATAAATAAAATGAAATAAAAAAGTAAAGTGATCTGGAACGGGCTCTTAGAAATAATATGATTTACCTGCGCCATTTGTATCGACCAGCTTCTCTTTGGGTAATAAGATTACAGGGAATAACTTCACCTGATGCCATTATTTAAGAGGAAAGGACATATGAAATAATTTACATTTCTGTTAAAATCATCAAAAAAATTATGAATCTTAAAGTTATTTATTAATTATTACAGTAGCTCAATCAAGTCAGTAGCTAATAGAGCAAAAGTGTTATCAAGTATATGGAAGATTAACATATATACCACATAATTCCTATGTATTTGCATATCTAACACCAAACATTCACTATTTTCAGTCATAGAATCAGCTTACTTGTTAGGGCAAAAGTGAAGAACAAAAATGATCTTCAGGAGGGGCAAATGAATTGTTTATTTCATATAAAAGAAATTATAAAGTTCAAAGAGAAGAGAGCAATTGCCCCTCTCAATTATACTTGGCTCTACTCGACTATTTACATTTCTAACAATTATGCATGAAAAGGCATTCACTTAATACTGATATTTTTTGATATGATGTTACATATCTACATTTAGATGTCAGATTTGTAAATATATAAAAAATTGTAGTATGTATATAAATGTCCTACCTTTCCATCCTCACGACGACAGGATCACTGCCCTGAGTGATCACAGTGATCCTCTTGTGTGTCCCTGAAGCCTTGGGCAGTGCTGAAATCTTTAGTGCAATCTCCTCCACATCCTCAGTCTGCATTTAAAAATGACTCAAAAGGCACGAAAATTTTATAAATAAATCAGAAAGAATAAGAAGAATACAATATTATTACCTCCCATCCACGAACTCTAGAAAATGTTCTGGCTTCAGTCTCATTTCCAAAGATGTAATCAACATATCTGAATCCATACAAAATATAATTTGAGTTTTTACTCAAATCACTCAATAAAAACGTGAGATCAACTAATAAAAATGTGAGACCATTCTATAGTGAAAAGTTAGGCAAGTAGAGAACTTTTAGAAGATAAGGTGTTCACGATTTATAGACCAAAGATTATCTATCTTAAACTCACAGTTGTAATCATCATTAGCCTTATCCCAACTGTTTAGAGTCAACGTTAAAAAACTTTAATTTTTATTCATTCCTACATAGTGTCATCTAAAATATTGAATCTATTAATCAGAAGTCATTAGCTTTTTTTTTTTTAATCCAAGTTCATAAAGTGAGACTTTATTCAGGTACCGGTAGGATTTGAAGCCAAGAACTTAACAATAATTTTCAAATCCTTAGTTATTGAGATATTTTTCGTAAATCATTAGACAAGCTATATAATATTGATTTAGGATTTAGGATTTAGGATGATAGAGATTAGTATATTAAAGTGGATGTGTAATAACATTATTAAGTTTATAGAGTAAATAATAAAACAAAACCTATTGAAAATAAGATAACGAAAAATAAACTTCAAATTCAAGCATGCAAAGCACAAGTAGAAGATGCATCATTAAAGTAGGCAACATTAATAAGAAAAGGAATATGAAGGAATATAGCTGAGAATCATGGTTGGAAGTTGGACTTGTAGATTACAGTTGATACTTAATGTTTTCATTAATATAAATACAATGGAAGTGGATTTATAAAGTGTTATGGATCCAATTTCTTGGATTGAATCCAATTCGATAATTGAGTCTGTCCCAAGCCCAATGGTGCATTTGATGAGTGAACTTCGGTAGTAGAATGAACCCAGTGAGTGGAGTAGCTACGATTGGAATTATCGGATTCGGATGGTTGGATCGGCCTTTGGCGTTGGATCTAACACTTTCGGATTGTGTTTTCACGGGACTTGATTTGAGCCGTCGATTTGGTGGGATTTCGCCCTTGGATCAGCTTGAGCCAGAGATTGATTATTTCCTTGTCGATTTGTCTAGTGGATTACAGTGTCGACACTTGATCTTCTAGAGTTTGATGGCCGTTTGATTTGTCTAATGCGATCCAGATGGAGAGCTCTCTGTCATCTGATGAATCTTGCAGGAGAAGTTTCTCATTGAAAAGGAGTTTTAGCTTATTACGTCATTCGAGCTTTGGGGCCTGAAAGAGGGTTGAAGATGGCCGGTCGATCCTCCAGATTAAGGACTATTGTGAGTCTAAGTGGGAAATACCGGAGGAGAGATTCGAAAGATTTCTTCGATCCTCCGCTTGCTTTTTTGATCTCTATTTATACCCTTTTATGCCTTTCTGGGATCTCCTTTCTATGCTTTTGTAACTAATTTCATTACATTCTCAAGTCATTGCTTCGCTTCCTCGATATTAGCTGCATTTGTAGCTTCTATCCGCTATTTTCGTATTACCAGATTTTACCTATTTCCTGACAAGGCTTTTTTTCTTAAATGATCTAATGGCATTGCTTCTGTTGGTCTTGGTTTTCTGTTTTACATATCATTGTATTTAGTACAGTCTGGTTCTTGGGATCTTATATTGTTATAGTTGTAAAGTGTTTATCCTACTACTCTCTGTTGTTGTAAAAACTGTTAAATTTGTCTTGTAATTGTAATCTTTATTCTTCTCTGGTCTGAGCCTGTAATTTACTCTTTGTTGATGTTATATTTTTGATATATTTGTAAAATCTTTTAGCCAACTTGGTCTTCTTCTATCCCTTTTGCTTCTGTTGTTGATTTGAAGATATGGACTCATATCATTATTCCCCTCCCCAACATTGACCTTGTCCTCAAGGTCAAAGTCAAAAAAAATATTCTTTATTTCTTCTTCTGCTACCCAGGAAGCCTCTGTAGGTAGTAACCCTTCCCATTGTATTAATGGCTTCTTTAATCTGTTGATCTCCTTAGATTGTGATCCAACTTTTACAGTCTGACAAGATCCGCCCATCTCTCAATTGTGTGATAATTTGGGTGTATCAGAGTTCAGTATTTTCAATATATGAAAATACATTATGTATTCTCATTTCGAACTCTATTTTATAAGCTACGCCCTATTTTCTCGTAAGATTTTGAAAGTGCCATAGTATCTTCTTTGCAATTTTGTATACGGTTTCGATCAAGTTGTCTATATGGTTGTAACTTAACTAACACTAAATCATCTACTTTAAATTGAAGCTCTCTTCTATGTCTATCAGCTATTTGCTTCATTCTGTTTTGAGCTTCCTGTAAGTTTTTTTTTTGTTAGTTGTAGCATCACCGTCCTCTGTTGTAACCTTTGTTTAAATACGTGTTGGTAGTTGTCATTGTAATGTATTCTTGAAGGAGGAAGTCTGCATATATCTGATTTGAAAAGGAGTTTTCTTTGTGGATGTATTGATTGATGTATTATATGAGAATTACGCGAGGAGGAACGTAATCACATTTTAGGTGTTTAATACAAAACTCTTTAGATATTACTCTAGGATTACGTTGGTTACTTACGTTTATCCATGTCGAGGATGGGTCTTATCTTGTGTTTAGTGTGGTTCCACTTAACTTGAACAATTCTTGCCAAAATTGCTCATAAAGATTGGGTCTCATGCGAGATTATTCCTTGGGGTATGCCATATAATTGAAATGTCTTGTGAAGATCATATATAAGTTGCATTAAAAGCTGTTTGGTATGGTGAGAAGTGAGCATATTTTGATATCTATCATCACTAATATAGTTGTTTTATTATTAGACTTGGGTAGTCGCGTAATAAAATTTGATACTTCCCAATGGCTTGTGGTATAGGTAAAGGTAGTAGTCTGTACAGTGTCATATTTGACTTGTTGACAAATAGGGCATGTTAACAAAGTGTTTAATATCTTTTTTCATATGCTTCCGTAGAATTGTTGAGTGATTACGGCCAAAGTTTTGAATTCCCCATAGCCCTCTGCGGTGTTGAATGTAATTCTCTTATATCTTGTTTGATTTACGAATTTTGGACTATGACAAATCTTTTATCTTGTATTAACCCATTCACCATTTTGTAATTAGGGAATAATTCTGGATTGTCAGATATTTTCCTGTGCAGTTCCTGTAATTCAGAACTAACCTTTGTTTCCTCTGTGATTTATTGCAAAACATTGTTGAATTGTTGAGTATAGGTGATAAATTTGAATAACATAAATCTTTGCTTGCTTTATCACAAGAGCTTTACGTATAAAACAGTTTTTTGGAAAATGCATCAGCTGTTTTGTTTGTAATCTCTAGTTTATATTCAATAGTGTAGTCATATCCTAAGAGTTTGATTAAAAATCTTTGTTGTTCAGGAATTTGAATTGTTTCTTTGCATTAACTCATGCTCTTTTGATTACGATTGTAAATTTATTACTAACAAATATTGTCTCCATCTACTCTTTATTATAGCATACAACTCTCTTGCATATGTTGATGTTTTTGTAAAGATGGTGAGAGCTTTCTTAAAATAAGCTATAGGATGGTTATTTTGTATTAGAAACTCAATTCTTTCTGAATCATCTGTTTATGATAAAAGGGTGAGCAAAATTTGGATAAAATCTATGGTAGTGATTTCATTGCTTGTTTTAATTTGAAAGGATGTTTTTTCTTCTTGTCCATTGTTGTTTGGCTAACATAGAAGTTAGTGGAGAGGCAATGCATAGTTTTAACAAATTTTCTATAATAGCAGTTAAACCCAAAAAGCCTCTTAACTCTTTTACTGACTTGGGTAAAAACCATGCTTGTATTGCTTGAATCTTTTTGGGATCCACTGCTATCCCTTGTGCAAATAATATGTGTATTAAATACTCAATTTTGCCTTGTATAAATGAGCATTTAGGCACGATAAGCGATGAATCTTTTGAGTTGTTCCCTACCTTTGAAGATGATTTTAATGTAATTCCAAGGTCTTGCTATATACAAGGATATCATCAAAAAACACTAAGATAAACTTTCTTAAAAAAAGTTTAAGTATTGCATTCATTAAAGCTTAGAATGTTGATGGTGCATTTGTGAGTCCAAATGGCATTGCCATAAACTCATAGTGTCCCTCATGAGTTCTAAAGGTCATTTTATAGATGTGTTCTTGACCATTCGATTTGGTGATAACCTGACCTTAGGTCCAATTTTGAAAACATTGTAGTTCCATATAATTCATCCATAAGTTCCTCAGGAGTAGGGATAGGAAATCTGTCAGGTATTATTACTTTATTGAGGGCTCTGTAATCCACACAAAATCTCCAAGTTCCATCTTTCTTTTTTGATTAGCGATCTTTGGAGAGAGAAGAGGCGATGCTTTCTCGATTATACCACATTTCTTTAATTAGTTTTTCAATTTGTTTTACGGAAATATGGATATCTAATTTTTTACCCTAGTTGAGCGATGGATCGATGGTCTATATCCCTTCTTGGAGGTAAGCTCTTTGGATTTTGAAAGCAGTTCTTGATATTGGGATAATACTGTATCCGTAAGTCAGAAATCTTTTATAGAGGAATCTGTTTCCTCTGTCATTTCTGTGATCGAAAAAATGACTATTTCATTCTTTTCACGCAATTTTGTGGAAATGATGGAATGAAATGCTATCCATCAGAGATCCCCTCAGTGCATTCAATCATTAAGGTAGAATTTCATACGCCTTTTGTAATAAATTGTACATTCACCCAATTATTCTAAATATCAACACCCAAACTACATCTCGCCTCGCATGCAATGATAGAATCGCAGAAAAGTATTTCCTTGTAGTTGTATGAGAATATTAGAACATATTCTAACATTTTAAAATTTTCTCGCTTACTAATACTTGAAAACGATGACGCTGAATAATAAATTTTGCTAGTTTTGATTGAATGAAATTGTGAGTTGACCCATCCAATCAACTCAGATTGTACTTTTATATTTCCAATCACTCAGTAATCTTAAAGTTCTAGGATTAAACTGTAAAATGCATCGAGGCGATTAAAATTCTTCTTGTATTACTTGCGCTCGTTCGCCTTCATGTATTGATCTTGATCCTCATCGATCACCATTAATGCAAACAGCTAGATTTGCAGATATGACCTCTGATACTTTTCATCACGCTTAAAACATAATCCCTTTCTTCTTCTTTCTTCTAATGTTAATCTGATTGGAATGTTTTGTTTGTTGGTCATAATATCGCTCCGGTGAAATGTAGGGCGAAAGGTGGTCAAGAATTTGTGGTTGTTTAACCTGGTCGATTGAATTATTCGTAATTTCTCATGTTAACTTCATCACTAGCCTGCCTTCCATAAGTTTAACTAACCGAAGGCTTGTTGTAGAGAATTCAGAAGGTTTTACTTCCCTTTGATATCATGTCTTAAGCCGATTCAAAACAACTTTGTAAAAAATTCGTACACGAATCATATAGTTCCTCAAATTCATTATAAACTCAAATCAGATTTCTGTAATTTAGTCAATTCTCCTCTCAAATCTCTCAGATAAAGATGGATCAAATCTTTGAATGATCTATTCTTTGAATTGGTCCATGAATGAATCTGTTTATTTAGTGCATTCATCGATACCTTAAATCCATGTAAATGATGCAATTAAGAATTTATGGTCCTCGATAAAGCTATAATAATCAAAAAATTGGTCCGCTTTCAATGTACCAACCTTCCTGGGTTTTCTCCATCAACCTTGGCATATCTACTTTCGTGTCTTGTCTGGTATATTGTCTATTTGGAAAAAAATTTCGATGAGAGAGGGAGTACATACTGGATTGATATTCTTGATGATTGTTTTCCAATTTTTCTTCTATGTAAAATAATCTTCTTGCTACCTCATTTAAGAGCATAGATTGAAGACATTTGTTCATCTGTCTTAAGTCTTCCTACACACTCATCTTCTTGCTTGTCTTGTTCCTTCTGCCATCATTTTTCTGAGTGGTGAAGTAGTCAACGAGAGCACCACTGTTATGGATCCAATTTCTTGGATTGAATCCAATTCGATAATTGAGTTTGTCCCAAGCCCAATCGTTGCTTTCAGGAGTGAACTCTTGAATGAACCCTACTGGAGTAGCGAATTACGCTTCGGACCATTGATCGCTATTCCCTCCCGCTGGATCTAGCACTCTGATTGTGTTTTCCCGGGCTTGATTTGAGCGCCGATTTGGTGGGATTTCACTGGGTCTCAGAGCAGAGATTTATTTCCTTCCGCCTGATTTGTCTAGTGGATTATGTGTCTGACACCAGGGACTTGATGCCGGAGGTCGCTTGATTTGTCAAGGCATCCGGAGAGCTCTATGAATCATGGAGAAGCCAATTGGAAAGGAGTTTGTGGTCCGCTTATTCTGTCATTCGAGCGGGATGCCTGGGGAAATTCTGAGAGAAAGAGGGGTTCGTGAAGAAGATGGTTTGGCCAATCCTCCTGACAAGGACTATTCCGGCGAAGTCTACCATGGAAAATACCTGGAGGAAGGAGGAGCAGACTGAAGATAGGGAAGGAGGAGATTCTTGAAAGATTTCTTCGATACTGCTTTGCTTTTCGATCTCTATTTATAATCCTTTCTTCTTAGATCTGCCTTCTATGTTTTGTAACTAATTGCTATCTCTAATTGCTTTCGCCATTATGGATATATTAGTTGCCAGAATTGTTTCATTTAAGTTATTTCGCATATAGATTTTACCTTTCGACAAGGCTTTTTTTTCTTAAATGACGATCTACGCTCATTTTGGTTTTGAACGTTTTACATATCATCAGATGTAGTACCCGGTTCTGGATCTTATATCATATACTGTAAAGTGTTTATCCCATCGCTTCTATATTGTAAAAAAACTTAAATTTGTCTTGTAATTGTAATCTTTATTCTTCTCTCGATGAAATTGTAATTTACTCTCTGTTGATATTATATTTTTGGTATATTTGTAAAATCCTTTAGCCAACTTGGTATTCTTCTATCCCTTTTGCTTCTGTTGTTGATTTGGGAATATGGACTCATATCATAAAGCCCAATACAAACATTTATGATTAAGCTATAATGATGATAATGAAATGTTATAATTATTAAGGTCACCAAATGATTTTCATAGATTGGATTAGAAAATGAACTACTATAAGTTAATTATTGTTTCAATTATAAAAAAGAAAATGGTGAAGTTGTCTATCAATTTTTTTACTAAGTGCATGGTAAAGGAATAATATTGAGACAACAAAAGGTGCACTCTTCAGTGAATAAGGTCTGTGAAATCAAAAAGAGCCTTTTATTATAATTTGTAAATTGGAGGAACTAAAAATAGGTACTCACGGGAAAACTTTCTCCTGTGCATCACGGAAAAACTCACAAATAAAAGGAGCTGAAAGATTCATCATAAACACCTAAAAGGAAGGAAAAAAAAAACATTCAGAAGAAATGGGTGAATGACAAGCAGAATCAGATGTATGAGTTATAAAACCTGAACCCCTTACCTTGTATTTCGCAGCAGCATGCTCAGCGACAAGGAGTATGGACTCTGGAGAAACCGTAAGGAAAAATCCAGCAATATAGATGTACTGCGCTTTCTCAACTGTGGAGACAACAGTTCAATCACATTACTAATTAGATAATTTGAAGAGACAACTGCAAGCAAACTATAGGAATAAATAAAGTATTCAAGTTAAAAATAAGAAAAAAAAAAAAAACTAAAAACTCTTCAGCCTGCAAGCCACCTCATTAAAGAAAGTTTTTATCAAATTAACCAACATAAGATAGTCGTTAAATCTGTCGACTGGCAGATCAGAAATGGAACATAAGCTACATGTGAATTTAATGCTGCTGAGTAGTCGACAAACTTCAGCGTTCATTGTTCAAACTATGTTTTACATATTTCAACAATAAAAAAGTTTGGTTAGAGAATGTTGAAATTCACTACTATGTAGTATATATTGAGCAATGCAATGAGTGATAAAGCGAAAATACTAACCAAACTGTAAAAACATAGATTCAGAGCTTCGATCCACTGGTGATATATGAGTAAAAAGATGAAAAAAAAAATGTGTCTAATCTCTCAACGCCAACAATAAGGTGAAAATATAATGCTAAGAACAACACACTTGTGACTCCTGAGTTTGCACAATAAGTTGTCTTGCAGAAGTCGGTGGTCAAAATTTTACAAGAGGTTTTTGGAAAAAAGGATAAAAAAGGATTGAGACTTGAGACGCACCTAATTTCCAATTTTCTGGTCTCTTTAGATGATCTGTTTTGTAACAGTTCGCTGCTGACAAATTGGCAATGAGAGACCTGCTCAACAAAAAAAAAAACCACTTAAAAAATTCATCAAATGAGATAGCACAAAACACTTAAAATTATTCATAAAAAAACAAAAGAATCAAATTAAAATGTGATCAATGATAATAGACATGACGAGCATGTTCATAAGTATCATAAGAGACATCTGCAAAGTATGGGTCTTTTGACAGCTCTTACCATTCATTAAGAATGAACAACATAAGAATCATGCCCATGATATTTATGTGACTAATAGAATTTATAATTTCTATAATGATTATAATAATTATCATGATAATCACATTTCACAGTACCGTGATAATATAAAACCACAAGAACATGATATAATTATGTATGTAAAGGGAAATAACTTCAAAATTAATTTGAAGCAGGGGTGGCGCAAGGGTACAATCATGGTGATAAATTTCTATGTAAAAAAAAATTTAGGCACGCACAGGAAGATTAATTAAGCAATTACTAGATTTTCAGGAAGATTTAAATTATGGTTTAACTCAAAAGGATTTTGTGGAGCTAGTTTAAGAAGGAATAAGCAGCTATGGTTAGTTGGTAGGATGTTTTGGCTTGCTTGGTGAGAGGGAGCTAAGGATGAGGATTGAAATGAAATAGTTATTTGGAGAGGAAAATTAGAAAAGAGAATAAAAGTTGGGGGGAAGAGGGGATTAGATGGAAATTATAATGGGAAGAGTGCTAATCAACTATAGTGAGTTGCATGCATAAGAATTAGGACTTGAAAGATATAAAGTTCAAATGGCTTGATACCCTATGCCATATTTCAGAGGATTTTTAAGCTACTAATAATTGAAACCAACGAATTAAATACAAAGAAAATATGGTGGGTGTCATCTAGAATGAAAATAAGGTGAAAGAATTTTGCAGTTTAAATGGCACACACACAATGAAATGATTCAACTCCGAAACTAACTAGTAGGAATCAAATGCAACAAAATTATTATCTGTATCCTTTCTTAGTTCCATGTGCACGGAGAGAGAGAGATATACAAAGAGGACGGGTAAGAGAGAGTGCGATGAAAGGAAAAACCAAAAAGAGATGAGGCTGGGCTAGCTTGAAATTGCTTATATTAATCATCACTGAAGTTTGCAATATACAAGCATCACTTTATTTTTTAAGAGGTTTTAAACATCTAAAGGAAAGATATCAAAGGTAATCAAGCAAACTAATATTTGATTCTCATAAAAGATAATCGTTTGATGAAAGAATCAACTAAATAAATTAACTCTTAGTGACACATTACATAAAAATCCAAAAAGGTTGGTGATGATAAGACCAAATAAGGCATGTGATGATAACATATCGAATAGCTCACAATATTAGAAGCATTGAGAACCATAAAATTTGGCAAGAAAGAGAGAATGGAAAGATGAATGTGGCAAAACATGAAAAAAAAAGATAAATGATTATATGTGAGAGATGGTACAAGACAACCAATTAAACCTATTGAAAATATGGCAGTAGAAAAAAAAAACAAATAGTTTAAGCATATGAAATATAAGGTTAAATGTGAGAACAACAATGGTAACAAGATGAGAATGATAAGAATGGAAACGAAAAAATAGGTCAAAGTTATCATCACTAAAAGTTTTTAAAAAAGGACCATGTAAAATACACCTAACACTTCTTGAACTCAAAATAAATATATCGAGAAAAAAGATTTATAAAATTGATCCCCATCTATTTGGATAAGGCTAATGCTTCTTACAATGGTGAATAAAATTATGTTTATACAAGCTAAAAACTAAAATTTTAAGCCATAGGCAGCCCATGTAAACAACCTGAATTTAAGAAAAAAAATCATTTGTACTCTTGATTTACTAGCATTTGTTTACAATTCTAAATCATATATGTGCCCTACTCATTAAACCATCTCAAAGGTAATTAACCAACAACATATATAAATTAAATTTTGTTAAAAGCAGACCAATACAGAAAACAATGGAGAATAAGAAATTTCATATGGTTGGAGAGCTAGATAATACCTATTGCATTTTAAAAAACAAACTAACAAATTTAAGTACTAGAGCAAACACTGACCTCTCACCACCAACAACACAGACAGCACAAGTGCCTGTTGGGGCAGTTTCATCCTCACGATAATGGGCCTGTTCCATCATATTAGTAATCATGAGAACCATAATTTATTATCGCAATGCTGGTTCAATGTGTATGTATAACAAAGAAATGGTCATGCAGGAGAACTCACATTTACACCAGCTGCTTTAACATTTTTCTTCATTTCCTCCCCAAATTTGTCTTTCCCAATGCAACCCATATAGCTAGTTGCACCAGGAATTTGGAGCATCCACTGCCATATCACAAATCAAACGAATGAGCTATTTAACAATGAACTTTAGAACAAATTATAATAATCAAGTTGAACTAGTAATAAACCTGTGCAACCCTAATTGTGTTTTTAGTAAACTTAAACTGAAAAAGAAAAATTGATCACGCTGAAACAGAGCTATCACCTCCAGCAATATATTCCACATTATGTTTTGAAGCCAACTCGTCATACCTGGAAAAGAGAACGACAATAACTGTAAGTATGTCTGTCACCCAAACTTCGATTGCTCGAATGTTAATTATTAGTGCAGATAGAAATATATTTCTTACATAGGCAAATGTTGCTCCTCTGCGAGAATTGCATCATTCGACTTGATGTTGTATCTGAACCAACATACAAAAAGCAAGAAAATCTAGGTCAAAAAGGTTATAAATTCAGCAAAAGGTTCTACAAGTCCTTATAGAAAGGTGAATCCAAATTCAATTTATTGATATTTCTTAAAGTGTAGTAGGGATAAATTGAAAAGAAGAAAAGTTTATAGTCTTAAATTACGTCAAGAAATTTTTTACTAAATTCAGCAACTAAATGTTTTTTTTAGAATCAAGATACCAGCTCGATGAGCCTCTATAATATGAAATGTAGAAAATGGATCAAAATCTCTCTAACATGACCAGATGGTGAAAGAAAAAAGGCGAACGAATTAACGATCCTTCCTCAAAACACAGAGCAAAATAAACTCAGGAGCAGAGGGAAAAAGAAAAAGCAAGCTTCAACTTCGTTAAATGTTTTCAGTTATTTTTTGAGAACGAGAATACACGAAAACAAATCAGAGCAAATAAGTTCATTCCTGAAGTTCAATGAAATTCCATGTGATTAACTTCATGAAATCAAAGATCCGATACTATATAACTACGAAACTACCAAAACCAAAACACCAGAACGCCAAACACGAATCTTCTCCGTAAACGTACCACAGATCAAGATCTATTCCAAGTTCAAAAACCTTAGATCTCAAACCTAACAATAAGATCTACATCACATCAGCTCAGATCTAATGTAACCCTCTCAGAATACCCCCTAAAAAAGCACAAATCTTAACCCATACGAAACCAATGTTTGTAAAACAAACTGTGAAAAATCATCACAGCACGACCTACGTAAAAATAACATAAAGAGACAGGTCTGGGAGACAGGAAGGAATTACCTTTGGAGAAATTCATCATCGACGACCGCAGAGATATCGAGAAGGGGGTTCCCCATTCCTAGAAGAATGCCCTCGGACGCCATTTCTGCAAGCAGAAGAAGAGCAGTAACAGTGGAGAGCAACACCGAGATGTCCGGAATACGCTTGGCGGATTGGAAAGTGGAATCGCAATGATACTTATAGTGATAAGCGTTGCTTTCCTGTACCTAACGCTGTGGTTGGCACCACGCACCAGAGCTGGTGAAGTTGGTGTGGTCCGTAGAATTTGGTTCGGTCTTCCTCGAAGAGCGGATACAAGCTAAATCCAGTAAATTCTGTCAAACATAAAAAAATAGAATCCTTGTAAATTCAGCAAATCCCGAATTTAGTAAATCCTGCTGGAAGGTAAATTTACGGGATTTACAGAAACTGCTCGCGCGCGCGCGCGCGCCAAACCGAGAAGAAAGAAGAAATTTCAGTTATCATTTTTTAGAGAAATTTATGCATATAGCACATAAATTTTATATATTTATATATTTAATATTTATAAATATAACCTATTATCTATGTTTCAAAAGATTAATTTTACTTTAAAAAAAAAAAATATTATTTTATTTATTATTTATGAGAATTTTATTCCTAGATCGAGATCTTATAGTATATCGGCGACAGCGGGTTTATCATTAAAACGTTAAGGAAAAAAAAACCACTTTGCTCTTTAGAACTTTCACTATGTTCAAAGATCTGATCGCTTCTCGTTAGTTGGAGAAGAAGGTGTTCTGAGAAATAATTAGTGTAGAAAATACAATATCGGTCAACTCCAACCGAGAAGTTTAAAAGCGGCGAGCGATCTTGAGCAACCCTTAATCTTGGAGAAAAGGGCGGCTCTGGTCTTTCACGAGGGTGATCTCACAGAGCTCTCGATCTTGACATTCTTGGTGGTGGCAGTGGTGATAGATGCGTCGGCGTTAGTCGGTGGTTCTCTCTCAGTCTTCATCATTGGTCCCAGGTGAGAATGAAGCTCTCTTATAGATTTTGGAGTGGCGGAGCCATCGTGGAAAACTCCAACCACTCCCATGACGGCGGTCGATCCCCGATCGAGCGTTGTATTTTGATGATGGGTGCCTTAATGATCGAATTGGGTGATCTTGGGTTTTATTGGTCTTGGCAGCGCTCGATCTATAATATGTCGATTTGGTGACCATTTGGAGGATCGGGATCCCCTTTCATGCTATAGTTTGATCCCAGATTCGAGCTCGGATCGGTTCTATTCTTATGTTCGTCTCAGCGATCGGATTGTCGATTTCTTGAAATCGGTATTAGATCGAAGCATTTCAAAATGTTTTGAGATTCTGCTTGATCGATTAATTTTACGAGGATGTCGATTCTATTTTTGGATGATATTATCTGTCGTTCAAAAATCTTCATAACAGATTATGGCTGGATCTGAAGCGATATAAATATATGCGCGCTTAGGATCGATCGATCCGGCGCGAGTTATGGCCGGCGGAGACATGGCGTCTTGGCAGCGCATGCACAGCTGCCCGCGTAGCGGCCGGGTTCTTGGCGGCGGCCGTAAGCGAGTCGATCAGTCTATGGCGGCTGATGGAAGCGGAAGCCGCTTGGTCGAAGCTATGGAATTCAGTGGGTCGGCCTGACCCAACCAGGCGGTATGGAATCGTGGAACCCGTCCGAAGCGATTATGCCAATGAGCAATCGCCAGCCCGCGTCGCGGATCGCGTGGCGGGCGGTTCGGCCGGAACCATACGTGAGCCCGGAGGTGAGGGTCAGCAAGGCCGTGGGAGCCTTGTAAGCTGGCTGCTGCTGCCTGAGCAGACCAGCCCTGAGTGAGAGTTCTTCGAGATTGGCCCGGGTTTGAGACGGGTTTTGGGGGCTTTTACCTTTTACCCCATGGGGTATAAAACCCCAGGGTAGAGGAAAGGTACTTCTCATCTCTTCTCTCTCTTCTTCTCCTCTTAGAGTCATAGCCCTCCCCCAGTGGGAGTTTGGGCACTCTTTTTGGATCTCTACCTCTGAGCAGTGCATAGCCCTCCCACAGTGGGAGTTTGGGCACTCTTCTTGGATCACCTCACCTCTCCTGGCGAGTGCATAGCCTCCCACGGTGGGAGTTTGGGCACTCTTCTTGGATCGACCTCTACCTCATCTCCAGAGCGAGTGCATAGCCTCCCCACAGGGGGAGTTTGGGCACTCTCCTTGGAATAATCTCGATATGCGAGTTGGTGTTTGTAGATGGGTGAGAATCTTTTGAAAGAGACACGTCAGACCACCGCATGCGGCGGCAGAGGGAACCTTCTAAAATGGGAGGGGCGAAGAAGATTCGTGGGAGTGTCGATCACGGAGACACATTGATTGTGCTTGGAAAAATATTATTTTTAGAATGATTTGGTTCTTAAGTGTCAGAAGAGCCCAATCTCGCCCGTGGGGTATTTCACCACTTACGAGATGAGTTTGGGCGGGATTGCGGTTTCCCCATCCCAGAGATGATCGCCATTTTGTCGACATCTGAGGTTTGCATTTCCAGTTTTGGCGAGCAATGGCGATCGTGATGGGACTTATAGTCTTTTTGAGGCGGTGCGACGCGACTCTTGATTACCTGCGGATGTGCAAGTTTACTGCGATGCACGTGTATTATCTGCGAGTCGGTTACTTGACCTCCGGACGAAAGATCCTCCCAAGAGTTGGGCAAGCATTCTTTTTGTGAAGAATGGCGGGGTCTTCTCGAGAAATGGGGAAAGGAGATTTACCCATTCCCTGAGTTGGTGATGAAGATATCTGCGGACGAAATTCAGAATATTGAAGATCTTGATTTGAGATTCGATATATCAGCAATTTGTGCGGGAGGAATCTTTGTTGGGGGGCTTTTATTCATCCCGGTCTTATGCGATTCGTTGAAAGCCAACAAAGGGTTTCAAGATCTCCCAGCGTCCTCGGCTTCTTCCTGAAGGACCCGTCTCAGAAGAGGAAAAGGGCGAAGAGGTGATGGTGATATCGGAATACGAAAAGTCGGGCCCTTGAGTAGTCGTCCCAAGGATCTTCATTCACGAGGGCGTGTTGAATCATTCTGCGTAGGTGTCGACATCTTGCGGCGGTAACAATCCTTCTTGCGTTCATCATCTTTTATTTCCCATTTCCTTGCTTAGCGTAATTTTCTTATTTGAATCTTGAAGAAGCAAGAACTTGACTTCAAAATGAACATTGTCTTTGAATATGGAATTGAGTTCGTGAAGGTCAAGTTTCTCCATGGTGAATATAAGAAGCGGTATGTGGAGAAAGTAAAGAGATGTGTGTTGGAGAATCAACTTGATGAGTCGGAGGAGTTGGCGACTCAGCGACTTCTCTTTCTTTTCGTCGGGAAGTTGGCGGACTCGGGATGAATTAGTGGAGGCTAAACGAGAGGTTGGTTGGAGGATAAGATCTTTTACGAGAAGGTTTTGTCTTGAGGCAAAGAAGCAAGATTCTGGCTTCGAGAGAAAGAGGCGCACTTATCTCGGGTAGAAGCGGGGCGGATCACGGAGTGGAGGACTTCAAGAACTTCGGCCCTTCAGAGTATCATCTGAGGATCCACGTTGAGGCGAGACCGTGTATGATGTAGAGGTGAAGGCTTTGGAAGCGGCGTGTGTTGATGAAGGCTTCATCAGGTTTCTTGAAGGGGACGCTTGGCGTATCCAATAGGAGGCTGGTGTTGAGGTCCTTTCTCTAGCCTTTCAGACCCTTAGCGGAGGATGACTGGATAGTTCTTCATCATCTAGAGACCATCAAGTAGTTGTAGTTCCTTTATGTTGTTGTGTTGTATATATTATTTACGGTTGATTACTTGTATGTTACGCAGAAATATTAATAATCCACAAAATTGTTTGTGAATATTTAGTTGTGTGTCAAAGTGTACTTTCGATGATAAAGATTCGTAGAAGAGATCATCGAATCCCTTTTGGATAATTTGATCTATTAAGATCATTACGGCGTTACTTGATGACAAACTTGCGGAATATATTTATAGAGGTTCTCTGAGAACCTCTCGATCTATCGGTTGTGTATCGGGCGTTTACTCGATGATGTTAACTTTGTTATGGAGAAAGTTGTAGGCGTCTATAGAGGATTGCCAACTTATCAAGGTTGTTTATCGAGCGTTACTCGGCGATGTTAACAGTAGGAAGATCGGTCAATTCCACGGGGATCGATCTTACCACGAATGAGATACAATAGTTGCGTTGCATTATCTTGAGTGGTGTTTTAAAATGCAAGCATAAGTAAGAAAAAGTCACAATAAGTATGAGAACTTTAACATAGATAGAAACATAAATCCAAACACCTTGATGCAAGGTTGGACAATAAAATACGACAAGCAGTATCGATAAATGTTTAATTCGATACAACAATTCTGCGACATACAGAACATCTTGGTAGTACGGAGGTTTGTAGCATTCAGTGCGTGGGAGAGTCTTCCCATCTATCCTTAAGAGCAGCGTGCGGGCTTGATTTTAGACAGCATCTGACCTTGGTGAGAGTTTGTTACGTTGTGGCCTTTTCTGGCGAGAGTGAGGGAGGTCCCCAAACGGTGTTTTACCCGGTTGAAACCTCGAGCAATCCTTTCTGATAGGAAGCCATTAGTCTTGACATGTCGGGTCTCTTGCGGAGATCAGATGGAATCGAAAGCTTATATCGTTCTTTGTCGGCATCAAAGTTATGGGTTCTAGGGCTCGGGACCCCGATGTCAACTGGAATAACGGCCTCAGTTCGAAACAATTATGCGTTTCTCCGGTAGGGGTCCTTGATGTATGTGCGGTAAGCGAAGAACATTGGATAGTTCTTGACCATTGCCCCGTGGTTGATTAATGTCTTTAGCCTTTTAGTATTGTCATTGGTGACTTGATTGCCCATTTGCACGTGGATGGGATCGTGTGGATTAGCGGATATGCTCTGGCGAGAAAGATGTGAATGTCTTTCACTGAGTCCCATTATCGGTGATGATTTTCTTTGGAATCTTAAAGCGACAAATAATATTTTTCGGACAAATTGCTTGGCATTTGTTTGGTGATTTTAGCGTGTTCGCTTCCACCCGCCATTGAAGTAATCAGCGGCCAAGATTATGAATTTTCGTTGCCAGTGGCAATGGGAAAGGGTCCCATTATATAATCCCCATTGAGCAAAGCGCTGGATTGTGGTGAGTTCTGAGATGGTGTATGAGTGAGATTGGAATGGCGACACTTGTTACACTTCTTTACAAACTCAATGCATCCTTCTTCATTGTAGGCGGTAAAACCTTGCCTCATGATTTTGAGGCGAGGGCTTTTCCTCCCAAATGTTCACCACAAATTCACGATGAACCTCTCATTGCATAGTTAGCCTCAGAAGGTGGTAGACACTTTAAGTAGGGCCCCTAAGAAGGACCGCTTGTAGAGTTATGAATTATGGTGAAGTTGATTACGTCGGGAGGCGGATAGCATCGGTGGTGTTGGCAAGGCCCGCTTTGAAGAAAGGACATGATGGTCAATCCATGAAGATTCTTTTGGGTCCTCTGTATCACCCGAGGGCTTGAATCTTGGGAAAGTGGATGTCCTCATGTATTTTCTCTTGAAAAGATCTCTGTCATTGTTGTGGCTAACTTGGAGAGGGCTCACCTTTCGCGTGTTACGCTCCCTTAGAATATGAGTTATCGATGGGTCTCGATTACGGCAAAGTGACTTTGCCAAAAACGGTGCAGCTGCGGATGATGGTATCGAAGTCTCCTTCACTTGATGAGAGGCGTGAGTGCATGTAGATGGCTAAGTTACGGACCTCCAGTCAATGGCGAGCCTTGTCTCTACGAGGGCCTCGTACTCTGATTATTGGTGGTAGGAACTTTAGTGAAGCTCTAAAGTTATTTTACTTGGGGAGATAAGCAAAATTCACGCTCCTTAGGAAGTACAGCTCCATCAACATATAATGTCCATTGATTTGTCATGGGTGATGAATGATCTGAGGTGGTGATGGGATGGTACATTCTGAAGTCGGCGAGCACTTGTGACTTTATATCGGGGCGTGGAAGAAAATGGATGTCAAACTCTCCAAGCTTCACCACTTCATCAACCTTCCGGATACATCGGGGCTTTTGCGAATAGTTCTTAATGGAAGATGAGTGTAGGCGTTGATGGTGTGGGCACGAGCGTGCGTAATGCACCAGCCAACCGCCGCCTTATGGATAGGGATACTCCTTCGGCCCTTCGTAAAAGGATTTTGTCGACATATAGTAAATGGGTCGCTCAATGAATTCTCCTCGCAGACGACGGAGCTTACGGCATGAGAAACAAAGAAGATGTACGCCTCCTTGATAGCCATAATGGTGGGGGAAGCTAAATAGACTAAGTTGCTCAAAAGCCTGACATTCATCCGTCCACCGAATCCATTTCCTCGGCACCCCTTAAGATTTTGAAGAATGGTAGATATTTATCTCCGAAAGCCAAGAATCGCGATAAAGCCGCAATCCTTCCAAATCAAACGCTGGACTTCCTTGATCGTTCTGAGGTGACATGTCCTTGAGTGCTTTTATCTTCTCTGGCCTCTATCCCGCGAGTGACCATGAAGCCTAGAATTTCCTGAGGAAACTCCAAAATGCACTTGCTTGGCTGAGCCGCATCTTGTAGTGTCAAGAATGTCAAAGCATCGGTGCATCGTAAATATGTCTGATATTTCCAAGCTCTTTCACCAAGATATCATCAACATACACCTCCATATTGTGCCCTATAAGATCCTTGAAGATCTTATTCATAAGGCGCTGATATGTTGCTCCAAAGATTTTTAGTCCGAATGGCATGACCTCGATAGCAAAGATAGTCCCTTATCTCGCTTGGAAGGATGTTGCTTCCTCATCTGCTTTGTTCATCCCGATTTGATTGTAGCGTAATAGGCATCCATGAAGCTCAACATCCGATGTCCCGATGTCGCATCAACTAGTTGGTCGATACACGAGGAAGGGGAAGCTATCTTTGGGCATGCACGACATTAAGGTCGAGATGCACATTCTCCAGAACCGTTGGCCTCTCGACTAACACTACGCTAGCCAACCGTGTGGGTAGACTCGAATGAACTTGACTTTAAGTTTGCGATTTCTTGTTCTATGACCCGCAATCGCTCGTAAGGTTCTTTCTTCTCAGATCACCGGCCAGTAGGTTGAGTCAACTTTGAGGGAGTGCGTAATGACTTCCGTCAATGCCCGAATCGAGCGCGCCCGCAAAGATATCTTGATTTTACGTAAAATCTACGATTCTCGATTTTGATCAAGACAAAGAACGATCCCACCTTCACCTTTCGCGATGGATCAACTTCGAGATAGAAGACAAATTACATCTTCAACCGGAGAAGCCCTTCGAGGCATCCTCATCTCGTAGATCAAGTTCTCGATTGAGGGTTACCGACGAAATGGTCGGGTTGTTGATATAAAGACGCCAGGTTATTCGTTGATTCCCACTTACCACGCCGATGCCGCCGGTGGAATTTCATCTTGAGGTGAGGTACGTGACGCGGATCACAATAGACCGGAGAGGTCTCCCAAATATTGCAGACACGCTGACTTGACTACAATAAATTGTATCAAGTGGGTTATGTCGGGAAATTCTCCAAGAGTTACGGAAGACGATTGTCCCTTCCACTAATACCGATTATCAAATCCATACAAGGACCTACGGTTGAAGCTTCTCTATATACCCATGCTAAAGAAAGTGGAGTAAAAAGAACATCAACCAACTCCCATTGTCGATCAATATCCTTTAATATTGAAGCATGGATCACCGCCCCCGTGACCGATGACAAGGGATCGATGTGGGATGCTAAGCCCTCTAGATCTAAATCATCAAAGGTGATAGAATGGTCAACCCGAGACTTCTTCGCTCGCTCTGGCGGCAATGAATATTTGCTGATAACACCGCCTCCCGCAATTGTTTCTATCTCGACCACGGCGATTCCTTCCTGGTTGCCCCCAAAGATTTGTGACGAAGGTTGGTTTTGTATAAAACGCCTAGATACCCTCGATGTATTAGTCTTTCCTTCAGGTGGCACTCTTCTGGTGTCTACCGCGTGAAAGTGGCGTAATTTCTCGATTTCCCTGTGCTTTAAAGGTCGCGACCACTTGACGCTATCCTCTTCCCAAATAGGATGTTCATGCGACGGTTGAGAGTCAGATATTTCCTCTCCGATTGAGTCATCCGAGGTCGCCGCCGAGGAGGTTTTGGGGAGGTTGCTTCTCTTCTCGAGATGTTTGAACATCACCTTTGGGAACCTTCTTCCGCTTGTCGCTGATGGTTCAAACTGCTGTCGATGAGCACCGATAGCTTCATCACGGAGATTTGTGCCTCTATTCTGGACCAGTCAAAGATAGAATGGACTGCTCGCATTAATGATGAATGAAGTATCCGCCGAGTCCTCCGAGAAGCACGCCTCAAAAGTTCTGGATCTACTCGGTATGCCGCCGAGGAGAATCTCGAAGTATTCTTTGAGGGACTCTCCATCGCTCGGATTCTGAGAGATGTGATGAATCTGATGATTCTTTTGTGAACTCTACAAAAAATCAGAAGCTCTCCAAATGATCTGACGGACCCCTTAGCGAGTGAATAAAGCACAGCCTCCTTTGAGAGTCGCTGGAATACCCGACACAAGAGAAGTCATTTGACGCCGAATGTGCATGATCGCTCAAAGTGATCGATATGCTCGACGGCTGCCATCGTAGTGGGTCCATGCCGGGAAGCTTGAATCTCGCCGGGTATTGAGATGATCTCGCCGGACGAAGAAGAAGCGGCGGAGAATGGATCATTCGATTGTTGCCGGAACTCTTCCCCGCACGCCGTCCGTAGTTCATCATATGACGTGAGTTTCACCTTTCAGGTCGGCCATTCGGTGGTGAGTAGAATCGCAGATCCGTTCAAAGATCTGGATGTGGTGCCGCGGGTTCTCTACTTGTTGATCCCATTCCTGCAATCATTCTCGTGAAGAAAATCTGATTATGCCGAGGGCCGGCGAACCTCGTGGCTCTTCCAGCGTGTTGGAACGCTTTTGCCGGCCCTTCGCAGAGTCGAATCGGGAATCCTCCATCCTTGAACGCGATCTTCCAAAGAGGGGCCCCATGGACCCTCACCGGGGACGTAAGTCTATGTAGAAGTGTTGGAGACTTGGCCCCTGATCCCGAGAATGAGGAGCTGGAGCGCAAACCCCGCTTACCAACCATATTGGAGATATAGAATGGGGAACCGTATCCCACGTGACGCCAAACCATGCGTTAGAGAATTTTATTCTAGATGCGATCTTCGCCAAAAATTATCCAACACACAAGGGATATGAACACGTTTATACGAAAACCCGTTAAGGGAAAACCACGGCCCTGCCAGTAGAACTTTCACTATGTGTTCAAAAGATACGTCCTCGCTTCTCGTTATGAGAAGAAGGTGTTTCTGTGGGAAATAATATTCGAGTGTAAAACACAATATCAACTCCAACCCAAGGGAGAAGTTTCCCAAAAGCCAAGAACGATCTTGGGAGCAACCTTTGATCTTCGGAGAAAGGAGCAAGTCTTTTCTAGTCCCCCTGATCTCCCAAGCGGCAGCTCTCGATCTTCGTGCACTACTGGGTGGCACTGATGATGGTCACGGCAAGGTCGACCGGTGGTTCTCTCGTCTTTAAATTAGATTCTGGCCCCCCCTAAGGTGAGAATGAAGCTCTATTTATATATTTTGGAGTGGCGTGCCTTAAATTCGGAAAACTCCAACCACTCCCATCTGACGGCCCATGATCCCTCGATCGACGGTGTATTTTGATGATCCGGTGCCTTAATGATGTCTAAGTGATCTTGATTCGATTCGCCTTGATGAGCCGCCGACCACTATAAATATGTCGCTTTGGTGACCATTTGGCGATCAGATCCATTTTCATGCGATAGATCTCCCGATTCGATTCGGACGACTACGCTGATGTTATGTTCCCTCATCGGTGACGGCCATTTCCGCTAAATCGATTAGATCAAAGCATTAAAAATGCCTGAGATTCGCTGATCGATTAATTTTTTCGAGGATGTATCAATAATAATAAAAATTTAAATATTATATATATGTAAATATTTATATTTAAATATTTGATATATAAATATAGAATAATTATGTGCTATGTATATAAACGTCCTTTTTTTAATTTTTGAAAAATCTTAATTTTAAATAATTTATTTATTTACTAATTTTTTCTTAATTAAAATATTATGATATAATTAATTTTAATTTAATATTATTAACTATTTATTAATATATAATTATAAGTTAATTATAATTATTAATTAGATTTAAGTAATTTTAGCTAATATAATAGGTGATAGTTTTTAATTTAATTTAATTTTATTTAAACTGATTTAATAAAATATTATTTAAGATTAACTTATAAGTTATTAAAATTAAATTATAATTTAATAAATATAATTATAATTATTATAAATTTATTAGTTAACTAATTAATAATTTAAAAGAGTTCGTATGATTTTATTCATTCAAATGCTTTAATATAGTTTAATTCCTAAAATATTAATCTACTAATAGAATTTAATAGCTATTAATTTTAATTAATTAATAATTAATATTAATACATAGTACTTTAAATTAATATTAATACTATTAATTGATTAGTTTATATATATATATATAAGTTAATTTTAATTATGTAGTGTTAATGATTTATTAATTAAAAAAAAACTTTTTTAAATTTTAACATATTTATAAATCTTTAAATAACTTATCAAACAACTCTTTAGATTTAGCAGGATTTAACTAATTCGTTACTAAATATTTTTCAAAATTTAACAGCTCAAAATTTATTAAATTCAGATGCACTGAATTTACTAAATTCTACTTAAAATAAATCAAATATATTATCAAACACTTACATATAGTGATAAGCGTCGCTTTCCTGTACCTACCAACGCTGCGGTTGGCACCACGAACCGGAGCTCGTGAAGTTGGTGTGGTCTGTAGAATTTGGTTCGGTCTTCCTCGAAGAGCGGATACAAGCGGAGGTTGGGAGAAGTTTTCTCCCGTCCTTCGGGCTGCAGATGAACTTAGCACTCGACAACTCATTCAAAAAAAGAAATTTACATATCCTAATATATAAAAACTTAAAAATATAATATTATTATTGCGTGCTAGAAATTCAATTGTGGTAGAGTAAAAGTTTACACTTTAAATTTGCTTTATCATGGAAGACACACACGTGACATTCAAGAATTAATAATAAAACTACAATTTTTTACGGAAACCTCAAAAGAGAGAAAATCACCTGCAAGAAAAAATCTTCCACTATGTATCTATTTTGAGTATAAAATTTTCCCGATAATCCGGATTACGTGAATTGTATAATGAGAAGAAAATGGGAATCAGAATCAAAACAATGATGATACTATTGTTAGTCAGAATAGTTGTTAGTGATAGTAGATGATGGTGAAGAGTCGTGGTCGGGCCGATGATGATGATCGTCTGGTGATGACCGGCCATGGCTACCGACGGCGCCGGAGATCTGGGTTGTCGTCAACGGGATGGTCGGATCTATTAACCGGCACAGAATAATGTATTAATGACGACGGTAGTCAGCGCAATGACCTGGTAATGGGCGGGATGACCGACGACGATGGCGCTGACCTAAAAATAAGGGTTAAGGTACGGTATGACCGAGAGTACGGCGATGCACCGACTACGTGGCAAAGGATCGGCCGATGGGGGTGGTCCACGCGAATCGGTGACGGTAATGAGCCCGATAATAGCTTTCCAGAATCAACGACGAAGAATAAGATGGAGGTTTACGCATGGTGACCACGAGTAAGCTGGCGGCGGCCGCTGACGAATTTACGGGCGGACCGGCGACGAGTCGGCGCAGGACCGGCGACGGTAGTCGGCGAAAGGACCGGCGACGACGCGGCAAACCCAGCCATACCGACGCGGCCACGGCCACTGGTTGGTGGCCGACGGGGTGGCTGGCGGCAGAATCACCAGAATGAATGGCGACCGTATCGTTAGTCGGCGGGATGACCGACGACGATACGGACCGACGGAGATAGCGCCGATGGTCGCTGACCGACGCACGCGATGACCAACGATGGTTCGCGACGGCGGTGCATACGACGGTTGGTCGGCCCGTGGTGGCACGATTATGGAGGATTTTGCTTTAGAGCTCTCTCTCTTTTGCCAGCTCTCCTCATGATGAATGAGAGCTATTTATAGATTAGAGGTGACATTTCTGAAATATATGCAACCGAATCACTCCTCCATCGGACGACTCAAAATGATTCCTTGATACGTATTTTGTGTATTTGAATGCCCAAATGAAGTCGGAATTATGAGATCTTGGGCTTGTTAGATCTGGCTCGTCAAAATGCTTGATTTGACTATAAGCACTCCATGTTTAAGAGTTATTTAGGGATTTAACTGATATCCCAAAATTTACAATGATATTTTAAGTGTTTGATCTCGACTAGTTTCAACTAAGGATGAACTTGCTTTTGACATCAAGATTTGTGCTTTGACTAGTAGAATTTTTAGGGTTATATCAATTATGATACAAAAGTTCAACACTGATTCATCCAAAATATAATATCATGATATAAAAATTCATTAATATAAAGGTCCTCATTAGTCTATATATATGATATGGTGCTCAAAATACCGCTAATCAAAGTCCGAATCTTAATATCAAAAGCGATTGATTTCAGTCGATCGAAGATTAAGCACTGAAATATCGAATCTTTGGGATATCAATTACATCCCAAAATAGCTCTTAAATATAGAGTGTTTATAGTCAAATCAGCGCCTCGACGAGGATCTAACGAGCCTAAGATCTCATAATTCGACTTCATTTGGGCATCCAAATGCTCAAAATACATCAAATGATCGAAGGAACCATTCTAAGCCGTCCATCAAGAGGAGTGGCACGGACTTTGCATAAATTACGTAAACGCCTCCTCCTATCTATAAATAGAACTCTATCCCTCACATGAAGGAGAAGAAAAAGTGAAGAAGAGGAAAACAAGTAAAGAAGAAGAGAAAGAAACCAAGCAAGGAAGAAAAGAGGCCATCGACCACCCCGCACTTAAATTACCCCGCATCGGTTACCCCGATCTCCATCATCAAAGAATGCTACAACCCTAATCATTGTTACATAGTTATTGTTCTACCACATACACACTTGTAATCCCACATTGGGAAGAATTTGTACTTTTGCAACATATCATAGTGGAACATTTTTTCTTGGGCGAGTGGTTTCCTCTTTTCGGGGTTTTTTCGTAAAAGTGCGAAGCTCCTACTGCTCTTTAAATATCGTGTGTGTGCTCGATTATCTGACAAGGCTAAGACATAAACTCTTACTCTACAGCATCACGATTTCTAACACGCAACAATATATATATATATATATATATATATATTATGTGCTGGAAAACTAGTTGTGGTAGAATACAATTTTACGCCTTAGTCTTGTTGAGAAATTCAGCACACACATAGATATTTGAAGAGAGAACGAGAAATTCTAGGATTTTTATATGAAAAAATTTCGAAAAGAGGGAAAAAAACTACGGGGCCTAGCCAAGTAAAAATGTTCCACTATATGTCTATTTTAAAGTACAAAGTTTAGGTTTTTCTGATAATGGGATTACAGAGTTATATGTGAAAGCGACAACAAAATCGAGAATGAATAACTAGCGATGGTAGTTGGGTTGTAATAGTTATTGGCGTCGGTAATAGTGAATAGCGTTATCGATGATGATCTAGAATCGAGTTATGGCGGTGGCGGTAGTAGCCGATGGATGGTCGTGAGGAGACCAACAATAGTGGATGACGGTGTTAGAGGGTTGGTTGCGGTAGTGGCCGGCAGCAGTGGTCAACGTATGGCAAACGGCAGCAAGACGGGCAGTGGTGGCGATAGCGTAGTGGTCAGCGGCGATGGTGTCAGCGGCGGTAAAGCAGAGTGACGATGGCGGTAGTAGGCGGCAGCGGCGGTCGGTGGCGACCAACAGTGGTGGTCGACCATGGTGATCAGCAACGGTGACCAACGGCGATGGTCGACAGCAGCAAGGACCAGCGGTGGTGGCCGACAGCAGTGGTTGACTGCCGGTGGTCAGCGGCGGTGACCAATGGTGGTCAGTGGCGATGATGATTAGTGGCAGTGGTCGGCAGCGATGACCGGCGGCGGTAGTTGGTGATCGTCGACTAGAGGTACGATTGTGCTTGGAGGTTCTTCAAGCCTCAGAGCTCTCTCTTCTCTTTAGCTTGACCTCCCCTCATATGAAAAATGAGGGGCTATTTATAGATTAGAGAAGTGATATTTCTATAAATACATTCAAAATTCAAACCACTCCATCGGATGACTCAAAATGATTCTCTTGATCATCTGATATATTTTAAGTATTTGAATGCTCAAAGTTTAATTGTTTCTGCTTGTTAGATCGTGCTCACAAGATGTTCGATTTGACTATAAACACTCCATATTTAGAGTCGACCGATAATAAGCGCTGATCCTGCTACCTTGACTTAGAATTAGATTGCTTTATACATCAAGATTCGTGCTTCGACTAGTAGAATTTTTAGTATCATATATATATATATATATTATGATGTGATATCATGCATTAGTCTCTAATTTTAATGTGATATAAAATGGACTTATATTAGATAACTGATTAATTGAACTTTTTTGTTCTTTTAAAATTCATCGAGTATGTAAATCACTTTCATGAATATTAAGATTTGAATAATCTATTAACCTAATCAAATTTTCAACTTGGTTCTAAGAAAATAATTTAGGTTTCATGTAGATTTTTTTAAAATAATATATAAGGAGAATTTAGAGAGAAGGGTATTTAAATGAAAGGATAAAAAAATATATAATATAAATATATAATCAAAATAAAATTTTAAATTAACAGAACTTCTAGGTGAGGAAGAGGTTATAAGATCACTTATGTCTTAAATTCTCTTAAGTCAATTTATGTATTTTTTTTTATAAAGTTCTTATAACTTAAAAAATCACTAAGTTTATCACATTTATATTTTTATACATACAAATATTTTTAATTAAAAAATATTTAAAACTATCATGTCTCTAGTTCTTAATAAATATATAAAATGCATTAAAATACAACATACTTTATAAGTCTTTCTTAGCCATTTATTTGTAATGCCTAAGATATTTTATTTTCACATAATTATTTTATTTGTGCATGTAAAATTATATATATTTTTCTATATTATGATATATTATAGTATAAATTGAAACACTATAGAGTAGGTGAACAACTAATGCTTATAAATGATACTATATTAATTCTGTAAAGCTTTGTTACTAAGGCTTGTAAAGCTATGTAAATTAAGTACTACAATGCTTTGTAAAATTGTTTATATTTTATAATGCTTTATAAATTTTTATAAAACTTTGTGTACTTTTGTATATTTTGTAAAGCGATTTTAATTCTATAAAACATTTTAAATCTCTATAAATGATTACATAAAAATATCTTTATGTAATATTGTGAAATTTTTTAAGAATAAATCTATTGAATTAATTATAACTATCAATAAAGAAAAATAATAATAAAATAAACTTTTTTAACACTAACAATGGAGTTATTTTATAGAGTGAAGCGCTTCTTCACTAACTTATTTTTTTCAAAAAAATAAATAAATAAATAAATCATAGGGTAAGTTCACTTAAGAGAGAAACTGTAGTTATATAGTGGGACTCATTAGTTGAAATTTTATGATATCACTATATTCTTGTAAGCAATATAAATTATTTTTAAGCTAATAATATGAATTTAAAATATCATAAAAAGTTAATTCTATTCAAAAATTATTAAAAAAACTCACAAGTTTAATGACAAGTCCATCATAAGAGAAACACATCTTATTGAAGAAAAGTCATAATTAAAATTCCTCTTTAAAAACTTGATTCTTATACCAAATATGATTATAATAGAATGCCTTTTTAATAGGATTAATGATTAGATCATTAGAAATTAATATAGGGATTTAGGTTTAATATCTTTAATATGACATTGAAAATTTCACTAGTCAAAGCACAAATCTTGATCGAAAGAATCGATTCGAAGTCGACTAACTAGATCAGTCAGCTTATTGAAAACTGCGATATCACTCTTAAATCTGGTGTTTATATTCAAATCGAGCATCTTGACGAGGTGGATCTAATAAGCCCAAGATCTCCTAATTTTGACTTTATTTGAGCATTCAAATACTTAAATATATTAGATGATCAAGGGAATCATTTTAAGCCGTCCGATGGAGTGGTTTGGATTTTGCATGTATTTATAGAAACGTCACTCCTCTAATCTATAAATAGCTTCTTATTCTTTACATAATGAGAGGTCAAGCTAAAGAAAAGAGAGAGCTTTGAGTCTTGAAGAACCTTCAAGCATAATCGTGTCACCCGACGGATCGACCACCGGCCCGTCGACCACCGTTGGTCACACCGCCAGCCACCAGCTATTGGTCACGCCGACCCATTACGAATTATCGCCGCTGACCACCATCGCTGCCACCACCGCACGACCACCACCGCTGGCCACACCCATCGCGCCATCGCTGCCAGGTATTACTACCACTGATCAGCTGCGGTTGCCAACCGCCGCCACTGGCCGCTATCATTATACCGCCACCTCCGTTTATCACGCCTCATCAATAAATCATCAAATGACCGATAATCATCATTCTTATCGCCATTATTACTGCGATTCATACTGCAGATAGCTATTGTTACGGGATTCGATTTCGCGATCATGCTTTCTCACATACAACTCTGTAATCTCGTTATAGAAAAAACTTAAATTTTGTCTCTAAAACAGACACAATGAAATATTTTTAATGGACTAGGCCCTCTGATTTTTTCTCTCTTTTTGAGATTTTTCTATGTAAAAATCCTAGAGTTTATCGTTCTCTCTTCAAATATCTATGTGCATGCAGATTTTCATTCAAAGCTAAGATGTAAAGTTTTATTCTACCGTAACTAGTTTTCTAGCACGCAATAGTTTGAAGCCGTCTGTGGGAAACTGATTCTCATTACTTTATTATCATGTCAGACAACCAAGTTTTCCAACAATATCAAAACTACCAGTTAGGTGGAGCGCTTCGTACTTTTGAGGAGCACATACGAAGAATGAATATCCATCAAATTTTGATCCTTCAACTCTAATTGGAAACTGAGGGGCAACCCTTGATCTGAAAAGATCATCCAAATCAATATTCTGGATATCTAATTGGTTATCAATTCGAAAAGCAAGTCAATGATATGGAACAATTTCAACATTAAAAAAAAGACCAAAGAGATATCTTTGCAAATTATGATTCTCTAGTCATACTCATGAAAAATAAGGCAAAGGCCAAGGAACAACTTTGGTTACAGCCTCAAATGAATGTTTGATTTGACCTCTTTCACACATGTTAACGTCATCGAGTAATACTCTGACAAATAATCTCAGAAGAATCAAAATGTTTAACCTCTTCCACATAGTTTAACGTCACACTTTGACAAAACAAACTCGGATGAGAGTTAAAACTATTGACTTCTTCCACATAGGTTAAATGTCACTGAGTAAAACTCTGACAAATAATCTCGGATAGGTCAAAACTTCGCACCTACTCCACACAGGTTAACGTCATTGAGTAAAAACTTTAGCAAACAACCTCGGATGGGTCAAAAATCCTTCACGGATTCAATTCGACCCATTTCATATAGGTTCATATCATCAAGTAACACTTTGACAAACAATCTCAGATGGGTCAAAAATCCTTCGTGGATTCAATTCGACCCCTTTCATACAGGTTAATGTCATCAAGTAATACTTTGAAAAACAACCTCGGATGGGTCAAAAATTCATCGCGAATTTGATTCAACTGAGGTTAAGTCGTATTTTGATAAATAACTTGAATCTTAACAACATCTTCCATTTTGCCAAATAGTTTTCATACGTTGGTGTAATACTTTTCTAATCTTGGGGCCCCTGATTCGACCTCTTTCATGCAGGTTAACGTCATCAAGTAACACTTTAACAAACAACCTCGGATGGGTCAAAAATTCTCAGTGGATTCGCTTCAATCTCTTTCATACAAGTTAATATCATTAAGTAATACTTTGACAAATAAGCTTGGATGGGTTAAAAATCTTTGGTGGATTTGATCTCTCTTTCATGGTTAGTAAGTAATACTGTAAATACTTTGGGTCAAAAATTCTCTTTGATTTGATTCATCTTCCATCTTTACAGTAACACTTTGCCAAATAATTTCGGATGAGTCAAAAATTCTCAACATATTCAATTCAACCTCTTCCATATAGGTTAATGTCATTAAGTAACACTTTGAAAAACAACCTTGGATTGATCAAAAAATCCCCGGCGGATTCGATTTGACCTCTTCTATACAGGTTAATGTCATCAAGTAACACTTTAATAAATAATCTCGGATGGGTCAAAAATCCCTAGTGGATTCGATTCTACCCCTTCCATACAAGTTAACAACATCAAGTAACATCATGATGAATGACACTCTAAAATTATCTGCCAGAATTTCTGAGTTTTCTGAGGAATGGTTCCTAATCAATGCTTCCCCACCACCTTGACAGTTGTTAACTATTGGAGTTTCAAGAAAATCAATTTTCTATAAAATACGGGACTTGATCGCCTCCAAACCCGATCGGTACAATGTGGAGAGTTGACGCCTCTCCCAAAGGAAAATCAAAGCCTCATCATATGAAATATGGGCCTTGATCACCTCCAAACCCGGTCGGTTCGACGAAAATAGTTGACGCCTCTCTCTCGAGGGAAAATCGAAGCCTCGACATATGAAATACGGGCCTTGATCACCTCCAAACCCAATCGATCCTATGAGGACAGCTGACGCCTCTTCTGAGAGAAAATCACAACCTCGTCGTATGAACTACGAGCTTTGATCACCTCCAAACCTAGCTGGTCTGACGAGGATAGTTGACGCCTCTCTCTCGAGAAAATTGGAGCCTCGTCGAATGAATTATGGGCCTTGATTGCCTCTAAACTCGATTGGTCTGACGATGATATTTGATGCCTCTTTCAAAGAAAAATCGGAGCCTCACCGTATGAACTACGGGTCTTGATTGTCTTCGAACCCTATCGGTCTGATGAGAATAGTTGACGCCTCTCTTGAGAGAAAACTAGAGCCTCGCCATATGAACTTTGGGTCTTCATCAACAAAACAAATAACCTAAAAAGAAGGTCAGAGCTTCGCTAACAAAAGAAACAAAAATTACGCTTAGCCCCTGAACCCCTGAACTTCTACTAGATAATTTCTCATCCAGCGTAGAAGAACACTAAAGCATATGGGAGAAAATTGTGTCTTCTTACTTGATCCCAAGGGGAGGGTGGGGAGGGGGGGTTATAGATCCATTATAGGGGAAAAAAAAGAATAAATTAAAAAGAAATCACTCTCCTCATTATGACTAGCGTTTGTCAGCTATTTAATTAAAAAAATTCTCTCTCTCCTCATTATGGCTAGTATTTGCCTGTCATTTAATTAAAAAAAAACCTCTTGTCATTATGGTTGGCGCTTGCGAGCCATTTAATTAAAAAAATCTGCTCTTCTCATTATGGCTAGCGTTTGTCAGCCATTTAATTAAAAAAATCACTCTCCTCATTATGACTGGCGTTTGTCAGCCATTTAATTAAAAAAATCTCTCTCATCATTATGGAAGGTGTTTGTCAGTCATTTAATTAAACAAAAAATACCTCTCCTCATTATGACTTGCGTTTGTCAGTCATTTAATTAAAAAAAACTCTTTATCCTCATTATGACTAGCGTTTGTCAACCATTTAATTAAAAAAAGCTAAATTTCTGCTCACTGATGCACGTTTGAGCACACAGGTGCCCACGCGTCCCAGCGCCCAGTATACGCTACCCGCCGTGATCCCAAGCTCGGCTTGGCTCATGACGCACTGCGGATCGTAGATTGTGCACCCATGAAAATCTATTCTCTCAAACTATATGTGATGCAAAAGGTTAATAAACCATAAATTTTATTAAAGAATTTATTATTTTCAATTATTTGATATATATTTTTGGATGATAGAGATAATGTCATCCAAAAATACGAGATAAACTGATATTATACTAACAATTTCACTAGTCGAAGCACGAATCTTGATGTCAAAAGCAATCTGATTCTGAGTTACGACTAAACTAGATCAAGTGTTTATTGAAAACTTTGTGATATTAGTTGGCTCTTAAATATGGAGTGTTTATAGTCAAATCGAGCATCTTGATGAGCTGGCTATAATAAGCTTAAGATCTCCTAATTCTGACTTCATTTGAGCATTCAAATACTTAAAACACATCAGATGATCAAGGGAATCATTTTGAGTCATTCGATGGAGTGTTTTGGATTTTGCATGTATTTATAGAAATGCAACTCCTCTAATATATAAATAGCTCTTCATTCCTCACATGAAGAGAAAGAAAGAAGAGAGCTCGCGAGGCTTGAACCTCCAAGCATAATTGTGCACTGGACACCGGCCCGCCGGCCCCCCATTGTCAACTACCAGCGTTGGTCACCGTCGCCGACCACCGCCGTCAGCCACCACCTCCAGTTCTCGCCATCGTTGGCCACCACTGTTGGTCGCCACCGACCACAGCCGTCGGCCACCATAGCCGGTCCTTGCCGCCATTGACCACCGTCATTGGTCACCGCCGCTGCCGACCAATGTCATCGGCCACCACCACTAGTCATCGCTGTCGCCGGTCACTACCGCTGATCATTGTCGTCTGTCGCCGCCGCCAACCACCGCTACCATCGGCCACTATTGTTGGTCACCGCCACCACCGGTACCACCGCCACCTAATCACCGACAAATCCATATCATCACGCCACCAATGATTGTTATAGCCCAACTACCATCGTTGTTGCATAGGGATTTTCGTTGTCAGTCTTTCTCACATACAATTCTGTAATCCCGTTGTAAGAAAAACTTAAACTTTGTACTCCAAAATAAACACAGTGAAATATTTTTATTAGGCTAGGCCCCATGATTTTTTCCCTCTTTTCGAGATTTTTTCATATAAAAATCCTGGAGTTTCTCGTTCTCTCTTCAAATATCTATGTGTGTGTGCTAAATTTCTCAACAAAACTAAGACGTAAAGTTTTATCTACTGCAACTGATTTTCTAGCATGCAACAATCTTATAATATTAATTAGAGTTTGTATTGAAAATGTAAGAGGCTTAAAAAAGTTTAGTTAAGGAAATGTTAAGACTATTCTAATTTGGTCTAGTTTGATTTAATTTAGAATATCACACTGGTAAATAGATTTTATATGCATCAAAATATAATAGATTTTATAAATATTGAATAAGAATGTTTCTATATAATGTTGTCATGCTTTATAAAAGTAACTTTTATAATTAATTAAAAGTATTAATAAAAAGAAACAAAAGTAATTAAACTTTGACTTGCACCATGTGTGGAGTTATTTTTAAGAGGGGAACACTTACTCACTAATATTTTCTTTTCAAAAAAAAAAAAAATTTAGGGGTAAGTTCACGAAAGCGAGAAAATGATAGTTACATGATGAAGCTGATTAGTTACAGTTTCATGACATTGCTATAAACTTGTAAGTAAGATACATATTTTTCAAACTATTTTGAATTAAAGTTATCATACAAATATTAATTACTTCAAAATTTTTAGAAAAACTCATAAGCTTAAAGATAAATCCACCATAAGAATTTCTCCTCTAATTAAAGAATTTTTTTTTGCTAAAATTGCTCTTTCCAAGCTCTACTTTGGAATCAAATATGATGATGGTGAGAGATCTTTTTTAGTTGAATTAATGATTAATTAGATTTTAAAAATTGATATGATACTTTAGTTTAATATCTTAGGATATAAACTATAGTTCATGGCTAAAATATGAGAGGATTATAGAAGTTTGGTATACCAATTGTTAAAACTACTTTGAATACCACTTTAGCAAGTGGATTTTAAGAGCTATAAATGATTAAAATTTAAGGTGGATGACTAGATTAAGATATTGACTTATGATCTGGAGTAGATGATAAGATTGTGATGCCATTTGTGGGATCTTGTGAAAAAAAAATATTAACACTAGTTTAAATCATATTAATTTATGCTATTTTAAAAAATCTCTTTAAAAAAATAACTTTAAGTGGTCTAAATAGAGAGAACTAATGATAGAGTGTTATTTTAAGATGTAAACTTATGATATAGAGTATTTAGTAAAGTTTAATGGGATTTTAGACATTATAATATTATCAAAAATAAGACTAGATAACTATCCACTCAATATTAATCATGATTTATAAGAAAGATTTAAGAGTGGGTTTAAAGGCTTAGGTTGTAGAAGGCTAAGCTTAAAGGTTAGTTAGAATATGAAGAGAGGTGTTAGGATTATTATGAAGATATGTTAAGAGAGTTCTAAAATATTTATGTAATAAATTATTACTTTCATCAACAAAATTTCAAGTTAGGCAACTAAACATTAATATAATAAAAAAATTCTACAAAACAATTAATCATTGTAAAAATTAAAAAAGTTTATTACATGCCAACCTTATTTATAAGAATAATGACTACTATTCCAAAAAAGATAAAATTTTTGAAGGTAGTGGAGGTGGGTGATAGTTAATGGAGCAAGGTGCTAATCATCTTCAATAATTTATTTTATTTTTATATATTTTTATTTATTTATATTAATGACTAGCTCACATGTATTCATGAATTTAAAGAGAAACTTCTAGAATCTAAATCTAAAATTTGAAATTTAATTATTATTTTTCTTTATTGAGCTCTCTTATAAAGGATCTTGATTAGGGTTGTTGGCATCTTTTTTGAGCTCTTATGATTAGACATTAACTTCATTTCTTTGATTCACATAATATAATATGTTACCTTGAATCAATATACTTAATGTTATGAGAAAAGAAGAAGAATTTAAAAATATTTTGTATAATTTTATGGGGATATGATAATGAGGAATTCCCAAAAAAAAATTTTATCAAGCGCGAAAGAAAGAATAGCTTAATGGAAGCTAATAAAGTATATGATGATCATGATGAAAATGGTCAAACTTAATATTAACATACATCCATGGTGTACTAAAGGAAAGGAATTCTCTTTATAAGATCAGTAATATAGTATATAATGAATGCAACCTAAACATGCTAGACAAAGTTGCTTGGGAGGGAATGAAGGAGAGTAAGATGGAAAGAGGATGACTCCTGAATTTCTGTGTAAGGAAGTTTATTTCTCAAAGAAGTGGGAAATTTATATGAGGCATCAAGGCTATAGGTGGTGTTGACAATGAGAGGGTTGTGATCTATGTGCTAAGCCTAGACATTATTAAGTGCCATGTATTAAGCTATACATAGCTAGATTTCTAAATAATTCTTGGGTATTAAGCGTGATATGCAATGTTTTGAAAGGTCATTTGTGAGATGAGGACTAGGGGTGTCAATTCGGGTCGGCGGGTCTGGTTCGGATCTGACCCGAAACTAACTTGACCCGAATCGGGTTGACTCGAATCCGACCCGTTTATGAAACGGGTCAAAAACTTCAATCCAAACCCTACCCGATTTCAACCTGATTGACCCGACACAACACGAATGATCTATTTATATATATTTTTTTAAGTCAAAATTGAGTCAAATTCGGGTTGGAGAGTCAATTTCGGGTCAAATTCGAGTTGGCGGGTCAAAACCGAGTCAATTTTGGGTTGGAGGGTCAACCCGAACCGACCCAAAAATTTTTCGGGGCAACCCAAACCCGGATTTTTCGAGTCGGGTTCGTGTCGAGTTGTCGAGTCGGATCAATTTTTGACACCCCTAATGAGGACCACAGGTCACTATTAATATAAAGACATTCTATAAAACTATTTGCAAAAAACATGGACTTGTGCCATCTCTAGAGTGGATATATTGGATTGTGATATGTCCAACAATTGATGGGATATCTTAAGACATCTTAGAACATAAATGCATGATTAGTTTTTGAATAATAATAAGAGATTAAGATGGAGGGAGCATCCTGACCATCATTATCGTCAACATAAATCACAAGAAAGCTAAATAAGCACTTGACCCCTTCATAAAAAAAAAAATATTGAGCATGCTTAATTTTAAGGCGCTCCACTTTACATATAAGGTATGAACATACTCCTCCTCCCAAGAATGAATGGAAAGCACTCTAATATTTTGTCCAAAAAGTTTCAAAGTGAGCCAATCAAGCATAAAATCAAAGATAATTAAGGATTGAAATGATTATCATTTTTGTAATATAAATAAGAATAAATAAATCAACCCGCTCAGATTGCTTTATCTTATAAAGTAATTCACTAACAGTGAAGAAGCGGAGTTCCATCCCAATTCTCCAATCACTTGAAAACGGTGTCGAACAACTTTCATCTGCCGTTAATGGCGGCAAAGACCTTCTCGAAGTCTTCTCCGGACAATCTTCCTTTCTCCCCTGCAAGCATTCCGTCCCCAGCTCCCTCCTCACTAGCTTATACAAAGGGTTCGACCTGCATTCCTCGATACGATTCCTCATCGCCAGCGATCCCATCTCCACCGCCGCCCTTGCCGTCTCCACCTCCCTTGGTAACACCACTCTCACCCCCTCCTCAAAAGCTGGTATCTTAACACTTCAGCTGCGGCAAAGTAGCTTGCTACTCAAATGAATTTGCTTACAAAATGATTCTGATGGATTCTTTGTGCATATTTAAGCAAATGCATAATCATTTTGTAATTTTAAATACATGGGAATAAAAATATATCAAAGTTATATATTGTATGATTTGATACACTTTAATCTTCTATTAAACAATTTAGTCTTCAATGTAGATCTCTTTTTTTTTTCTTCTTCTATATATTACATCAATACACTTTGATCAAATTCACTGCATTGGTCCATGAAATCACTGTCATATATTAGATAATAAATCATTAGTATTTTTAATTTTTAATTTTTAATTTGTTATTGTAAAATTTTGCTTAATAATATTATGAGATCAAGAATTAACTTATTGGTCATTTGATAAAGTTTCATTAGATCCAAAGGCCAACATCTTAGCTTCCTCCCATGTTCCCTATGGTAGCACTAGCACACTGGCAATTAGGTGTTGGTAGATGGCCTAAATAAGCTCATCGAACTCGGGTCATCGATTGAGAAAAAGGTGGCAAAGGATTTGATTTAAATATTGCTTGAGCTAGAGGTTATTAATTTAGATGAATCTTGATTTGATTTAGACTCTTTATAATGTATCTAGATTCTAGTCTCATACTACATTGAATTTGGACAATGACATCTAGATCCATCTTAGAAGGTAATCGATGGTAAAGTGAAGGCATTGGTTTTGGTCAATTATGAGAGTTGGGTTAGTCTTTTTTTCTATCTTCTCTCACACTCTGTAGAGGCTAAGGCCTCTAAAATTCTCTTTTTCTCTCTAGTAAGAAGAAAGTATGATATCGTTAATCTCCTCCTTTATATTAAGGAAAGACATAATTAAGAGTTAAAACTTTTGATTACTTATATTTGATTTGATATTGTTTGTCACTCTATTAGAAATATGGGATAGCTTCTAAGGTCAACCAAAGGGAGAATCCGTGCTGTTCAAATAGACTATAGGAAGAATTAACACAAGTTTAACATAAATAAGGTCTTAGGGTCGATGATTTTGGATTCTTAAGAATCATGTCAGGTATATTAAAGACTAACTATAAACTATTTATTCTAGGATATATATAATATTAACTTAAAGCATGAATAAAGGTCACCAATGCAATATTTGACTAGTTGGTTAAGATTGAAGGCTTTGATTAGAGTTTGACTATGATGTCATAAGGTCCCCAACTTATGGTCTAGTTGGTCTATGACAAGGTTAGTTTGGTGTTTATTAAACTGTGTATAATATAAAGTTGGCTAGGTTTAATCATTATTGGGTTACAATGGACTAAACAAGTAAGTCAACAAGTCTATATAGGTCTACTAAGAGCCAACACCACCTAAGATGAGATCTAAGTGAGGTACGAGTTGACTTAATGGGTTAAGATAGACACTTAAATCTAACTACCTTAACCTAAGCTGTATGGATCTTAATGGTCTAATCCTGCATACTTAGGCTAACTAAGATCGACACAAGAATGACGAGATTGGCCTATATGGTCTAAAGTTGGCATGATACATTTGCTTAAATCTTTAGTATTTATTAGATCATGATCTCCTAAGATATGCACTAAAAGGTTGTACAAAATAAAAATTATAAGAGTTGGTCTTGAATGGAAGTTTTCAAAATCAATTTTATCTTCTCTTTAACCATAAAATCCTATGATTGCAAACTTAAAAGAATGGAACCTTTGCTTTCTTCTTATAATAGAGAGGTCTATCCATTAAATCATTATAAATCTTAGTGGTATCTCTTTCAAAGTTTTTTTTTTCTTTTTTTTTGTATTCACACATTTCCAAACTCTCTTTATAGAAAGTACCATTGTTCATATGATCATCATCCTATAGAAATTTAGAGAACATGGAACTATCATCATTGATGAAATGATTGAAATAAATTTATAACTAATAATATCTAAAGAAGCATCCATTATAATTTTTAACTACTTTATATAAGATTAAGCATAATACTCTCGAGTGTTTTAATAATCTCTTTCTCATGTAAGAGCTCTCTATATTACTTATCATTTAATGAAATATCACATTTGATGAGCTTACTCAATTTCAAAATCACTATGAGAGTTAGGCATTTCTTTTATAAACCAATTATTTTTAAATTATTTAATTCTTGAATAAATTAATATATATGAATGATTTTTATTATCATACAAATTAACAAACTAATAAAGGATATAAATAAATAAAAATAATTTTATCAACAAATATTATAATATATCACAATTCATCATTTCACATACCTAATAACTTAAAAAAACAAAATGAAACATGCACAAATCTTACATTTAAAATAGAATTCACCTCCCTTCACAAAAAGATATAATATTTGTAGCTTTTCCTACTCCACATGGACATTTATCCTTGAGGGGGAGCCATTGGAGGTGGGGCTGGTGGGCCGAAATACTGCGGAGCCCGGCGAGTCTGGTATGACCGGCCCATAAAGAAACAGGCTATGGCCAGGATCACTGCGAGCAGCAGCAACGGCACCGATATGACGATCACGAATCCCATCAAAACACTGAGGTAAACAGCGGACAGCGATCTCGATCAATGATGCCGCAGCTCGGACTCGGAGCTCTCTTGCCGATCAGAGCCCAGAGGAGGGGGATGATGTTAAATTCGTAGAAGTAAAAGAAAGCAATTTCCTCTTGTTTTTTTTTGCAGAATTAACCCTAAGAATTTGCGAATTTATAGAAATTATGGATTGGAGTGCAGAATAGGATCCGAGCTTGTACCTTCTTGGCCGGAGCTTGACGATTTAGTGAGGGCCTCTGATCGAGAGAGAGAGAGAGAGAGAGAGAGAGAGAGAAGTACTGAGCAGCCGGTGAAGTTTCTAGGAGGAATTGAGATGTTTAAATAGGAAAATTAATTATTAAAAAAAATATATAGATAAGTTGCTTGGTTGTCGGATGAGCTGTGGATTTTGATAAATTGTTACACGTGAAATCTGAATAATCTTAATTATTAAATTACATATCAATTATGTATTTAAAATATATCAATTAATACATAACTATTATGTATTTAATACAAAATATTTATATAATTATTGCGTGCTATAAAATCAGTTGCGGTAGAGTGAAAGTTCTGTTTTTATCGTGAAATCCAAAGCCGTGAGTTTTTTTACGTGGAAAACCTCGAAGCGAGGAAACCACTTTCGATAAAAACTTATGTATATCTTTGAGTACAAGATCTTCCCGATCTGGGATTACAATTATATATGAGAAAACAACATATATAGCGGCGTCAGTTGTAAGATTCTTTAATAGTAGCGAATGATAGTGGCGGCGAATCACCCAGTAGAAATCGGAGAAATTCTGAATCGAGAACAATCCTTGGTAGAAGCGTGAACAATCAATGGTAGAAGTCATCGTGATGGAAGGCAGATGATTTGACAGCAGATTCGGCGGCAGGCTGCGGCGTGGCGATGTTGGCAACGGTCAGTGGTGGCGACGATTGCTTGGAGGATCTTTAGAGCTCTCCCCTCTCTCTTCTTGCCTCCCTCATATTAGGAATGAAATTTATAGATTGAAGGAGTGGCGTCTACGTAAAAGCAGCAAAATCAGAACCACTCTCTCCCGGACGGCTCATGATGATTCCCGATCATATGATGTATTTTGTGTATTTGAATGCACAAATGAAGTCAGTGTAAGATCTTTGGCATGTTGCGAACTCGTCGAGGCGCTCGATTTATTATAAACACTCCATATTTGAGAGCTTTTAGGAATTTAAGCGATGTCTCAAAGTTTCCGATGATATTTTAAGTGTTTGATCTCGACCGGTTTCAATTTCGATCGCTTTCGGCTTCGTGCTTAAGAGGAATTTTCGAGATCGGTTCTATATTTTTGGATGATATTATCTCAATCATCAAAATATATATGTGCAATCTTCAAAATAGCAAATTCTTGAAATCTGCAGGTCCATTAACCACACGTTTTAAGAGAACAGATCTTCATGTAAGCACAAGATTACGATTATGGAAGCAGATGCATAGCCACAAATATGTATAGGTATGTACGAGCGCAAAATTTGATTCTGGACCCATCCGAATCGAGCAGCATGAGCGTATGCATATGAGAGCGCCATGGCGGGTCGCAGGACTTAGCTGGCAGTGGTCGTGAAAGCAGACCTGAAATGATGGGTCAGGCGCCGCAGTGCTTCATGACCCGCGAAGCGGCCTGGCGCGCAGCATGGCGGCCCGGCGATTAGCGTGTCTGGCATGAGACGTAGCATGGCAACGCCAGAGCGATCGGCGATGCGAGGTTTCGAGCGGTTTTGAACAATTTTGATTTTTACCTTTTGCCCCTAAAGGGGTTTATAAAACCCAGGGCGAGGAGAAGGCACCTCTCTTCTTCTTGAGAGAAAGCGGGCGATTAAGACCCGTAGTTCATACGACAAGGCTCCAGTTTTCCCTCGAAAGAGGTGTTAACTAACCTCGTCGGATCGACCGGGATCGAAGGCGATCAAGACTCGTAGTTCATACGGCAATGCTCCAATTTTCTCTCGAAAGAGGTGTTAACTAACCTCGTCGGACCGACCAGGATTGAAAGCGATCAAGACCCGTAGTTCATACGTGAGCTCTTTTCCTTGAAAGAGGTGTTAAGCGACCTCGGACCGGCTTTGGAATCAAGGCCGTAGTTTATCTGACGGCTCCGGTTTTCCCTCGAAAGAGGTGTTGCTAACCTCGTCGGACCAAGGGATTGGAGGTGATCAAGACCCGTAGTTCATCTGGCAAGCTCGATTTTCCCGAAAGAGGTGTTAGCGACCTCGTCGGGCCAGCCGGGTTTGAGCGATCAAGGCGTAGTTCATCAAAGCTCGTTTTCCCTCGAAAGAGGTCTCAACTGACCTCGTCGAACCGTCCGGGTTTGGAGGTGATCACTGCGACGTTGGTGGCCAAGCAGTGCGCGGTAACCGGTGGAAAGAGAATCGATATGGCAGTGATCAGAGATCTTGGCGATGTCAGTGTGACCGGCAGCAGTATTTAAGCGGTCGTGCGATGGTTGGAGCCAGCAGTGAACAGCTGGCAACCAGCAGATAGTAAAGCGTGGAATCAGTAATCAGCGGAATAAAAACCGAAGTTAAGCGATGTGGCAGCAGTAATCAGCAGCGGTACCGGCGAGTGGTTAACCGACGAGGGTGGTTGACATGCAGCAGTAGTCGGCAATTAGCGGCAGCGTAGTCAGCGAGATGGCCCGGTGATGATTTTTTAACCTATCAGGATGTTTGTTAAGTGTTACCGATGGCGTTACCTTGTGGAAGAGGTTGAATTGAACCCGTGAGATTTTTGGCCATCGAGGTTGTTTGTCGAGTGTTGCGATGAAGTTAACTTGTATGGAAGAGGTTGAATTAGATCGTGATTTTGACTATCGAGGTTGTTTGTCGAAGTCTTGCTCGATGATGTTAACTGTGTGGAAGAGGTTGAATTGAATCCGGCGGATTTTGACTATCCGAGGTTTTTTTTTGTCGAGTGTTACCCGATGGTGCTAACTATAGAAGGGGTTGAATTGAATCCGAGGATTTTGGCTATCGAGGTTGTTTGTCGGTGTTACGATAACGTTAACTGTATGGAAGAAGAGGTCGTGGGAAGTCCACCAAGGACCTTTTGACTATCCTAGGTTGTTTGTCAGAGTGTTACCCGATGACGTTAACTTGTATGGAAGAGGTCGAATTGAATCCTAAGGATTTTGACTATCAGAGGTTGTTTGTCGAGTGTTGCAGATGGCGTTAACGTATGGAAGAGGCGTGAAATCCACAAGGAACTTTTGACCTATCCAGGTTGTTTGTCATAGTCTTTGCTCGATGGCGTTAACTGTGGAAGAGGTCGTAGGAAGTCCACCAGGACATTTTGACCCATCTAGGTTGTTTGTCGAGTCTTTGCTCGATGGCGTTAATCACGTATGGAAGAGGTCGTAGGAAGTCCACCAAGGACCTTTTGACCCATCAGGTTGTTTGTCGAGTCTTTTCGATGATGTTAACTTTATGGAAGAGGTCGTGAAGTCCACCAAGGACCTTTGACTATCTTAGGTTGTTTGTCGAGTGTTAGATGGCGTTAACTATGGAAGAGGAATTTGAAACATTTGTTTGAGCTTATAGCCAAAGTTTCTTCTTAACCTTGGTCATGTTTTTCCATAAGTATAATTGAAAAATATTCTCCAACTTTGACTTGTTTCTTGGGATGCTCATCATATTAACATGGGTAATCTTCTGAGATTAAGAGTTGCTCCCCAGTTTTCGATAAAATCTGAAAGAATGAAGTTTGATAAATCTTCTTTCTTCGTTTGCGCTCCTTAAAAGTTTGAAATGCTCCACCTCGATGGTGGTTTTGATCTTGTTGGGGAACTTAGTCGTCATACAAGATAAAATAATGGGAATCGGTTCCACGCGTTAACTGCGTGCTAGAAAACCAGTTGCGGTAGAGTGAAACTTTACGCCTTAGCTTTATCGTGAAATCCAGCACACACACAGGTTTTTACGTGGAAAACCTCGAAACGAGGGAAAAACCACGGGGCCTAGTAAAAAGCTTCCACTATGTATCTATTTTAGAGTACAAGATCTTCTCGATCGGATTACATATGAGAAAGGAACAACGCTATATGACAACGTCGAGTTATAACGATAGTAGTAGAGATGATGGTGGCTGCGAGCAATCACGAAATCGAGAACAATTACTAGCATAAATGAGGAAATAATCAGCGAGGAACAATCAGGTAAAAGTCATCATGATGGAGGAGAGATTGTGACAGATCAACGGCGGCAGTGATGGCGGTGGCCGTGTGACGGTCGAGTGGCGACGATTGTGCTTGGAGGATCTTTAGAGCTCTCTCCTCTCTCTTGTTTGGCCTTTCTCATATGTGGAATGAGGGGCTATTTATAGATTGAAAGAGTGGCGTCTCAGAATACTGAGCAAAATCGAACCACTCCTCTCCATGGACGGCCTGATGATTCCTTGATCATATGATGTATTTTGTGTATTTGAATGCACAAATGAAGTTAAATTGTAAGATCTTTGGCTTATTGGAACCGTCGTGAGGCGCTTGATTATACACTCCATATTTGAGAACTTTTAGAAATTTAAGCGATGTCTCAAAGTTTCCGATGATATTTTAAGTGCTTGATCTCGACCGGTTTCAATTTCGATCGACTTGCTTTTGACATCAAGATTCGTGCTTGACGAGTCATGCCGCACGCTTCCTTCGCCACGTGGCCAGCCGCCGGCGACCTAGGCGGCGCTCCGAACAGTTCGCGACCACAACCGACCGTCCGACCCGCCGGCAGTGTTACGCCACTCATTCGCCCGACCGTAACCGTGTTCCGTCGACCCAGATCTTCCGACCTGACCTAACCGCGATCGCCAATCGCGATACATCGGCGTTCGGCGATCTGCCCGTCAGTTCTGCGACCAGACCGCTTGGCGACGGCCGCGCGACCAGCGGGCATGCAGACGTATGGCACCTGGCCCTATGTATGGCCGCACACCCTGCGCTGCCTAATTGCTCATTCGCGCGGATGGGTCTAATCTCGAAATCTACGCGCATATCTACACGCATTTGCGACCCTGCATCAGCTTCTGTAGTTATAATATTATGCTCTTATAAAGATCTGTTCTCTCAAAATATGCAGTTAATGGACCCTCAAGTTTCTTTGAAGAATTTACTATTTTCAAGTATTTGACATATATTTTTGGATGATTGAGATAATGTCATCCAAAATAGGGCAACGATATGACCAAAATTCCTCAATGAAACACGAATCTTGAAAAGCAATTGTCAAAATTGGCGGTCGAGATCAAGCACTTAAAATATCATTGGAAACTTTGAGACATCTTAAATTCTAAAAGCTCTCAAATATGGAGTGTTTGTAGTTAAATCGGCGTCTTGGGCGGTTCCAACAAGCCAAAGATCTTACAATTTCGACTTCATTTGAGCATTCAAATACACAAAATACATCATATGATCGAGGGAATCATCATGAGCCGTCCAATGAAGTGGAGTGGTACGGGTTTTGCATGTATTTACAGAGACGTCACTCCTCCATTCTCAGCCGCATTCCTCATATGAGGGGAGGCAATGAAGGAGAAGAGGCAAGCGAGAGAGGGAGAAAGCTCCAAAGATCCTCCAATGATCGTGCCGTGAAAACCCGCGCCATCGGCCATCGCCACCGTGATCCTCGCCGTCGTCGACCATTGTTCATCATCACCGCACGTCGTCATCAACGTCAACATCATTGTAATCGTCGTTGTCAACTTAGTCATCATATCGTCGTCAACATTCGTCAACTTCGTCAGCGTTACATTCTGCTTATTGTTGCCCATTTCTCATTCTGATTCATAATCCGGGATCTTGTACTCTAAAACGATCATAGTGGAAGCTTTTCTTGGGGTGATTTTCTCTCTTTTCGAGGTTTTTCACATAAAAATTTTAGAATTTTCTTGTTCGCTCTTTAAATACCTTAGTGTCTTTGAACTTTCCAAAGAATTTGAAGTAAACTTTACTCTACCAAGGTGGTTTTGTAGATAATATATATATATATATATATATATATATATATATATATATATATATATATATATATATATATATATATATATATATATATATATATATATATATATCAAGTCTATCACAAAAAATTAGTTTTAGTATCTTAGATCAAATGGAAATACATATATTAAAGCCTAACTTGCAATAAACTCTAATCTCCCTCAAATTTAGCTCAAATTTAGCCCTAGAGCATAAGATCAGTGCATATGATAATATTATTTCGTGTTAGAGAAGTTAATATAGATTAATATAATTATATGATTTCTTCATTATATTTTATAACTTTTTGATAATATTTTTAATGAGAAAAACTTATATACAAGAATAACTGCTACACCCTATTAAGGGCCTGTTCGGGGCAGTTATAATTTTTTGAAAAATTAGTTGTAAAACTGCTGTAAAGAAAAAGCTGTTTTATGTGTTACAAATATTTTTCTTTTTTAAAAATTTAAAAAATAATTTTTTGACTGTCACCATACTCTAACAATTCTGATTCTCAAAATAACTTTTTTATCACAAAATTTTCTAAAAAGCAGCGAACAACTTGGTAGTCAAATGAAATTACTTTTTGAAAAAGTAAAGTAATCATAAAGCTATCCCAAATACACCTTAACTTGCAAAGGTCCTATATATAATAAGAAAATTAAATAAAGTTGACTTGCTCAAAATAATTCTAAGACTTCGGTATTAAATATATACTATTTATGTAGCAAAATGTACAAATTTAATATTTTTATTTTCTTAAAAAATATATATTATTTTTAAAATATTGAAGATAAATTTTAGATATTTTAAATATTTTTAAAAATAATTATTATCATTAAATATATTTAATTTAAAATGAAAAATATAAAAACTAAAAAACAGAAGAAAAAAAGTGATCCCAAATAGTTTCTTAGAGCATGCGTGTGAGAATAAAAACCCACCAGGCCTCCAGTTTTGCACAGTTTCCTGTAGTGCTAAAAGAATATGGCAATTATTTATGTGAGTATATATCAAATTATCATCAAAAAATACTATAATTTCCTAATAAATGTCCATACTTACTTACCCATATGTGAATGCTTTGAGTGTTGGTTAAGAAGAAATACAATTCTAGTCACTTAAAAAAGCTATTTTTATATTGAACTCTATCTTCCATTTGTCAAATTGAATTCGATAGTATCGGTTAGCCAAAATCTTAATCGGAAGGGTAAAATCTTATTTCTAGTCATAGTATTCAATTTGAGATCATCAAATTTTGCTGGTGTATCCACGTACTTTATATCCCATAAAATGATGGAATCGTATAGATTTTTCAAGTTAGACTAGAGACCCTTAGTTGCTTGTTTCACGTATATCACTCCTCATATATATATATATATATATATATATATAACATCTCTTGAATAGTAATAGCACTTCTCAAATCATCTCTTAGATGAAATAGACTTGTCATTTATCAATTAAAACATCTTATCTTTTAGACATTTAAGTCAATTTAATGCTAAATTCATACATATTGTGTACCAGAAAATCAGTTGCGGTAGAATAAAACTTCATGTCTTAGCTTTGTTGAGAGCCACTATATATCTGTTTTGAAGTACAAATTTAAGTTTTCCTCATAAGGGATTACAAAATTGTATCAAATCCGCATTGAAAATTTCATAATAGTTCTCTATACAGGTATCATGGGTTGTAGTTGTTAATGGCGATCAACGATAATAGTTATCAGATTGGTGATACGGTGATGATGAACTTGAACTTTCTTCTCTCAAACTTTTTCCAAGTTCACTTCTAGCTCCTTCCTCCCCTCATGAAAAGAATGGGGTCCTATTTATAGGATTATTAGAGGGGCATTTTGATAATTGTAGCTAACATGTCAAAACACTTCATGAGACGGTGTATATCGATTTATTTGATCATAGATATTTATTTGGTGATTTGACTGTTCAAACAATCTTCAATTTGAGTGATCTTAGATTCGTTGGATTCGTCTCGTTGAGCCGCTCAATTCGACTATAAGCACGTCAAATTTAAAAGTCTTTTGATCATTCAGTCAATGTTTCGAAGTTTTCATATATAGCTTTTGGGCTTGATTTGAGCTCATTTGGGCTCGGTTTGACCCGCTTCTAACATTGTTGAACTCGTCTCACTCAGTCATTTAATTTGATTATATGTATGCTTTAACTTAATATTTGCACTTCATTTATAAATTTTAAAGTGATATATTATTTGTCTTCCTATTTTTGGATGATAAACTTATTTCATCTAAATATATATTAAATTTTCTAAAAATTATTATGATTTATAATTATATGTGTTATGTGTATTAATTTATTTATTAACTAGCTATTAATATTTATTTATTTATTTATTTTATATAAAGTGATAATATATATATATATATATATATATATATATATATATATTTGGTTTGAAAGAAGGGGCTACGGCCCCCTCATTTTTTTTATTCTTTATCATGAGAGAGAGAGAGAGAGAGAGAGAGAGAGAGAGAGAGGAAAATACATTTTTTAATCATTAAATGACTCGCATTTTACCAGCCACCCCCACTTTAATTAAGTGAAAACTCGCACCTTACTTTCCTCTTATTGGTAGTATCCACTGAGTTGTATAACGGTGCTGACTTCAATTCTCCTTGATCTCGAGATCTCGATTGACAGTTAGGTGGCGCATCCCAGTGACTCATCGCTTCCCGCTTCTCTTTGGTAGCCTCCACGCATAGCGGTCGCGACCCCCCCATGCTTTAGTTCTCCTCGATCTCGAGGTTTCCAACTGACCTGGTTAGGCGGAGCGCATCCTGAATTCAGGCTCTAGTGTGCTTCCACTTTTTTTTCTTTGGTAGCTTCTACTGACCTGTATAACGATGCTGACCCCCATCGCAGACTCCAATTCTCCATAATCTCGAGGTTTCCAACCAACCTAGTTAGGTGGCACATATTCCGAATTCAGGCTCCAGTGTGCTTCCAAGTTCTTTCAACTTTCTCTAAATCCTGAAATCCTCGATTGACCTATATGACGGTGCGTGACCCCCCTCACAGGCTCCAGTTTTTCCCAATCCTGGGGTTTGAAACTGACCTGTTATGCGGCACGTATCCTAAATTCAGGCACTAGTGTAATTTTGAGATCCTTTATTTTCTCTCTTTTTTTTAGGAGTAAAAGTTAAAATTGTTCTGGATATGTGGTGTATAAACCACTTTCATAGGCTTTAGTTTTATCTTTTATGCATGTTAAGGCTTTTTCCCCCAAGTATAAATGGTATATATTTTTCTATAAATTTTTTGTCACCAATGATGATAGTAATCATATAACATTTTTCAGACTTTGACTTCAAAAGAATTATGATATATATATATATATATATATATCCTGAGGTTTTTGATATATATGTACATTCTGAGATTTTTGCCATATAAAGTTTTTGATGTACCTGTATCTTCTGAGATTTTTTCCTTCTGAGATTTTTAATGTATCTGTACCTTTTGATATTTTTATTGTTCATATACATTCTGAGGCTTTTGCCTTCTAATATTTTTGATGTACCTGCACCTTATAAGGTTTTTGCCTTCTTAAGTTTTTGATGTATCTGTACCTTCTGAGGCTTTTTTCTTCTGAGATTTTTAATGAGTGGAGATCCTGTCAACAACTTGCTCTCTTTGAGTCTTTTTAATCAGAAACTTGTCTGCTACTAGCTTCCCATCGAGGCTTCCTCAGGGGCGTTCCTTCTACGGGAGGAATTCATGAAGGATTTTTGACCTATCCAAGGTTGTTTGTTAAAACTGTACTCGGTGACGTTTAATCTGTATTAAAGATGTCAAATCAAAACATCCGTTTAAGATTATAGCCAAAGTTTTTCCTTGATATTTTCCTTATTTTTTCATGAGTATAATTGAATAATCATAATTTGCAAAGCTATCTTTTTTTATGTTAAAATTACTCCCATCATTAACCTGCTTCTCGAACTGATAATCAATTAGATAACGAGGACATTGATTTGAATGATCTTTTAAGATTAAGGGTTGCCCATAATTTCTGATAAAAATTGAAGGATCAGTATTTCATGTTTCTTCATTCATCATATGTGTTATCCCGAAGTAGAATTTTCTCTATCATATAGGTGGTGCTGCTCTTAACTTGAAGTAAGATTGTCAATCATTGTGAAGATGTAAAAAAAAATATTTTTCATAGATGACGTCAAACTGTTGCGTGCAAAAAAACTAGTTGTGATAGAATAAAATTTCACGTCTTAGCTTTATTGAGAAATCAAACACACACATAAATAGTTGAAAAGAGAATAAAGAACTCCATAATGTTTACGTGAAAAAATCTCAGAAAGAGGGGAAAAAATCACGGGGCGTAGCCCAGTAAAATGCTCCACTATATATCTACTTTATAGTACAAAATTTAAGTTTCCCTGATAACGGGATTACAAGATTGTATGTGAGAAATTCTAACAATGAGAATTTTAGAATCAGATTACAACAGCTATACAACGGTAGTTAGACTGTAATGGTTGTTGGTGATAGTCAGCAACGATAATAGGTGGCAATCAATGATAACAATGGTGATGACAAACTTCGAACTTCTAGCTCTCTCCTAACTTTCTCCCAAGTTTGCTTCTAGCTCCTTTCTCTCCTTATGACAAGAATTGGGTCCTATTTATAAGTTTCTAAGAAGTGCATTTGGATCATTGTAGCCAAAATCCCAAAACACTCCATCAGACGGTGTATATAGATTCATTTGATCATAGATAGTTTTTTAGTGATTTGACCATTCAAACAATCTTCGATTTGAATGATCTTAGACTCGTTAAATTTTTCTTGTTAAGCCGCTCGATTCGACTATAAGCGCATTAAATTTGGAAGCCATTTGATCATCTAGTTAGTATTTCGAAGTTTTTATATGAGCTTTTAGGTTTGATTTGAGCTCATTTGAGCTCGATTTAGCCCACTTCTAGCATTGTTGAATTCGTCTCATTGAGCCGTTTAATTTGATTGTATACATGCTTTAACTTGGGATATGTTCTTCATTTATAAATTTTAGAGGGATATATTAATATATATAGAGCATTTGGTTTTGCATTTGGAATGATGTAAAAGGATTACTTCTGATTATTTGGTTGAGAGTTTTACAAATTCATGACTTTTCTTTTTTCTGTTTGGTTGAAAAAATATAATGTAAAGTAATATGAAGATTTTGACGTCCATTGATAGCCATGAAGGCGATCGAGCTATGAGGCTGGCGAGGCGCGCAGTGGAGTGGCTGGGGGGCGGTGGGCGGCAGCGGCGTGTATTGAAATTCCAAATCGGTGATTTTAAATCTAAAATATTTATTCGATATATTTGGAATACATTACATTACATTAAAATTTTACTTTACTTGCAACCAAACACCCAAAAAGTTTAAATCGTGCATTTGGAATCTGATGTGGGGAGAGTGAGCAAGCGGTGTATTTGAAATTCGCCCAAATCGGGCGAATTTTAAATACACCAAAAATGACATTTCTGATATATTTGGAATACATTACATTACATTAAAATTTTACTTTACTTGCAACCAAACACCCAAAAAGTTTAAATGCGTGCATTTGGAATGAGCACTCAAACTGCCATGAAAATGCTTAATTAATATCTTTCCTATAATTTATATTTATCTTTCTTCAATGTATAAGTCAGTCACAGCTATAGAAAAAAATAGTTTTTCTATTTAATTTTATAGCCGATGCAATATCTTTCGTCTTAGGGGTTGTTTGGTTACCTGCATTTGGAATGCTGGAATGCACGCTTTTGAACATTTCAAGCGTTTGGTTGCAAGTAAAATAAAATTTCAGTGTAATGTAATGCATTTCAAATATACTAGAAAGGCTAGTTTGCGTGTATTTGGAATTAGATTTGGTAATTCATACAATCGGTGAAAGTGTGGCAATATGGCCGCTTCTCCCTCCACCGGCGACCACCTCCGCCCGCCACCGTGTCGTCTGGGTATTGCCGTAGCCGATGTTAAAATCTTCAGTTTACTTTACATTACATTTTGTCAACTAAACAAAAAAAAGCAAAGTCATGAATATGTAAAGCTCTCAACCATACAACTATAAAGTAATTCTTTTACACTGAATTCCTTTTACACTGTATACCTTTTACACTGCATTCCAAATGCAGGCAACCAAATAGCCCCTTAATGATTTAAGAACCTCTAAACTTGTAGGTGAATAAGTAGGATGTCTTATTGGTATTTTGTGGTAGAATTTATTGTTTTAATGGTCTTTTTTCTATGGCAATGCTAAATTAATTTTATATCACAAAGATGTGTAATTGAGTTTGTGTTATTGTTCCTTCCTACGCATTATATTTAATATGACCCTAAAAATTTCACTAGTCGAAGCACGAATCTTGATGTCAAAAGCAATCTGATTCTGAATCAAAACTAACCAAGATCAAGCGCTTATTATCAATCGACTCTTAAATATGGAGTGTTTATAGTCAAATCGAGTGTCTTGACGAGTCGGATCTAACAAGCCCAAGATCTCATAATTCCAACTTCATTTGAGCATTAAAATTCATAAAATACATCATATGATCAAAGAAATCATTTTGAGCCGTCCGATGGAGAGGAGTGGTTCAGATTTTGCATATTTTACAGAGACGTTACTCCTCCAATCTATAAATAGCCCATCATTTTTCATATGAGGGGGGCCAAGCTAAAGAGAGAAGAGATCTCTAAAGCTTGATAATTCTCCAAGCATAATCGTGCTACCACTCGATGGTCGCCGACCACCCCCGTCGGCCGCCAACCACCGCCGTCGGCCACCGCTGGCCATCTCCACCGGTCACCACCATCGTCGTTGGTCATCCCCGCGGCTCGCCCGATTCACTCAGCCCATTACCGTCGCCGATTCTTGCGACCACTGCCGGCGCTTCAGCGGTCATTTCCGCGGCATCTCTGGTCTCCATCGTCTGGGTTATCCCTGCCACTCTACGCCGGTCATGCATCGCCTGTCGCCGATTATGCCGTACCAACGCAGCCGTGTGCCGGCCATTACCATCGATCCTTATCATCGTCAACCATCGTCGCTGATTATCCTCGTTGACCATCATTGTCGGTCACGTCGCGACCGTTAATCGTAGGCCGTCCATTGGGCATTCGTCGACCACCGTCGCTGATCCGCCGCGTATCGTCGGCGCCATCGCCGTCATCGCCCGGCCATCTCAGCGGCACCATCCGGTCATCGATTCGACGACCCATTTCATTCACCCCCGCTTCGTAACACTCTGTCTATATATGCATTTGTTGCTGATTAAGGATTCTTCACCCTTCTCGTATCTGATTACAATAATCTGTTATCGGGAAAATTTTTACTCTAAAAAACATAGTCGAAGATTTTTTGGGCTAGCGTGATGTTTTCCTTCTTTTGAGGTTTTTAAAATTCGAGTTTTATTATTAATTCTTCAAACATCTGTGTGTCTTTGGACTCATACAAAGCAAAGGTGTAAACTTTTACTCTAGATTGATTTTCTAGCGGTTTGACCTTTATGAAACTAATTCTCATTATTTCATCTTATATGGCGACCAAGTTTCCCAACAAGATCAAAACCACCATCGAGATGGAACATTTCAAGCTTTTAAAGAGCGCAAGCGAAGAATGAAGATTCATCAAACTTCATTCCTTGATTTTTAATGGGCAACTCTTAATCTTAAAAGATTATCCAAATCAATATTCTGGATATCTAATTGATTATCAGTTAGAAAGAAAGTCAACAATACCAATGAAAAAGACCAAGGTTAAAGAGCAACTTTGTACAACAACAGATTGATTCTTATCTGAGTTAATGTCATCAAGTAATACTTTGACAAACAACCTCAGATGGGTCAAAAATCCTTAGCGGATTCAATTCGATCTCTTCCATATAGGTTAACGTCATCAAGCAAAGACTCTGACAACAACCTCAGATATATCAAAACTTTGCACCTACTCGAGTTAACGTCATCGCGATAACACTTTGGATAATACCTAGGATAGGTCAAAAGGTCATTGGTGGACTTCCCACGACCTCTTCTATACAGGTTAACGTCATCGAGTAACACTCTGACAAACAACCTCAGATAGATCAAAAATCCTCAGCGGATTCATTTCGATCTCTTCCATACACGTTAACGTCATCAAGTAACACTATGACAAATAATCTCGGGTAGGTCAAAAATCCTCAACAGATTCAATTTGACCTCTTCCATACAGGTTAACATCATCGGGTAACACTCTGACAAACAACCTCAGATAGGTCAAAATTCTCGGATTCAATTCGACCTCTTCCATACAGTTAATGTCGCCGGGTAACACTCGAAACAACCTCGAATAGGTCAAAATCTTGATGGATCTAATTGAGCTCTTATATACGAGTTGCGTCATTTGGTAACACTCGACAAACAACCTTGGATAAGTCAAAATCCTCGGCGATTCAATTCGACCTCTTTATGCGAGTTGCGTCATCTGGGTAACACTCTGACAAACAACCTTGGATGGGTCAAAAATCCTCAGCAGATTCAATTTGACCTCTTCTGTGCAGGTTAATGTCATCATGTAACACTTTGACAAACAACCTCGGATGGGTCAAAAATCCTCAGTGAATTCGATTCTACCCCTCACATACAAGTTAACGGCATCAAGTAACATCATGGAGAATAATACTTTGAAATTATCTATCAGAATTTTTGAGTTGCTCGAATGACGGTTCCTAGTTAACGCTTCTTCGCCATCTTGGGAGTTATCAACTGTTGAACCATCCATTGAAGTTTCAAGAAATCTAATTTTCTACAAGAAGAAGTAGCTGGCAAGTCGCCGATCATTACGGCATCATCGCGTCGTCGGTCACCGTACCATCCACATCGCCGTCGGTCATCACGCCGTCGCGCCTCTGGCGCTGTCGCCGTCGACTACCGTCGCCGATGCCCTGCCGACCACCCCATTCGGATGAACCAGGTATTCGTCACCGTCGACCAGCGGCCGCCACCATCGTCGGGCATCGCCGTCAACCCCCGTCTCCGGTTACCGACGCCGATGATTGCTTCCGAACCCGGTCAGTCCGATGAGTACAATTGATGCATCTTTCGAGGGAAAATTGTTACACTCTAACCATGGCTATATAGCTATTGTTGCCTGATTCTGAGATTCCCATTGTCAGCCCTTCTCATATACAATTCTGTAATCTCGTTATCGGGAAAATTTTGTACTCTGAAACAGATACATAGTGGAAGATTTTTACTGGGCTAGGCCCTGTGATTTTTTCCCTTTTTTCGAGGTTTCCCCACCTAAAAATTCTAGAGTTTTATCATTATTCTTCAAACATCTGTGTGTGTGTTGGACTCCGCAACAAAGCTAAGACGTAAACTTTTACTTTACCGCAACTGATTTTCTAGCACGCAATAATATTCTTGCTTGTTTTAGCACTTTTTCTCACTCAGGAATGTAAAATGAGTTAGTAGAATCTATCATGAAGTTATTAGGAGCTATAGTTCTAAGGACTCAACTCAAGGTAGATGGTTAAGGGTCTGTTTAGGACAACTGTAATGGTATGAAAATGTAATGATGAAGCTTTTGTTGAAAAAGCTGTTATCTAAGAAGTTTTGGTGGGTATTGCAAATCTTGTTTGTTTCAAAAAAGTTAGATTACAACTTTCTAGTAATTATTGAGCTCTATTAAGTTAGGTTGGAAAACACAGCTTTTTCATAACAAATTCTCCAAAATACAACCAAAACATAGTTTCTCAAATGTCACCTGATGTGCAGTTTAAACTGCATCATAGGCAAAAAGCTGCCACAAATGCAACCTAAATGAAAGGATGTTGTTGCTATGCAGCGCAAGTGTTGGCTTCTTCTTGGGAGAAAGAATATCAACTCACATATATGCTAAGCACCTGCATGGTGTGGTAGGCCCCAGCTACTTTCTTTTGGGGGGACACTTGACAAACTGCCTTCAAAGGGATAAAATTCAAAGGTAATGGTTGTTTAATGGATTGAATCTCCAATTTAAACATTCTATCAATAGAAAAAATGTACACTAATTGAGAAAGGATCACACTTAAACTAGTAGGTAACTAAAGTATTATATTCTTGTTGGCCCCCATGTAAGAACTAAATTCCCTAATAGGTAAAACAAGGTTAATAGATTCATTGATATAACCACTTTACCTTGAGGTGGAATGTCTCACCAAAGATCCTTGGGAAAGGACAGGCCAAAGCTATAAGGCTCACTAAGGTCTTGAAGTTATTTAAGTAGATTTAAAAGGGTATAAGGAATGGTTATAAGTTCACTTACATTCTCAAAGAATAATATCATTATTCATAGGAAGGCCACTAAACAATTACTTAGGACCATCTAAGACTTTTTTAAGTAAGCTAATAATCTCATTAATATATGTTAGAATAGATTAGGGTGAAGTTTTAAGTTACATAGGGCCATCAAGAATATACATAATAGATACAGAGGTATACAAAATCCAAAAGATTGCTAACATCATTAATATGATAATAAGGACTGAGCCCTTAGTCCATTTAAGATAATATAAGAGAAAAACTATGATCAAGAACTAATAACACACCTAGAAAAATGTATGAAGCACTAAAGTTATAAATGAAAATTACTAAGTAACTCAGAAATGTACGAGCCAGCTAATGGCAACCCACTAGACAAGTTCAAAAGATTAAAAGGACTACTAAGCTACTTATAATTAATTGACTTTAACTAACGTCAAAAGTTCACTATGGAGATGCTAAGAAACCTAGGTCATTAGGTTGACTTTGTGCAAGATACTAATTTATCAAGAAAAAAAACTTATAAATATATTTTGAATGAGCAATATATGATATCATCTAAAATTAAATATTTTTGTTCTCATCTCTTAAACACAATTAAAATAAATAAAATAAATAAATGCATTCTCATTTAAGAAATTATATTTTGTAAGTACTATAAAATGATGCTCACATTCTTCATTATATTTTAATTATTTATTAAATTTTTCACAAAGATTACTTGAATTTGTTAATTGACTTTAAGTACCTACAATTTTAGGATATGTTGTCCATTATTTTTATTTAGTATGGCAACTTTATAAGATGGTTCACATTCATGTTGACCACTTGCAAAGATAAAGTAAAGTTCATGAATTTGAAATTGAAAAAAAAAAATGAATTTCATCAAAAATAATTTGTTTAGGCTTTCTTGTTAAATGAGAGACTATAATATCTTACATATCTTAAAGGTTATATTTTTATGACGAGCTTTACGATATGTGCTCCATTCATTATTATCTTTTTTGACCAATTTTAATCGGCATTGTACATCATAATAGTGTTTTATGTCTACTTGAATGCAATGTTATTCATACTTCAAGATTGTGGTAAATACTTAACCCTATAAGAATAATCTTACTTTTTTATTATAATTTCTTATGTTCAACAAAATGTTACAATTTTAGGGTGTGTTAGCCATTCATTAGTATTCTATTTATTTTCTTATAAAAGATGGATGCCTGAAAATGTTAAGAGTAAGAGGGGAGGATACTCGTAAGGATAGATGACTTAAATAATGTTAAGACAATGAAAATAGATGAGAGAAAGATACAAATTCATCATATGAAGATCACCTCCATTTACTTTAGTATAATAGAGAAATTTGCACATCATTATTATTCTTTGAAAAAGTAACCATATGTAATTCCATCATAACTCAAATAAATGTGATCTTAATGGTAGTGAGATTGTGAGTAATATATCATTCAATTAAAATATATTGAAGTGATCTTCACTATGTCATGATCAAATATATCTAATAAAGAAACCTAATACATAACATTATTATATAGTCCAATTCATATTATAATGATGCATTGATTGTATTCTCATTTAAGAATATTACAAATAAGCATATAATAATACAAATAGTCAAGTTTATGTGAGCATAATAGCATGTAAACATATATACAATTTAATAAAAAAATGATAATTATGTTATCATTTTTTTAGGAGCATTTACACACATAGCACACAATTCTTATATATTTATATATCTAATACTCAAACATTGATATATATATATATATATATATATATATATATATCACCTAAATTTTTATTATTACGACAAAAATAACATTTTTTTTATTTTTTGAAGTAAAATTCACCTTTTGAAGCATAGAAAATGTGCTAAATTTATAAATATCAAATTTTAGATGTTAGATATGTAAATGCATAAGAATTGTGTGCTATGTATGTAAATTTCCCTTTTTATTATTATTATAAACACAAGGTCCTTTCTTAAATAAATTAAGCCAAAATCATCATCTTTGTATTCAAAATTTGCTATTAGGGTTATTTGAATTGATTGGGTCATTTCCACGTTGAACTCAAACACCTTTCAGCTAATACAAATAGACCTTTGAATTCACGAGAAAAAAAAAATGATATATGACATAAAATATCTTAAAAAATAATTTGTTTATTAGTATTATTATATTATTTTGACATAGATTTAAAAAAAAATTGTCATAACAAATTTATATTTTATTTTTAAAATTAACAAATGATATGGGATGATTTTTAATTTAATTTTTTTAGGATATTTATACCATTGATTACATGAAAATATCTTAATATTTTATTATTAATTTATTATAAATTATATGTTTAATATCTTAGTTGTTATTATATTATCTTAAAAATAAATTATGCATTCAAAATATAATAAAATTTTAAGATTTTTTTTATCATATATCACATATTTTTTTCTCATGAATCCAAAAGTCTATTTGTATTAGCCGAAAGTGTTTGAGTTATTTTGTTATTTTGACATAGATTTCAAATTAAATATCATCATAAATTTATATTTTATTTGTACAATTAATAAATGCTATTAAAAGATTTTTATTTAAATTTTCATGATATTGACACAATTGCTTACATGTAAATATTTTAATAGTTTTTAATTAATTTTATCATAAGTTTTATGTTTAATATCTCAAATTTTCTATATTGTCTTAAAATATAAATCTTCATGACATCAAAATATGATAGAAATATCATAAATTAAATATTGAAAATTATACTAATAGGAATTAAGTCAGAGAATGACTTTTTGTTTTTTTGCTGAAACAGCCGTAAATGGAACCTATTTAATAACCAATTGCCTTCCCCACATAATCACATTACTGGATTCCAATGATTTTTAAGAAAATAATAATTTATATAATATTTTTTCCATTTTTTGTCTCTGTAATTAAAAGTCATGAAACAGTATAATTGCTTTAAATTTTATTTTTTTCTCTTTATTAATTCTCTCTTTTTTTAATCCTCATTTATTTTATTTTTTTAAAAAGACCGAATATAATTAATCTCTTTCTTTCTACAACAAAGCCATTAAAGCTTAGTTAAAGAATAACTAATCGAGCACGACAATTATAAAATTAAGAGTTTGAAAAATATAAAAGCCATTTGTATAGATGCCAGCTAGAAAATTCGTTCAACAAATTCTAATAAAAAAATATTCATTTTATATAATTAGCGTAAAACACAGTTTTTTTATTTATTTATAATAATTTTATAACGTTTTAAAAAAATATAAAATATGCTATGAAGAAGATGTTCTCAATACATAGATTAATGGCATGCTCTACATGATGGTGAGAACAATCATCTTCTCAAAAATCTAGCTGAAGAGCAGATAATATTAAATAATAATATTAATTATTGTTATTATTATTATTATTAAAATAAGTAATTTAATATATTAAGTGGTCCATTAAATTAAAATAATTATTTCAATTAGTTATTATATCTCATTTGTAGAAAAAATTATGATTATTCATCTATGATCAACAAGCAATATTAATGTAATGGTTAAGAGCTCCAAATTACATATCTCAATATTAAATTATTATATAAAAGAGACAAAAAATTTAAAAAAATTATATAGCAGGGATGATATCGTCATTTACGATGAAGCCCAGTGGCATTTTCGTGATTCAGCTGATAGTTAGTCGTTGCAAATGGCAGGTTGCTTCGTGCTGGCGGTTTTTTCGAATTTCTATTATTATTATTATTATTATTATTATTATTATTATTATATTTTTGTGTTTACTTATTTGTTTTGTTATACCTCTTCCCAGTGAACAAAGTTATTATCGATAGATAGCTGATTCTCTCAGTTCCTCGATTCTGACCCTGTCTTCTTATTTTCCTTGATTGTCCTCCTTTTTAGGTTCGATCTTCTCTTCTCCAAAGTTGATTCGATGCATTGGCTGCTCAGAGCTGATGGGTTTTGTGGGCACTTTCTTGGGAGTCATTGGATTTGGCTTCGGAATACCGATCGGGTTGTTGATCGGATACTTTCTCTTCATCTTCTACAGCAATCGTAGTGACGAGAAGGTGCCCTTCGTTTCTCTATTCCTCTCTGTCTTTCTGTCTCTCTCTCTCTATCTCTCTCTGTGAATATTTGTACACTACCAGATTTTGATGGGGAATGTGAAGGAAATCAAGGTTCAATGTTTTGGTTGATGTACTGAAGGTATTTGAGTTGAATCTGGAATTTTTGGAGCCTTGCATGAAGCTAAACTGACTTTTGGTAGTTTTGGTGTTTTCCCTGTTTTTTCTTTTTCTTTTTCTTTTGGGGATTTAATTTGAATTTGGTGCGTATGCTTTTGATGTTCTTCTGTTTGAGAGAATAAGAATGGGCTCTTCAGTTCGGGATTGAGCTTATTTTGTTTGGATAGTGAAGAAGTTTACTTTTGTTGGTGATTTGGCGGCCAGCTGATTTTTTTAATTAGTCTTATGCCCAACATATATATTTGTACTGATCTTTTGCCTGCCTAATAAAAATTTGGGGAAGAGTTCTATATATTTCTGAAGAAGTTATCTTCTTTCATTATAACGCCGTCTATATTCATGGATATTTGCAGTTTTGATAAGAAATTAAAATTTTCTCCCAATTTTTATGTATGGAGGAAGAACTTTCCATTTCTGTTTATTTCGATGATAAAAACAAATTTGAAATTGCATTTCTTTCAGTAGTTATGGAATTTTTTTTGGAAGAGTAAGCTTTTTTGTAGTATATCTATGTTTGCATCTTATTTCTTCTTTCTGGTTGAACTTGGTCACCAAAACTCCATAATAATAATAATAATAATAGTTCGTGCAAGTACTTTGTGGATGATAAAAGTGATGTTTTATGTGCTTTTGTATGTGGCAGGAACCCATTATTAGACCTCTAATTGAGCTAGATTCAAAGAGCTTGCATAAAGTCCTACCCGAGATTCCGGCTTGGTTGAAGAATCCTGATTATGACAGAGTAATCTTTTCGTATTTATTTGTTCTACATAATTGATGTTTGATACTTTGCCTTTTATGTTAATCTTCAAGCCGTTGGGGGCCTGTGTCTCACCTTTTATACAAGTATGGTGCTCTTCTAGGATTGGGCATTTTTTTTCTTCCATTATTGTTACTATCTTTGAAGCAATGCTTTTAGTATGTGGCAATTGGCATGGCTTGGTTGCTTCCTGCTTTGGGTCCTCGGCTCTCACCACAGAGGTGGGAGTTCAAGCGTATAATTTCAAGCAATTAGAATTGAATTTGTTCATGATCCCTCAAAAAGATGATAATTTGCCTAGGAATGAAAATGAGAAAAATCATAAATTTCATTCTATCATGCTTTCTGGATTGTGCTTCATGACAAATGCTATATGACTTATGAGTTGCTTAACAATGAAATTGTTATAGAAGATCATGAAAAACTGTTTTACCATGCTTTTTGGATTGTGTTTTAGGACAAAATTTGCCTATGGTGAAACTATATGTTTATTCTTTTTCTTGTCTATGTTTTGGATTGATCTATAATATACAGTTATATTGAAATATCACATCCTTATATAGATTGTATGATGTAAACAACTGTGTATCAGATTGTATCTCCTAGCCCTTCAATTGCAATATTGAAGTATTTTCGAATCCAAGGTGTCGAGTTAGTAGATCATAGTTAACAAAGTTAAGCGTATATATGAATTATTTAAATTATTGCGCATAAATGTGGCTTATCCAAAGAAAATTTCTATTTTTTTACACTTTATGAAAACGACATGATATTGTAAGGAAAATCATTCCTTTTTTTACACTTTATCAAAATTTTTTAGCATGAAGCATCAAAGAAAATAGCAATTACAGAATGTTCCATGGAGCTTAAAAATTTTGATGTAAAGGTCTTTTAGCTTCAACTATTATGTTTAGGTTTAAAAGACCAATAGCGTTCCAAGCTTCAAATGATTTCTAAAAAATTGGTGCATGTGGAGGTGAAGTATTTTATAATTGTCGATTTTCTTGTAAATGTTCATAGATAATTGTCTAATCAAATTTTGCATCATCATGTAGCACTTAATAAGGATGAATAGAGGAGCACTTACCAAGTTTAACTCAAATACTATAATAAGTTTGTTGATTATGTGTGATTAATGTAAGAATATAAGTTGGTGCTATTTAGAATTAATTCTTTTCATGATGAATGTAGTTCAGTAATTTGCACTATAACATTGTTGATGAATGAATTTTCATGACTTTATGTATCATGAAACATAAGGTTTTTTGATAGGCAAAAATTGATGATTTGTATATTATGTATTTTTTGCAGGTTGATTGGATGAACAAGTTTGTTTTTGACATGTGGCCCTACTTAAATAAGGTTGCTCACCTATGACATCTTTTTCATTAGTAGTCCAAAAGTGACATTCTTTTTCTTGACTACATTGTAAACTTTCTTCTGTGATGATTATGAACAGGCAATATGCAATACAACAAGAGCCACATTGAGACCCATATTCGACCAATACATTGGAAAATATTGCATTGAGTCTATCGACTTTGATGACCTTACACTTGGCAGTTTTCCTCCTATTATTTATGGTGCGCCTTTAACACCCTCACTTCTATCTCTAGAATAAAATGAATTATTCAGTGCATGAATACATGTTTGCTTCTAGTGATGGTACATATATAACATTCTGGATGGTAAGAAACATATTCACATTTTATTCACGTCCCCAAATACCTAACACTTGAAAGATGCAATTATTGTGTGAGAACTAAGTTTCTTATGCATATCAAATTGTTTTGATGTTTAGTTAAAGAGCTATATTTTATACGTGAAAAGGTTGCTCTACTGGTAGATAAGATTAGAGAGAGTCATCTTAGATGATTTGGTCATATAAAATGTTGGTCATCCAATGGCCAGTTAGGATAATAGATGTATTAGATTCGACCTATATTAAAAAATGGTGAGGTAGATCTAAAAATACTTAATTAGAAAATATAAAAAATGAATTTATTTATTAGAATAAAATGCGAATATGACACCTAATATGACACAATTGACAAAAAGACATAACTGACCCCACATATGTGATATTTATTTGATTTAATTTAAGATTTAGTTAATAAGGATTTAAGTGTTATTTTATTCATGAATTTGGATTTTTTTATAATTTAGTTTCAATATATTCTATTAATGTTGAATAATTAAATTCCTAATTTTAAGTGATTATTTTTTAGGTTTATCAAACTTTAGAAGATTACTTTATTTTCTTAATGTTCTTTGATGTTAATTAGAGTGATTTAACCTATTTTAATGATTTATATGATTTTCTAGACATTTAAATTAATTATTTTTGAAATTAGACATTTGAATTTTGAAATTTGATAACTTTTATTCTATTCATCATTTTGGCTTGAAATTTTTATGGTACATAGGATTCTTTTCCAATGTTATCTCCTTAAAGGTTCATCATGATCAGATGTGTAATTTGAGATTAATTAAGATTTTGATATTTCTAATAAAAATCAAATTAAACCCAATATATTAGAAACAAATTAAAGCTTTTAATTTTTCTTGATTCCACTCTAAAAGACAAATTCAAAGAGGGTTTATTTGAAATTTTAGAGTTTTAGTAGATTTATTGTGATTTTTAAAGTTTAGGTAAATTAATTGATTTATTAATTCAATTAATCCCTTAATTATTTCATTTTGAGGTTTAATGAGTTTTGGAGGATTTTAATATTTTTATGAGGTTCACTGGAGTTATTTATAATGATTTGAATTATTTTGATCATTTTTTTAAATTTTATTGAATTTTAATTAATTATTTCACAAAAATGGGTCTTTAAATTTTGAAATTCAATAACATTTTAATATACTCATTATTTAGATCTAAAATTTTTATGGTAGGTATGTTTTGACCTTAATTTTTATTCCCTTTAGATCAATTTATCAGTATTTTTGGATTAATTAAGAAAATTTAATTTTTAGTAAACTTAAATTAAACTCAAAATACACAATAAAATTGGTGCTTTTAGGTTCAGTAGATTCGTCTCAAAATGTTAAATCTAACGAGCTTTTATTTGTAATTTTTTATGAGTATTTTATTTGTAATGATTTTTTGAAGTTTTAGTCTTTTAGATAATTTTAAGTATTTTTTTTTTAAATCCAGAAATCTTGGATTTTCTTACTTTATACTAGTCAATGATGTGCCAGTGCTGACTGGGTCGTGTTTCCATGTATCACGACCTAATTGGACAGGCGACGCTGACATGGCCCTTTTAAGCGGAAAATGGGTTTGCATTGGGTCGATCTGGACCATCTGATCACAAATCGGATCGAATCTACCGATCAAAAGGGGGAAAATCGAATCACAAAGGCCTTCTAATCACAATTGCCTGTCCCTATTAAGAGGGATCAGGCGGCTGTTGTGCCGTCTCCCACAAGGACGGAGAATTGAGGCCGATCGGATGGGTTTTCTGCCCCTACTGTTTGTCCAAGGGGGTGATTTTTCAACGAACTTGCCGGAAAATGTCTCATTTCGCACTGGGGGGTTGGGAAAAAATAAATGCAAGAGTTTTCTATGAAAAATTGCTAGAATTTTATGAGTATTTGCAAAGAGAGTGCAAAGGCTCTCTTTCATTAGAGGAGCTCAAGGAGTTATTTTTAGCTAACCAAGAGAGCGCAAAGGCTCTCTTTCTCCCTTCTTTTAATGGTGGCCAAAAATCGCCATTAATGATAGTTGGGGAGGTGATGGCCAACTGGGAGGAGGCTTCGAGAAGTCAAATTCAATGATTTAGCTACTGTAGATCATGTCGGATGTCAGCTAAGTGTGAATATGGCTTGTGTTTAAGTTGATCTTGAGTTTTAGCATCTTGCCATTGGATTCTTTCTCTCTCATGGCCTCCATTGTTGACTTGAAGCCCCACTTAGGTTTGATTAAGTTGGTTTGGACCTATCATGACCCATTTTGCTCAAGTGAGTTAAGTTAGGTTCAATACATCAATTTAGCTCAATTGAGTGATAATCATATTTGGTAAGAAACATATTCACATTTTATTCACGTCCCCAAATACCCAACACTTGAAAGATGCAGTTATTGTGTGAGAACTATGTTTCTTATGCGTATCAAATTTTTTTGATGTTTAGTTAAAGAGCTACATTTTATACGTGAAAAGGTTGGAGTAACTCTACTGGTAGATAAGATTAGAGAGAGTCGTCTTAGATGATTTGGTCATATAAAATGTTGGTCATCCAATGACCAGTTAGGATAATAGATGTATTAGATTCGACCTATATTAAAAAATGGTGATGTAGATCTAAAAATACTTAGTTAGAAAATATAAAAAATGAATTTATTTATTAGAATAAAATGAGAATATGACACCTAATATGACACAATTGACAAAAAAGACATAACTGACCCCACATATGTGATATTTATTTGATTTAATTTAAGATTTAGTTAATAAGGATTTAAGTGTTATTTTATTCATGAATTTGGCTTTTTTTATAATTTAGTTTCAATATATTCTATTAATGTTGAATAATTAAATTCCTAATTTTAAGTGATTATTTTTTAGGTTTATCAAACTTCAGAAGATTACTTTATTTTCTTAATATTATTTGATGTTAATTAGAGTGATTTAACCTATATTAATAATTTATATGATTTTCTAGACTTTGAATTTAATTATTTCTGAAATTAGACATTTGAATTTTGAAAGTTGATAACTTTTAGTCTATTCATCATTTTGGCTCGAAATTTTTATGGTACATAAGATTCTGTTCCAATTTTATCTCCTTAAAGTTTCATCATGATCATATGTGTAATTTGAGGTTAATTAAGATTTTGATGTTTCTAATAAAAATCAAATTAAATCCAATATATTAGAAACAAATTAAAGCTTTTAATTTTTCTTGATTCCACTCTAAAAGACAAATTCAAAGTTGGTTTATTTGAAATTTTTAGAGTTTTAGTTGATTTATTGTGATTTTTAATGTTCTGGGATTTATTAATTTAGTTAATCCCTTAATTATGTCATTTTGAGGTTTAATGAATTTTGGAGGATTTTAATATTTTTATGAGGTTCACTGGAGTTATTTATAATGATTTGAATTATTTTGATCATTTTTCTTAATTTTATTGAATTTTAATTAATTATTTCACAAAAATAGATCTTTAAATTTTGAAATTCAATAACATTTAATATACTCATCATTTAGACCTGAAATATTTATGGTAGGTGTATTTTGACCTTAATTTTTATTCCCTAAAAATTTTAGATCAATTTGATCAGTATTTTTGGATTAATTAAGAAAATTTAATTTTTAGTAAAACTTAAATGAAACTCAAAATACACAATAAAATTGGTGATTTTAGGTTCATTAGATTCGTCTCAAAATGGCGAATCCAACGAGCCTTTATTTGTAATTTTTTTATGAGTATTTTAGTTGTAATGATTTTTTTTTGAAGTTTTAGTCTTTTAAATGATTTTAAGTATTTTTTTAAATCCAGAAATCTTGGATTTTCTTACTTAACCCAATCAGTGATGTGCCAGTGCTGATTGGGTTGTGTTTCCATGTATCACGACCTAATTGGACAGGCAACACTGACATGGCCCTTTAAGCGGGAAATGGGCTTAGATTGGGTGGATCTGGACCGTCAGATCGGATCGAATCTACCAATAAAAAGGGGGAAAATCGAATCACAAAGGCCTTCTAATCACAATTGTCTGTCCCTATTAAGAGGGAGGGCGAATTGAGATTGATCGGATGGGTTTTCCACCCCTACCGTTCATCCAAGGGGGTGATTTTTCAATGAACTTGCCGGAAAATGTCTCGTTTCGCACTGGGGGGGTTGGGAGAAAATAAATGCAAGAGTTTTCAATGAAAAATTGCTAGAGTTTTATGAGTATTTGTATAAATAAGAAACATATGGGTTTCCTAAAGGTTTGGAGAAATAACCTTACCAGAGTAGACGTTCGACAGAATTTTCTATTTGAGCATGCTCCTAGGCATAAGATGAAGCTCCGAAATAAATACGCCCACTTGCCTCCTCTCTTGGCTAAAAATAACTCTTGGGGCTCCTCTGATCAAAGCCACAGCTTCCAATGGCAAGATGCCAAAACTCAAGATCAACTTAAACATAAGCCATATACACACTTAGTTGACATCTCCCTTTTTTCAATGGTGGCCGAAAATCACCATTAATGGTGGTTGGGGAGGTGATGGCCAGCTAGGAGGCGGCTTCGAGAAGTCAAATTCAATGGTTTAGCTATTGTATATCATGTCGGATGCCAGCTAAGTGTGTATATGGCTTATGTTTAAATTGATCTTGAGTTTTGGCATTTGCCATTGGATTCTTTCTCTCTCATGGCTTCCATTGTTGACTTGAAGCCCCACTTAGGTTTGATTAAGTTGGTTTGGACCTATCTTGACCCATTTGGCTCAAGTGAGTCAAGTTAGGTTCAATACATCAATTTAGCTCAATTGAGTTATAATCATATTTGATTGAATATTTGGAATGATTTAGAGCAATTGATTTTGATTGATTTAAAGTTGGTTTTGACTTGAATTCGTTTCGATCCAAATTGAGTTGAATGAACCGGATTGAGTTCATTCGAATTAAATGATACATATGACTGAAATTGAAGTGTGTTTAAGATTTAATTATATCTAATTAAATATTTGAAGTACTTTGAAGCAATTGATTTTAATTAATTTAGATTTAATTTTGATTTAGGCCAATTTTGGCCTAAATTGGACTTAATGGGTCAAATTGGGTCAGGTGGCCAATTCTACCCAATTAAACTTAAGGAAGAGTCAAATCATGGTCAAATATGATTTTAAAATATGTTAGAATGTTTAATTTAAATTATTTTGATATATTTTGAGTCTAAGTTCAATAGGATCCATTTGAGTTCGCTTATACTAGGTGCCCCGATTAGGCTATTTGAGTGATCATTGGCTTCAAACTTATCTAGTTTCATATTTTATCATATTAATTTGATGAATTTGAGCATTTAGAATTAATTAAATTAACCAAATTTTGAGTCTTGACTTCGTGGGGCTCACATGAGTTAACTTTAGGTCAAACAACCTGATTGGCAACTTTGAATCTCATATGAATTTATTTTTTTGGGTTCATTTATACTTATGGTATTGATTTGTGCTTTTGATTTTGTTTGATTTGATTAGATTTAGTTTTGATTTTACAGGATTTTCTTGAATTTAGATGATTTTGAGACCAAATGGGTTAATTGAGTTAATCAAACTCAATTACCTTAATTTGGGTTCAGTTGAATTCAAATTTCATTTTAATTTATTATTTGCATTTCTGTTTTAGTTGAGGTTATGCACTTAGCCACTAATCGTAGTATTCTAAGTTCCTAATATAAGGTCGAAGATCCTAATTCATTGAGATTATGGTGTGAATATTGCTTATATTCAAGTCATTAAGGATATGTATACTAGAGTTGTTACTTATGTTCAAACACAACTAGGATTGAACTAAATATCTTTTTTTCTATTTTAGTTGGATTACATCAAGGATTAGCTTTAATCCCATATCCTTTTGCTTTAGTTATAGATGCTATTAATAGGCATTTATAAGAGGATGTACCTTGATGTATGCTTTTTAAAGATGATATTCTTCTCGTTGATAAGATTAGAGAGAGAGAGAGAGAGAGAGAGAGAGAAACTTGAATTATGGAGGTCAACCTTGAGGCTAAAGTCTTCCGTTTTAGTAGATCAAAAATCAAATACATAAAGTATAATTATAGTTGTAAAAAATTAGTGGCAAGATTGTGACATTGGGTGATCAAGTCATTTAAAAGAGTGAACGTTTTATATATCTCATGTCAATTGTTCAAAATAATGTTGAAATAAATGGGGATGTTATTAGTAGATTGTTGAAGTGGAGGAATGCATCTAGTCTGTTGTGTGATATAAAAGTATCATTTAAATTTTAAAGAAAAATTTTATAAGATGGTGGTAAGACCTACAATGATTTATGACACATAATATTAGCCAATAAAAGAGAAGCATAAAATGAAGTGTTACAAAGATGAGAATGTTTAGGTGGATGAGTGATTTTACACTTAGAGATAAAATGCAAAATGAATATATACTGAAAATGTTAGAGTAGCTACAATGATAAGTAAGGTTGGAGAGAGTCACTTTATATAGTTTGGTCACATAGAACATCAGTCATTCTATGATCTAGTTAGGAGAGTAGATGTATTAAATTTAACTTATATTAAGAAAAGTAAAGGTAGACCTAAGAAAACTTGATTAGTAGTATAAAAGATGATTTTATTTTTATTAGAATTAAATAAGAATTTGACACATAAAACAATGCAATGTAGAAGATGGATTCATGTATCTGACCCCATGTATGGGATAAATGTTTGTTATTGTTGTTAGAACTTTTATATTATAACTATTATTTTTATTAAAAGTTATATTTATATATTTATTTTAAATTTAAAAAAAATATTTAATATGCATATATTGATATTTATAAACCACAAATACTTACATATACACACATTAATGATTAATTAGATTTATAAGTTACTTAATTGAGCATTAATAGCGAGTACCACATGAAGCCTTAATTGAGATATTTGTTAAACTTTAATCGATCATAATTTTTTGTGGGAACTAGATCTTAATAATTATTATTTTTTTGATATATTTTTCTTATTTTTATATGAAATGAAATAAAATTTATCATAAATCATATATCTAAATAGGAGCTATAATTAAAGTTTTAAATAATTATTAAATTTTGATGTTTAGATTGCTCATCTTAAAAAAAAAAGTTGGTTCTATTTTTGCCAATCAGTATCACTTAAGATTTTAATACTTCTATTTGTCTTATTTTAAAGAATAAACCTTTCCCAAGAGTCATTTTTAGGTACCTTAATATTCTATTGATTGCATCAAGGTACTTTAGTAAGAATATTCATACATCAGTACTGAGTAAAAAGTATCATAACATGTATGGGGGAAATAAATAAATTTTTTTTAACAATATGATATCTTTTTTTTTTGCCAAATTGGAGAATCTAATTATTTGTTTATATTTTCTTAATATGATCTTTCGGAGTATTTTCAGGTTTTTATTCCATTATTTCAATTTTTTTAAAAATACTAGTATTAGGATTGTCAAAGCTGTGTTCATTTCGTTGTTAACTAAATGAGCGAAATAAATATTTAAAAACGAAATAGCAAAGAACAATCTTTTGTTCGATCTTTGTTTGATTCGATTTAATAAAATAAAAATATATATAATTATACAAACACACACTCAATTCTCTTTTATAAATTTTTTGGGATTATTGCATTTCGGCCACGAATAATTCCTAATAGTAAAATTTTATTTATTTGAATCTATGAATGAAATAAAATAATTTTCAAATGAGTTGAACACGAATAAGAGTTCGGCTCGTTCAAGTTCGGCTAATTTACACCTCTAACTAACATATATATATTTTTAAGAGATGGATATACTTCGTTTTATCTCGTGATTTTCATATAAAAAAAATATAAGGGTTTTACATACATATATAAAATTATAGCATTTACATATTTAGCACCTAAATTTCAAAAATTACTAGTTTAGCATCCGCAACCAAAATATCTAAATAGAAACAAAAATAGCACTTCCGTTAAATCCTACTCATCCCGTCATGATGCCTGACTGCCCCGTTGCTGTTTGTCACTCTTTTTTTTTTGGAATGGGTATCCACCCAACACCTCATCTATTTTGTGGATGGGAATGTCGTTGTGATTAATCCCACGGGCTGGTCTATTCATTATTCATACGTCGTCACTTGATTTCCACTATTCATGATAGCCTCCAGGAGGATTCAACTCGGTCGCGGAGGTTCTGACGCCACCAACCATAGAGACGGTGGGTTGTTGTCACTCTTCACTGCTGAACTCTTTGCTGTAAATCCTGCTCCATCGGCCGCTTTTCTCTCCTCCGACGAGAGCAGAGCATCCTCTCCTTCCTCTCCTCCCCTCACATAGTCACCTGCCTCGAATCCAACGTCTTCGGTGATTCCTACCACCTTTTACTTGAGCTTTCCTGGATGGAACTCTTTCCAACATCGCCGGCGGCATAACGAGCCAAAGATCCTATCTTTCACAGGCCAAATTCTTCTCATGCTTGGCTACCTCCATTCTAATGGTGTTTCACACTATGATATCAAGGGAAGAAAAGTTCTTCTTGGCTCATACGGTAGCATAAAACTAGGATATTTCAAATATCTTTGTTGTGTGGGAGAGAAGGAAGCTCCTAGTTTGGGGGTTAGCGATAGTGAACCCCTATTAGTGTTCATGGCATCGGAGATGATACGAGGGTCAGAATAGGGGATCGTCGGAGACATATGGGGGCTAGGTTGCATCGTGGTGGAGATGATCGGTAGGGAATTGTTGTGGCCGAAGGTTACAGATCCATTTTCGGCGATATATCGAGTTGAATTCACCTTCGATATGCCTAGGAATCTAGCATGGATTTGGATGAAGCATAAACCTCCTGCTCCGGCACTTACCTCCATGATGAACTTGGCAATGATCCGACGAAGGGCGGCGAATATCAACGGGTAAGTGGCACTTGTTACGACATGGGATGGATTTAATAAAAAGTTTTATTTTTGTTTCTGCTTAGATATTTTGGGTGCTTAAAATAGTAAATTTTGAAATTGTAAGTGTTAAATATATAAATACTATAATTATATATATATATATATATATATATATATATATATATGTAAAAACCTCAAAAATATATCAGGGATCTCAAATCTTTAATTTTTATTCATTTACTAAGATCCCATCTAGTCTCTTAATTTGTTTCCTTATCATTGTTAGTTAGAATAATATTATGAACAAACAATCAAGATGGTTATTTAATAAGTGGGTGATTTTCTTATAAATAAGGTGTCATCAACCTATTCTTGAGTGTGCCTATATATTTTTTTAATTAGGAATCTCTTGAATTAGGCTGTTAGAAATTATTTTAAGGATTTCTCTTGAATCTAGGAGTAATATTTATATATATTTCTTCTTCAAAATTTCTATTTAGAAAGGCCGTTTTTTTTACATATTGTTATTGAAAAGGCCAATTTGGGGTTCATAAATAGAGAGAGGATGACTCAAACAAAGTTAATCTTGGCAATTAGTGTGAAGGTTACTTGACAATCAATATCATAAGTTTGAGTAAATCCTTTTATAATCAATTTAGTTTTGTATCTTTCAATGCTCTCATCACCTTTGTATTTTAGATTAGGGTTTAAAGAACATTTGTATTTTTTGGTCTTAAATGTGAGTTTTGAGTTTTGGTAAAAAAGATTGATTTTTCAAAAGTATTGCATCCATAGAATTGTAGAATTTATTCTTTTTTGTATTGTAATATTTGTATTCTTGTTGGTGTTGACTTTTATATTTATCTCATAAGTCAAGTCAGGCAAGTATGATGAAATCGACAAATGACAAACATGAAATCACTGAGTTGGACTCGAATTGTTTTGATCATCATCAAAACTTGCTTGAACATGGTCTGATACTAAAATTAATTACATTTATGTGTCCGGAGCATTGAAACCTTTCGATTTAAGTCTTTCATAGTTGATCGAATTAAATAGAATGACAATGATAAGTTACCGATGAACATCGCTCGAATTTGTCATTGAAGCCATTCATGCAACATCACTTTTGAATTGTCAAAATTACTTACAAATTATATACAATTTACTTAGGTACTTGTACGAATGCAAAAATATCAAAATTACATGCTTGAGATTTACAATATGAATTTTGACGTACCTAAATCACAAGTGATATTGCAATATGTATGTATATATATATATATATATATATATATATATATATATATATATATATATATATATATATATATATATATATATAATATTGATAATATTAAATAAATTTATATACTGTTTTAAATCTCATTTTGATATGACACGAAAATTCTATTAGTCGAAGCACGAATCTTGTTGTCGAAAGCAATCTGATTCTGAGTAAAGACTAATCTAGATCAAGCGCTTATTGAAAACTGTGTGATATCAGTCGGTTCCTAAATATGGAGTGTTTATAATCAAATCGAGCGTTTTGATGAGTTAGATCTAACAAGCCTAATATCTCCTAATTCTGACTTCATTTAAGCATTCAAATACTTAAATTACATGAGATGATCAAGGGAATCATTTTGAGTCGTCCGATGGAGTAGTTTGGATTTTGCATGTATTTACAGAAACGTCACTCCTCTAATCTATAAATAGCCCCTCATTCCTCACATGAGGGGAGGTCAAGCTAAAGAGAAGAGAAAGCTCTGAGGCATGAAGATCCTCCAAGCATAATCGTGCAACCAGTCGATGGTCACCGGTACGGTCATTATCGCGCCATTATGGTCCGTCGCAAACCGCCGTTGGTCGGCCGACCACCGCCGTTGGTCCCCGCTGACCATGCTGGTCACCGCCGCCCGACCATTTGCGGTCACCATGCCGCGGTCGCCACTGGTCTGCTGCCACCGTCGTCGACCACCGTTTTGTCGTCCGCACCCTGCCGGGTCATTGCCGCCCCAGATCCGCTGCGGCCGACCGCCGACCATTGTTCGGCCACCACCTACCATTTTATTGCCCGCGACCTCCGGTCATCGCCGTCGTCGGTTACTGCCGCTGACCACCGTCGTCGGGTCGTTTGCGGCTCATCCTATTGTTGGTCACCGGCCGCATCATATCGCCTATTTCACCTCATACCGCCACCCCACAATCGCCGGTCATCACTACTCATCACTCCATCTCGCCATCAACAATTGTTAAATTTAATTCTGGATTCTTGTTGTCACAAGATTCTGATTTAGTTAGACTTTCTCACATACAACTAATGTTATCGGGAAAACTTAAACTTTGTATTTCAAAATAGATATATAGACATTTTTTACTAAATTTAGGCCACAGTTTTTTCCTCTTTTGATTTTTCCATTAAAATCTTGGAGTTTCTCGTTCCTTCAAATATCTCATGTGTCTTTGGATTTTCAATGCTAAAGTAAAGTTTTATTCTACCATCGATTTTCTAAACATAAGTTTGCGTCATTTGTGGGCATTCCTTCACATCTTTACAATGGTTGACAATCTGACTTTATGTTCAGAACATCACCACTTATATGGTGAACAAAATTTTGCTCTCAAGGAACATATAAAAGAATGAAGATTCATCAAATTTCGATCCTTCAACTTTTGTTGGAGATTGGGGGGCAACTCTTAATCTAAAAAGATCATCCAAATCAATATTTTGGATATCTAATTGATCATCAGTTTCAGAAACAAGTCAGTAATACTCATAAAAAAGGCAAAGATCAAGTAGCAACTTTGGCTACAAACGTATATTTAACTTTGTACCCACTTCACACAGGTTAGCGTCATCGAGTAACACTAACAAACAATCTCAGATATGTCATAACTTTGTACCTACTCCACACAAGTTAACGTCATCGAGTAACACCTATGAATAAGTCACTTTAACTTTGTACTCCACGTAGGTTAATGTCATACTTTCTAAATAATCTCGGATAGGTCATAACTTTGTAGCACATGTTAATGTCATCGAGTAACAACTCGACAAACAACTTGGTCGCCTACTCACACATTAATGTCACCGAGTAATACTCTAACAAATAATCTCGAAAGAATCAAAATATTTAACCTCTTTCACACAGGTTAACGTCATATTTTGACAAAATAATCTCGGATGAGAGCAAAAACTATTGACTTCTTCTACACACGTTAAATGTCACCGAATAAAACTCTCACAAACAATCTCGGATAGGTCAAAAATTCTTGGTGGATTCGATTTGACCTCTATCATACAGGTTAATATCATCAAGTAACACTTTGATAAATAACCTCGGATGGTCAAAAATCTTTGGTGGATTTGATTCGATCTCTTCCACACAAATTACTTTCAAGTAATAGTTTGACAAACAACCTCAGATATGTCAAAAATTCTCAGCGGATTCAATTCGATCTCTTCCATACAGGTTAACGTCATTAAGTAATACTTTATCAAACAAACTCGGATGGGAATTTAATTCGACCTCTTCCATGCAGGTTAACGTCATCAAGTAACACTTTGATAAACAACCTCGGATGGGTCAAAAATCCTCAGTGGATTCAATTCGATCTCTTTCCTATAGGTTAATGTCATCAAGTAACACTTTGACAAACAACTTCGAATAGGTCAAAAATTCTTGGCGATTGATTCGACTATATACATCTATTAGTAACATCACATAAACAACCTTGGATCGATCAAAAATTCACATCATATTCGATTCGACCTCTTCCATACAGGTTAACGTCATCAAGTAACACTTTGACAAACAAGCTCGGATGGGTCAAAATCCTCCGGATTCGATTCGACCTCTTCCATGTTAGCGTTATCAACACTTTGACATAATTTGGATGGGTGAAAATCCAAGTGGGTGATTGACCTCTTCCTGAGTTAACGCCGTCAAGTAACACTTTGACAAACAATCTCGGATGGGTCAAAAATCTTCAGCTGATTCGATTCAACCTCTTCAATATAGGTTACTGTCATCAAGTAGCACTTTGGCAAACAACTTCGGATGGATCAAAAATTTCCAGCAGATTTGTTAATGTCATCAAGTAACATTTTGACAAATAATCTCGGATGGGTCAAAAATCCTCAGTAGATTCGATTCAACATCTTCCATACAAGTTAATGTTATCAAGTAACACTTTGACAAACAACTTCGGAAGGGTCAAAAATTTTTTGCGGATTTGATTCGACCTCTTCCATACAGGTTAACGTCATCAAGTAACACTTTGACAACAACCTGATGAGTCAAAATCTCGGCTTAATTCAACCTCATCCATACAGTTGCGTCATCAAGTAACACTTTGATAAACAACCCGGATGGGTCAAAATCCTGGATTGATTCAACCTCTTCCATATATATAATAATCAGTAATATTTTAACAAATAACCTCGGATGGGTCAAAAATCCTTGACGGATTTGATTTGACCTCTTTCATACTGGTTAAAGTCATCAAGTAACACTTTGACAAATAACCTCGGATGGGTCAAAATTCCTCAACGGATTCGATTCAACCTCTTCTATACAGGTTAAGTAATAATTTGACAAACAACCTCGGATATGTCCAAAATCTTTGGCATATTTGATTCGACCTATTTCATATAGGTTAATGTCATCATGTAACACTTTGACAAACAACCTCAGATGAGTTAAAAATCCTCAACATATTTGATTAACATCTTTCATACAGGTTAATGTCATCAAGTAACACTTTGGCAAACAACGTCAGGTGGGTCAAAAATCCCCTGTGGATTCGATTCAACCTCTTCCATACAGGTTAATGTCATCAAGTAACACTTTGATAAATAATCTCAGATGGCTCAAAAATCCTCACATTGATTCTACTTACTTGTCCAGCAGTAACATCATGAATAATAACACTATGAAATCATCTATCATAATTTGAGTTTTCTGATGAATAATTCCTAATCAATGCTTCCTCACCACTTTGACAGTTGTCAACTATTGGAGTTTCAAGAAAATCAATTTTCTATAAACTACGGGTCTTGATCGCCTCCGAACCCGGTTGGTCTGACGAGGATAGTTGACGCCTCTCTTGAGAGAAATTTGAAGTCTCGACATATGAATAAGCCTCTTGCTCTGGTGATCGAGAAAACGATTGGCGCTCTTCGAGAGAAAACTGAGCCTCGCCGTATGAACTACGGGCCTTGATCACCTCTCCGGTCGGTCCGGCGAGGGATTGATCCTCTCGAGGGAAAATGAGCCCGTATGAACTACGGGTTTTGATCTCCAAACCGATCACCGGCGAGGAGTTGGATGCTCTTTCAAGAGAAAAACCAGAGCCTCGTCGTATGAACTACGAGTCTTGATCGCTTCCGAACCTGGTCGGTCCAACGAGGATAGTTGGCGTCTCTCTCGAGGGAAAATTGGAGCCTCGCCGTATGAACTACGGGCTTTGATCACCTCCAAACCCGTTCGGTCCAACGAGGGATGCCTCTCGAGGAAAGCGAGCCTGTTGACTACTCTTGATGCTTTCACCGATTGGTCGGCGAGGGCGGACACCTCTTTCGAGGGAAAAGCCCCTCTTGAACTAGAGGCCTTGATCGCCTCCAAACCAAGTCGGTCCGACGAGGATAGTTGATGCCTCTCTCGAGGGAAATCCTGAGCCTCGCCTTATGAACTACAGGTCTTGATAGCCTCCAAACCCGGTCGGTCCGACGAGGACAGTTGACGCCTCTTTCGAGAATAAATCGGAGTCTCGCCGTATGAACTAGGGGCTTTGATCACCTCCGAACCCGATTGGTCCAACGGTGCGCCTCTCTCGAGGGAAAAGCTGAGCCGCCATGAGCTGGGTCTTGATTACATCCAAACCCGATCGATCCGATGAGAAGGGAACCTGCCGATGAACTACTTAACCGATTTCTCCGCAGTAGCCCCGGCGAGGACGGTTGGCCTCTCGAGGGAAAAGCTGGGCCTCATATATGAGCTACAGTGATTAGCGAATGACATTCTTCTAAGAAGAAGGTCGAGTAGACAAAAAAAAGTTACCATAGTCCTTGAACTTTTGTTAGATAATTTCTCATCCAATGTAGAAGAACATTAGAACATATGAGAGTTGTGTCTCCTTACTTGATCCTAGGGGAGTTTTTATAGACCCACTATAGGGGAAAAAAAGGAATAAATTTAAAAAAAAAATCAAAAAATCACTTTTCTCATTATGACTGACATTTGCTAGCCATTTAATTAAAAAAACTCATCTTCTCATTATAACTGACGTTTGCTAGTTATTTAATTAAAAAAAATCCCTCTCCTCATTATGACTAACGTTTGCTAGCCATTTAATTTTAAAAATATATCTTTCTCCTTATTATGGCTAATGTTTGCTAGGCATTTAATTAAAAAAAACCCTCTCCTCCTTATGACATTTAATTAAAAAAACCTATCTTTTTCAAGATTAAATGTCGATATATATAATAATCAAATAAATAAACATTAATAATTAATTAGTTAATAAATAAATTAATATATATAATATATGTAATCATAATAATAATTAAAGTTATTTTATTTAAAAAAAATTAATATATTTTTGGATGAAGAAAGAAATGTCATCCAAAAATAGAGGGGCAACTGATATGACATTGAAAATTCCATTAGTCAAAGCATGAATCTTGATGTTGAAAGTAAGCTAATTCTGAGTAAAGACTAACCAAGATTAAGTGTTTATTGAAAACTTTGTGATATCGATTCACTAAATATAAGTGTTTATAACAAATCGATGAGTCGGATCTAACAAGCTCAAGATCTCCTAATTCCGACTTCATTTGAGCATTCAAATACTTAAAATATATCATATGATTAAGGGAATCATTTTGAATTGTTTGATGGAGTGTTTGGATTTTGCATGTATTTACTGAAATGCCACTCTAATATATAAATAACTCATCATTCTTCACATGAAAAGAAGATAAAGAGGTGAGCTAGGCTTGATTCCATAATCATCGCAATGGTCGTGATCAGGAAATCGCCGGTCATCGCCGATCCGCCACCGTCATCGCCGTTAACCATCGCCGGTCCTCGCCCCTGTTGATCACCGCCGTCGACGTCCACCGCCGGTCCGCCGCCCGCGTCAACCTCGATGTTGTCGCGCCACCGAGCCGACCCGCCGTAGGATGTCACCGACCACCGTCGGTCATCCATCCCCGATCGCTCGGCGACCACCGTTGTCGGTCGCCGCTACCAACCATCGTCGACCACTATTGTTGGTCCGCCGTCGCGTTATCGTGGTCACCATCACTCGCACCGTAAATTTCGATCATCACGGCCATCATTCCAGTATGCGTCACCACATTTAATCATTGCAATACGTGCACTTTTTTGTCACCATTATGGGATTATCGCTTTCTCATCTGATTCATAATCCGTTATCGGAGAAAACTTAAACTTTGTCTTCCAGCCATGGATATATAGTGGAATTTTTTGGTAGATCCATGATTTTTCTCTTTTGATTTTTCATTAAAATGTTCTCTTAATATCTCTGTATTGTCTTTGGATTTACCGATAAAAAGTAAATTTTATTCTGCTGATTTTCTAGCACGGAACACATTTTATATCTAGTATTTCTCTCCTTTGTGTTGGATTGCAGCCGTACCCACGAATCATGTCCATGTTCCCCTCCTTCCTATTGGAAGAAAAAGAAAAAAAAATTACCTACATATCATATAATTTTTATGTATTTATATATTTAATATTTAACATTAAATATTTATTTATTTAATATTTTTATATATAAAGATATTTATTTTATTTTTAAAAAGTGAATGATGATGATATTTTTGATGTGATGTTAAATATTGAGATGTTATATATATAAATTAAAATTTAGATGTAGATATATAATTGTGTGGTACGTATGTAAATTCAAAAAAAAAAAAATCTCCCATTTACGCAACCCTCTCTCCTGCTCCATCTCACTCGGCTTATTTCCCATTCTCGCTTCTTCCTCGCGGCACAGCGCCACAGCTCCCGTCTCTCGCAACTCTCATCTCGCCTCACCTACCGACATTGTTCTCCCGTTTCCCTACCCGATTAGACGCTGGAAGCCACGAAAATCCTTCCCCGTCTCCAACGTCCCTCTCTCGCACGCGACGACGGCATCCTCCCACCCCCTCGCTTCTCACGACATCTCCCTCTCAAACCTGCTTCCTCCCTGTCGGCATCCCATTGGCGAGCCTCAAAACCCGTCTCTATCTCCCTCGTTCAACCCAAAAACTCAGGTAATGGACACTGTTGAAGAAAAGAGCAAGGATGGGATCAATGGAATTCCAAGATTGCAGAAGCCTTTAGAATCTGTTACAGCTCATAAAAAGGAAGTTTTTTCGGCTGGCCTTGGTGAACGAAAGCCATCGGATGATAACTGTTTGCCTGCAGTCTCCAGTTTTGTCTCAAAGGGAGCAAGACCAGTGCCTGAAATGCGGTAGTTGCAAACGGTGCTTCTAATGGCTGTTAGTCTCAACCTTCAACAGAACTGCAGCCTTGGTTTCGTGTGAAAGTTTATTTCAGCATCTTGCTGGTAGTGACGTTGATGCTATGTATTCAACAGGTAAAATATATCTGAATCTTCCATGGCTGCTTTGTTAACAAATCAAATTGGAGCACTGTGATACAGTTGGGATCATCTCTGTCAGTTTGGTATTGTTCAAGTCACTTGTAGGGGCTGTTTGGCTGCACACGGGATTTAACTCAAGTAGGATTTAGTATATCCAGTAAATCTCGATTTAGTAAATCCTGTGAAAATTAAATCCAGAAAATTATTTGGTATACTGATCTAAAGTATATCTGAATCTTCCATGGCTGCTTTGTTAACAAATCAAATTGGAGCACTGTGATAGAGGTAGGATCATCTCTGTCAGTTTTGTATTGTTTGAGTCACTTGTAGTGAACTCTTTCTATACTTGGTAGAACCTAATTACTCCTATATTTGCCTGTTTTGAGGGTTAGGTAATGTTTGCTAGTGGAATGTCTTCCTACCCAATTTCTCTCCCACTGCATGCCATTGTCCATGTCTTTCCTCTGTGTAGCAACCTTACCTTGTCCTGCCTTCCCACCACACATGAAAACTTTTAAGTCCCTCTCCACCTTTCAATTCCCGTGACTTCCTTCTCCTAAACCTAACCACTACCCTAGCCATCCTCTTCTGCCTGAAATTTTAAAAAAAATCTACCCACAAATTATTTCATTCTTTTTTTTTTATTTAAGATGTCATCTCATCGTCATCAATTGACCTTGCACAAAGGTATGAAATGGAGAATGCATAAAAATTTTAAGTACATGTTTTTGTTGTTCTAACACAACAGAGAAATCTGTTAGAATTAAGCATTCATTCACATGTTTCAATACGACGAGGAAAGCCTAGGATGCACTTATTTTTATGCAAGTATCGAAGCCCATGCACTTCTTATAAGTGTGATGGGTTGGAGCCTCTTAGGCTGCAGTGTCACTCAACATCAATTGTGTACGTCTTTTTAGAAAATGGCAGGCATGCCCAGCATATATGATGCATACTCTTACACTGGAGATAATGTAGGGATGCTACCAAAATTCTGACTAATAGAAAACTCAAACAAGATGGACCAAAATAATATTTGAAATTTAAACTGAAAATTAAATTGTTAATTAAATCAAATGTTAAACATAAAGTTCTATAACTAGAATTACTTACAAATATTAAATTTGAATGGGCATACAAGCAACAAAATAACACCTCAACGGGCGTGGATAAATCCTTAATGAACAAATGGAATTTATTGCAACTTGCATTGAATATATTGAAAAAGGTTGAAAGAAGACTTATAACAAGTTCAATAGCTCATTAGTGAGTACGAACCCAAGTAGCTTGTCAACGAGCATGAGCAGGTGGTTTTCCAATAAACCAATGAGTTTATGTTTTAACTGTTATTACACAAGTTGAAAGAAAATTTGTGAAATTTAAGTGAGAGTTATAAAGAATTTGATGACTTATTAATCTGACCTACAATGTATCTGATGCTTACCCTTGAGCATGGATATGGCCTTTCAATAAACAATCAAATGATATGACATTCTGTTTTAAAAGAATTGAAATGATTTAGCTTGAGAATGAATGCTTGCAAGATGTTCAATAGCTTGTAAGCATATTTAGATAACTTGCTAATGACTATAAATGTTACACTTTTAAAGACTACTAGGATTTGCATATGTATGCAAAACTAAAGCACAAGAGATTTGTTGAGTGCTATGTTTAAGCTAGAATGGAAATCACTATGAGCAACACACTTCTGGATTTCTATTTCATCTCTGGGAGTAGCGATGATTTTATTTACTACAGGATTGTACAGAACACCTTCACCAAATGAAGCCTCTTAAAAACTGTTTGTTTTGTTATATCAAGCTTGTCAAGTTTTTAACAGTCATATATGTCTACAGGACAACATGAGAGTATTAAGTTTAGTCTCACATTGAATGGTTAAATAAATATATTATTTTACAAATACTACGTTTCCAGCTCTCTGCCATAATGTTCATCTTTTTAGTAGAAAATAAGTTTGACCACTGGCATGTCTCTAACCTAAGTGCACTTCATAGCCAGCAGTGTTAGAGCTAATGGTTGATCAAGTGGTTTGTGCAGTTCATAGCTCTCATAGTTCTTTGTCCCTTTCTACTATGGTAAAGCGTTGCTCAAGATCCCTTGAAGCCTCTACTTGGTTAAGTAGGCTATAGTTCATGATACTTGATGATGTTCAAAAGATTTTATTTTGACGGAGAGTGATGATTGATGTAGAGATCTCTTATGTGAAGGAGAGTTTATTAAGATATGCGATAACTTTGAGTTTAATCCTATATCAGATAATTAAAAAATATATTGATGTAAAAATACAAAGTGATTAGTTTTCGTGACTTAAGCTTGTGAACTGAAAATAGATTTGATCATCAATTTCAATTCCCTTTGATTCACTCTCTAATAACATATACTTTTATTGCGTACTTTAATATTCATGTAGTTTTATCTATCACTTGGAATTGTCATTTCCTTTTTTGCTTGGAGCTTCTCATATGGATAATATTGAAATGCTTCTTTATTTCATGCTCCTTTTACGGAATCCTAGTAAGATGGCCTAATGCGTTATCTGATTCTACATTGCAACAGGCATTAAAGTTATAGAGACTCAAGAAAATGAACTACTTATTGAACCCAGGATTCGATGGGCTGGGAACTGCAGCGTCACCGTGTCCTTAAAGCTTTTGTCCTTCAAATTTACAGTTCAGGTAAGAAATCACGCCATATTATAGCCAGTGACAACGAAAAGTAATTCCTTTAAAAGAAACTCACACAATATATTTTTGCAGTTGTTGGATTTGCAAACATTCTTGGCCCCTCGTATCACTCTAAAGCCACTAGTTCCAAGCTTCCCATGCTTTGCAAACATAATTGTTTCTTTGGTTGAAAAGGTAATTAAACTTGAATTGTTTTTGTTTCTTAATGGTATAGGACTATATCTCATTGTTCATTGATTGTTCTGCATTATGGCTGCAGCCTTTTGTTGACTTCGGTCTTAAACTACTTGGCGCTGACATCATGGCCATTCCTATCTTATATCGCTTTGCTCAGGTCCTTAAACCTCTGTTATTCAGTCTTCGTGGAACTTTAAATTGATTTATGCCATTACTATTAATTCTAGCTAATTATACAGTTCGAAATTGGATTAGGAACTGATTATCTTCTATATAATATTTGCTTCTAGGATAAGATTGCGTCGGAAATTTCAAATCTGTACCATTGGCCTAATGATATGGAGATACCAATTCTGGATAATCTTAGGTAAACTTCTGTAATCAAAATTATGATTGAGTCTGTATTTCCTTGTATTATAGTTCATGGTAAAGTCCTTGTTTTGGTTTCAACTTAGTTTTAAGCCTTTTTTGCACGATTAATTAATTCTCATTATCAGTTGCAACAAATGCTGTTTATGATCTGACCTATTAAAAACTGCACACTCAATTTTTTTTTTTGGTTAACTTTTTTGTCATTTGATTTCAGTGTAGCCATCAAGAAACCTGTTGGCATATTACATGTAAAGGTTGTACGCGCATTTAACCTTTTGAAGATGGACATACTTGGTAAATCTGATCCTTATGTCATATTGAGTTTGAGTGAGGATAGACTGCCATCAAAGAAAACCTCAGTTAAGATGAACACTCTGAATCCTGAATGGTATGAAAACTTCAAGTTTATTGTGAAGGATCCTCAAACCCAAGTTCTTCAGCTGCATTTGTATGACTGGGAAAAGGTTTAGCTTCATATTTTCACCCACATGAGAATATTCCATTTATCTTCATATTAGACATTTAAAATACGCTCTTTCTGATCAATTTTGTTTTATATTTTTTGTTTCTATTTTTATGTTATTTTTAAAAACATATTTATTTATGGGTTGTTTGAGATCAATTTTATTTTCTGTTTATTATTTTTTATTTTTGTTTTGTTTTATTTATATTTTGATTTGAAACAAAGCATGTTTTGTTATATTACATGTTTTAAGAACACTTAAAAAGTATTTTGAAAGTTTTTTAATGCAATTTGATTTGTTGTTTAAAAAAAAAAACTATGTTTTTATTTTGCTATGTTTATGTTTTGTTTTAAAGTAAAACATGTTTGGTGGTTATTGTTGTTTTTAAGAACACTTAAAATATCTAAAAACTATTTTGAATATTTTTAAAAATAATGTTATTTATTTTTGAAAACAAAAAGTTAAAACACATAAAACACACCAAACAAACATGTTTTTAAAACAATATAAAAACAAAAACCAAAATCACAAAATAAAATTGATCTCAAACAAGCCCTTTAGTGTATTTTTAAGTGTTTTATTATTTTTAAAAATACGAAAAATAATTTTAAGATATTTTTAATATTTTTAAAAATAACTATCACTATTTAGCATATTTTATTTTGAAACAAAATATAAACAAAACAAAAAACAAAAAAATAAAATTAATTCAAAATAGCCCTAAATGATTGATTCTCACTCATTGGCTTATAAACTTTTGAGTTGAATGAGTTCGACCTCACCAGCATATCAGGTCCAACTTTGTTCTCCCTTTTAACTCACAGTCCAAGTTATATATTGCTGTATGATGCAGGTTAAGACGCATGATAAATTGGGCATGCAAGTTGTGTCACTGAGTTCACTTGTCCCTCATGAGATGAAGGAAATCACTCTTGATCTTCTGAAAAACATGAACCCCAATGATCCACATAATAAAAAGGATAGAGGAAAGCTTGTGTTGGAATTGACATTAGAACCCTTTAGAGAAGAATTTAGTGGAGTTTTTGGTGAAGGAGGAAAGCCCGGTAGCCTGACAAGAAGTTACTCACTAGAAAGCTCATCTGGTAGCGGTGTTCTTTCTGTGACAATTGAAAGTGCTGAACATGTTGAGGGAAACCATCACAACAATCCCTATGCAGTAATTCTGTTTAGAGGAGAAAGTAAAAAGACCAAGGTAATTTCAACACAATGCAACCAAATTTACTTTTTAACTTTCAAATAGTCGGGGGACCATTCTAGGATTTATCTAAGGGATAAATCCCAATACAATACTCCGACTATTTATAAGTGATCAATTTAATCTTAGAGTATCAAATTACTTTAATTTAGTCCATGACTATACAAAATTGATCCGAAAATATTCTCTCAAAGATTAAATTGGGATCAATTCTATATGATAGAGGGACTAAATTGATGTGAATATTCTATCACTATTTCTAAATGAGCCACTATTTTGGATCAATTGTGTGCGGCAGAGCAATTTGATACTCTGGGACTAAATTAGCCACTGGCAGATGGTCGGGGGACCAGTATCGTATTTATTTATCTAATTTTCATTAATTTTATCTCAGGTAATCAAGAGAAGCAGGGATCCTAGGTGGAATGAAGGCTTCCAGTTCATGCTAGAGGAGCCACCAGTTAATGATATGATTCATGTTGAAGTTATGAGTAAAAGAAGGGGCTTTAATTTTTATGGCAAGGTTAGAAAGAGTAACCCTCTTGAATCTTTTTGCTTATACTTTTTGCAGGTTTCTGCAATCCCTCTTGTTTTTCAAATCATGAAATATTTTTTGTTTGCTCTCTAGGAATCTCTGGGTCATGTCGACCTTAAACTCGCCGATGTCGTCAACAACGGGCGAATCAACGAGCGATTTCATCTGATAAACTCTAAGAATGGTGTGATTCACATTGAGCTCATATGGAGCACTGTCTGAACAACTGGTTAACAGGTGGCTGTAAAATTTTCATTTGAATTCTATTTGAAGATGGAAGATATGCATAATTTAATGATTTTCTATACCATTTTTGTATTCAATAAGACTATATATTTTTGTGAACCACATATTAGCATATAACAGAATTTCAGTCATCTTTCTTTGTTGATCACATGATTTGAAGTAGAGTTAATAGTAGATTTGAACTGCTGTTACAGGTAAACTAATCTACTACAGTACAGATTAACCTAAATAACTGCAATCTATATGATTATTTTGATGACTGTAAAAAATGGTTTTGTAACTTTTTTTTTTTCAGTTGGAATGAATTTTCTTTGCTTATGAATTGCTTTATAATTATCTCCTTTTTAGTTGGTTTTATGTGCATATATCATCAGTTAAAATCAACAAAAAAAAAAGATTTTGTTTTTTAGTATTTATTTTAAATTGTTTTTAATGAAATTTGTATGTATTTTAAAACTCATTGATTTCTAACTTCATCAGATCAATTGAAGAATCTAATAAATCCATTATTTTTTAAACATTGTTTTTTTAATCTAAAGCAACCAAATGAACAGTAAAGAAGTTCTCCATTAAATTATTTATTTATTTATTTTTTATTTTTTGAGAAGTGTCTCTACCAAAAAAAAAAAAAAAAAAAAGAGTTAATTAAAATTTCTGTTGATAAGTTACTCATAATTCTTGAATAGCTGCATTTAAGTATGGTTGCTATGGCTGAAGTCCATTTCTTTGATTATCTGATGAAGACACTGTTTAACTGATTGTATAATAAATAATTTAGTGTTTGGGACACTGTAAAATTAATTATGATATATATATATATATATATATATATATATATATATATATATATATATATATATATATATAGAGAGAGAGAGAGAGAGAGAGAGAGAGAGAGAGAGAATAGCACTATAACAAAATTTTAAAAATAGTTAAATAAATGAGGTGGCATGCAAAAGAAATGATCCATTTTACTAATGTTATTATTGTTCTCATGTGTCGCACACTTGGTATCAAATATGTGCTATGATTCTCTCTCTCTCTCTCTCTCTCTCTCTCTCTCTCTCTCTCTCATTCTATCTCTCTCAAGCAAGAAAACTCAGTATATTATTTGAAACCATCAAATTAGTATTCATGTTGCAAAGTTATATTTCGGTAACTTGCAACTGTCTATAAAATAAAAATTGTAAAGCACTTGAAGAAAAAACATTTTATTTGAAAATTAATGTGGCTATTATACACATTTTTTTTTTATTTTGGGAAAAAATGTATAATATTCATTTATTAAATTTCATCATAAATGATAGTTGGCTTGTCCAAATTCAAATTTTGTAATCAATATTATAAAATGATTTGTGAAAGTACTATTATTAAGGATCCCAACAAAAAAAAAAAACCTTTACAAAGTTCATATGTTTGAATAAAAATTAAATATATGAAAAAAATATTTTAAGCTTTACACATTTGTTTCGATACTATTTTGATATACAATATTTATACTTCAGTTTAAAAACCTAATTTGGTGGCTAATAAAAGGAATTAGAATAGTAATACTTTGAAATATTTAAAACTTATTTTCACTAATATTTGCTTTTATTGGCAAATAATATTGTTTATTATTTTATAATTATATGTTTGATTGTAAGATGAAAGATTGTTTTAGATTTTAAGATCAAAGATTATAAGAGAAAAAATAAATCAAATTATTATCCTAGGATTAGATGGGGGCATTTAAATAACACAAATAAAAATATTTTTAAGATCAAGCTACAAGAGCTTAGAATTTGGGATGTTCATAAGGAAGTTAATGCTATGTGGAAAATATAACAAGTGAAATTAAACAAGTTGTTAAAAATATGCTTGGAGAATCAAAAGAAAAAATTTATTTTAATAAAAATAGTTGGTGGTGGAGTCCGAGTGTGCAAGAAAAAATAAGAAATAAGAAATATTATTCTAAAACTTAGTTTAGATGAAAAATTCGAAGAATTGAGAAAGATATAAAGTGACATATAGAGATTCTAAGAAAGCAATATATTATGCAAAAAATTTAGCTTTTAGTGATTTATATAATAGATTAGATACCAAAGAAGGTGAAAGATATATATATATATATATATATATATATATATAAGTTAGTCAATCAAAGAGATAAAAGAAGTAAAGATTTAGTTCAAGTGAGGTGTATTAAGGATGAAAATAATAAAGTGCATTTCTTAGAAAAAAATATTGAAAATAGGTGGATGAGATATTTTGATAAATTTTTCAATGAAAGATCTGAAAATACGATTGATTTTAACAACCTTAATATCTTAAACAAAAATAAAGAATTTTATTTTAGTAAATCTAAAGTTAGAGAAGCTTTAAAAATAATGAATTGTGAAAAAATAGTAGACCTGATGATATTCCAATAGAAGTGTGAAAATGTTTAGGACTTGGCTTACAAATCTTTTTAATGTTATTTTAAAGACTGAAAATATGCTAGATAAGTGGAGAAAGAGTTTGCTTGCTCCTATATTTAAGAATAAAGGTAATACACAAGAGTGCACAAATTATAGAGGAATTAAGTTAATGTGTCATTCATTAAAATTATGGGAGAGAGTAATTGAGCATAAGTTACGATGTGATACAAAAGTTTCTTACAACCAGTTTAGTTTCATGCCAGGTAGATCTACTATGGATGCTATGCATTTGTTAAGAGGTTTGATGGAGAAGAATAGAGAAAGTAAGGAGGATCTACATATGATATTTATTGCTTTAGAGAAAGCTTATGATAAAGTTTCAAGAGATATTCTTTGGAGAGTTCTAGAAAAGAAAGGAGTTAATATTGGTTATATTCAAGTTATTAAGGATATGTATAATAGAGCTGTTACTTGTGTCCAAACACAAGGAGGATTGATAGAATATTTTTCTATTTTAGTTGGATTACATCAAGGATCAGCTTTAAGCCCTTATCTTTTTGTACTTTTTAGTTATGGATGTTCTTACTAGGCATTTATAGGAAGCTGTACCTTGGTGTAGGCTTTTTGCTGATGACATTCTTCTTGTTGATAAGACTAGAGAGGGAGTCCAAGAGAAACTTGAATTATGGAGGTCAACCATAGAGTCTAAAGGTTTTCCTTTAAGTAGATCTAAAATCGAATATATGGAGTGTAATTTTAGTTGTAAAAGTTCTAGTGATAGTGTTGTGACATTAGGTGAACAAGTCATTAAAAAGAGTGAACAATTCATATATTTAAGCTCTATTGTTCAAAATGATGGTGAAATAGATGGAGATGTTATTAGTAGAATTCAAGTTAGATGGTTGAAGTGGAGGAATGCATGTGGCCTATTGTGTGATAGAAAAGTTCTGCTTAAGCTTAAGGGAAAATTTTATAAGATGGTGGTAAGACCTGCATTGATTTATGGTGCAGAATGTTGGCTAATAAAAGAAAAGCATAAGACTAAGTGTTATAGAGATAAGGATGCTCAAGTGGATGAGTGGCTTTACTCTTAGAGATAAAATGCAAAATGAGTATGTTCGGGAAAAAGTTGGAGTAGCTCCAGTGGCAAATAAAAATAGAGAGAGTTGCCTTAGATGGTTTGGCCACATAAAGCACCAGCCATCCGATGTCCCGGTTAGAAGAGTAGATGTATTATATTTGTCATATGTTAAGAAAGGTAGAGGTAGACCTAAAAAAATTTGGTTAAGATGTATAAAAAATGACCTTAGTATACTTGAATTAAATAATAATGTGACAAATAATAGAACACAATGGAGACGAAAGATTCATGTAGCCGACCCCACTTAGTGGGATAAAGGCTTGTTGTTGTTGTACGTTTGATTGTCATAATCTATATAAGATCTTCAACCATACAAGAGCAAACCCAAACATATTTAGATTTTTTTCCCATATTAAGGTATTTATTATTATGCTATATAAAATAAATTTGTTTATTGTATTAATCTTATAGATAGATAAACAATATTGTAGAAAAGAGAGAGAGAGAGAGAGAGAGAGAGAGAGAGAGAAGAGATCATATATTGTAGAAAATCAAATATATATATATATATATATATAATTAAAATCATTCAAAATTTCATATCTATTAAATCCCTGAAGATTTTCTCATTTGAGCAAAGATCATTCAAGGAAAAAAAAATTGAATTAATTAAATTATTCCCTAAGACGAATTTTGAATAAATCAAAGATAATTTTTAGGCAATCAACACACGTTTAATTCTCTAGGCAGCTGAAGTTGATTGATTTGATTTAAGGCATCATGAATTAAATTTTTTTTTTTCAAAAAGCTCCTTTTAGAAAAAAAAACTTTAAATATATTTTTAAATTATTCTCGCCCACTAAAATAGAACATGGGAAAGAATCCAGTAAGTGCTTCAGCCTTCTTTTTTTCTCTCTCTTTTGCAAACTTTAATTAGAGAGCACATATTCTTCTCAACTTGCTTGCCATTTAGTTCGGAGAGCACTACTGAGAGAAAGAAAGATAAAGAGTTTCTAACCTAACATAGAGAGAGAGAGAGAGAGAGAGAGAGAGAGAGAGAGAGAGAGAGAAGTAAAAGGCTTTGAGTGGAGAGAACTATTTATGAAAGAAAGGGTTCTCTTATTTGTCATGATGCACGCTGTTGGACTTTCCAGGCTTTATGGTAAGTCAACTACAAAGCCTCATGTCAGGCTTTGTGCTTTAAAAAGCGTGCTTTAATTTTAACTTTTTTTTTCTTTTATAAAAATAATTATGAGTTTGATCATGCTTTGTAAATGAGTTGAGCACACTCACGAAAGCAACCCTATAGTTGGGGACTTGGCTTTGGCTTCTCAATATGATTACGTGCATTCAATTGACCTGAATAACTTATTATTATTATTCAAGTATATGTTAGACAGGCTTGACAATGGTTAATTGAGTTAAAGAGGATATATTCAAGTTAATTAGATTATGCCAATAAAATAATTACATGATTCATATAATAAATTAGTTTGACCGATCAAGCTCGATTTATGTGGATTTGAATCTAGTTAAATTTTAGGGGTTGTTTGGCTGGAATCAAAAGTAAAGTAAAGTAAAGTAAATGTATGAATTTTAGATTTTTTTGGTATTTGTCACGAAGTAAGTAAAATTTCAAAGTGATGTAATGATTAAATTATTTAGATGTTATATTTTGTAGTAATTCACCCAAATTTGGTAATTTCAAATACACCAAATTAATATAAATATTTGGCGGCTGATTGCCACGCAGCCCTTACTTACCACCGACGCCTCCGCCCAACCACCTCCCGCCACCACCATAGTAACCAGCTGGTAAACATTCAAAATACTTTACATTACATTTATTTAACCAAATAGAAAAAAATAAACTCACGAATTAGTAAAATTCTCAACCAAATAACCTAAAGTAATTCAAATACATTATATTCTTTTTACATTACATTATTTTTTAAGGCAATCAAATAGCCCCTTAGTCAAATATTTTAATCTATAAAATAAATTAGTCAAATTCATGTCAATCATATTAGATTGAATCAAATTTGAATGATATGCCTGTTCTATATGGGCGGAGCTATAATGAGGGCACCGGAGTCTCGTGCCTCCACTTGCCCAATCCACATCTTTTTTTTTTTATAACTAAAACATTAATATATTTTGTCATTCCTATCGATTCCTCATAATCAAAGTAGTCACGCAATATTCCTATTCTATCACTATCTATAATGTAGTCATTACTATTGTCCCCGACTCAACCTTAACTATAGCCAACCTTGTCTTCGCCATCATCGACGTCGCGTTTAATGCCTTCGTCAATGCTAACTCAGAGATTTCTGTTGTCTACAAATACTAACACTCATAGATATGTTTGGGGTTTAAGGAAAGACAATCTAAAATATTAATTAATAATTTATGAGTAGATTTGATTTTGTTAAATAATTACTAATATTGATTAAATGCTTAGCATTAACAAAATTGAGGCTCGTGTACTCCACACAATAAGTATTATCATTGGTTCTAAGAGATGTAAACTCTAAATGAGTTTATTTGTAATTAAATTTAGATGACTTTTCAACATATTTGAGAATGAGAAAAAATAATAATAAATTACCATTAGAATAATTATATAACATTAATATATTCCTTTAAAATTTAGAAATCAAGTACGGATATGAAGTTAAAGTATGTATACAATCAAATTAAACGAATGACAACAATGTTAGGGCCAAATCGAGCCAAATACCAATCTAAAAAGTTACATATTAAAACTTCAAAATATTAACTGGATGATCAAATGACTTTCAAATATGACATGCTTATAGCTGAATCGAGTGGTTCGACGAGACGAATCCAACAAGCCTAAGATCACTCAAATCAAAGATCGTTTGAATAATCAAATCATCAAAAAAACTATCTATGATCAAATGAATCGATATACACCGTCCGATGGAGTGTTTTAGGACTTTGGCTACAATGACCAAAATGCCAATCTCAGAATCCAATAAATAGAACCCCATGCTTGCCATGAGGGGAGGAAGGAGCTAGAAGTGAACTTGTGAGAATGCTGAGAGAGAGCTAGGAGTTCGAAGTTTGTCATCACCACCGTTATCATCGATCACCGCCTATTATCATTTCTGATTGCAACCAATAACCATTATAGTTCAACTACTGCCATATAGTTGTTATAACCTGATTATAGAATTTTATTATCAAAATTTCCTACATATAATCTTCTAATCTCGTTGTCAGGAAGATTTAAACTCTGTATTTCAAGGTGGACTTATAGTGAAATATTTTTACTGAGCTAGGTCCTGTGAGTTTTATTCTACCGCTACAAATTTTCTCGATACAACAAATATATATATATATATATATATATATATATATATATATATATATATATATATATATATATATATATATATATATATATATATATATATATATATATAATGCTTACTATTTTTTTTTTGTGCACATGTATTTTATTTTTTATATCAAAATGCTTATAAAATAAATAATTTTAAATCTATTAAAGGTGAGATACCCATCATATTGTCATTTGAGTATTACATTCGGAATGCCTAATTCAGTTTCTTCAAACAGTGCCTTTTTCTTCATTTTTATTATTGTTATTTTATATAATTATAAAAATATTCTTTAAATTATGAGTTTATGCCCAACTGAAAAATGCTCTAACTCCGCCATACTGCCCAGTCAACCTTAATTAATACCCATGCCCACTGAGTTCTAATATATTCTCTATGACGGTTTACATCTAAAATAAATAAATAAATAAATAAACAATTTGAATACATGAATTGAATATTATTTATTAAGAGACGATTCTCCCGCTTTTTCTTTCCTATCTAATAAGTAATTAATGATTAGATTAGATAAGCGTTCTTTGAAAAATAAATTTGTATTCTCTCATATTTCTAAATGAAATTGAGTTGAACACGTATTCGTTAAAATCAATTTATTTATTATTTTACCATTTTTTTGAAGTGATTTAACAGAATTTTTATTATTTAATTATAATCATAATAATTTTTAAATCATTGAATTTATTTTATGATAAATATTTCATGAACATTTATTTATTAATCATGCATATATTCCATTATATCTTAAAGAAAATAATATAAAAAAATAAATATTCGATCATGATCTTCACATAATTTGAGTGAAAATGAGGAAAGATTATATGTAAATATCAAATTTTTGATGTTAAAATACATAAATATATATTAATAATATGTTATTTATATAAATCTTCTTTAATTTTAATAAGTATTTTTTTTTACATGAGATTTATATGCGTAGAGAAAAACATAAATTAAGAGATAAATAATTATTGTGGTAAGTGAGAGCCACTGAGCCACCAATAACAATAATGATGGTGGGTAGCCAATGAGGAGTAGTTATTAATGATTACTGGTGATATTTATTTTTCAAAAAATTTAAAATATTCAAACATTACTTTTTTAATATTTTAAAAAATAATGTAGTTTATTTAAAAAAAATACTATAACATATATTAAATAAAAGTAATTCTTATAATATAAAAATAAAAAATATATATAAAATAAAATTGATCATAACAATATCTTAGATAATAGATTCGGGAAAATGATCCTAAATTTATAATAGTCGTATATCATATTAAAAAATATATATAAATTCTAGAACAAAAATCAATGACCTCCTAGGGTATCGATTGCCCAGGTGAAACTCAAATCGAATTACACAATGTCACCCAAACTTAATCTGTTTATTATACGGGTCAAAAATCTCAACCTAAATCCAACCCGTCTTCACCCAATTAATCTAAATACGATACGAATGATCTATTTATACATATATTAGGTCAAAATAAGATTAAAATTAAGTCAAATTAAAATTCTCATATAAAAAATTAGGCTAATTTCGAGATTTGTGGATAAAAAATGAGCTAAAATTTAATTGACGGGTCAATTTCAAGTTACTGGGTTAATCCGAATACGATCGTAAATATGTCAATTTTTTTGATCTGAATTTGATCTGAAAATTATTCGGGTCAATTTGAATCTGAATTTTTCGAGCCTTGTTGGAATAGGGTTGTCGTTTTTAGTCTTTTTTTTTTTTTTTTTTTTTTGACATCTTTACTCCTTAGAGAGCAAAATATTTTTATATTTTTTAATAATTTATTTAATATAAATTTTAATTGGAAATTACCTGGCCCTGTATGAGTCAATCAAATCGGCTGGAGATGAGTCAGAACCTACAATCCGATAACTCCATCTGATATGCGGAACAGGCAGCTGACGTGGCACCTACTGACAGCCACCTCACCTTCATTGACCACTAAAATTTTCTGGATATATTGATCCAATTTAATGATTTATAATTCAATTTTTTTTTGTGAATAATATAAATAAATATTGCTTTTGACTATTAGATTATTATAAATGCCAAATTTATGGTCAAATCGAAATTATTAAAAATAAACAAAGTTATCTTACCACAGGCAGTACGTTCCAATTCCTGCCGGCTGTTCTGTTTTATTCAAATAAATAATGTTGGGGTCAAAGGACAATGGTTGGTCTACACCTTAAGGCGGGATTAAATATGAAAATATTGTTTATAAGAAAATAATATATTAAATTAAATAATTATTTATATAAATCTTTATTTAGTTTGTTACTTCCTACCAAATCAGTTACGATAGAATAAAAATTTATATCTTAGTCCTATAATAAAATCTAGCACACACAGGTATTTGAAGAGTGAATAATAAATTCTAAAATTTTTACGTGAAAAAATCCTGAAGAGGAGGAAAAACTACTTGGCAAGACAAGAAAATCTTCAACTACGATTCTGCCAGAGTAAAGTCGATAACGATTACTGAATCAGATATATGAAAAATACGACAATGAGAATCTCATAATCACGTAACAAAGATACGCAATGATGGTATCTTATCACGGGCAATTAATGGTGATGAAGGCCGCGGACCCAGGATGATCGATGCGGTGATAACCGGAGATGGCGAGAATGGCGGCGGTGACACCCATGAGTCGATGACGATGGCGATCGATGGTGGTGGTCGACGGCCGCGGCGATGGCGATATGGTCGACGGTGCCGGCGCTGGTAAGCGGATGACCGGTGATGGTGGTCGACAATAATGACCGACGATGGCGACGACGATGATCGATGATGGTGGCCGGTTGACAACGATGCCGACGAGCCGAGTGGCATGATTATGCTTGGGATCTTCAAGCCTGAGCCTCTCTCTTTACCAGGCTCCCCATATGAAGAATGAGATGCTATTTATAGATTACAGGGATGACGTCCCTACAAATACATGCAAAATCCAAACCACTCCATCGGTCGGCTCAAAATGATTCTTTTGATCATGTGATGTATTTTAAGTATTTGAATGCTCAAATGAAGTCAGAATCAAGAGATCTTGGGCTTGTTAGATCTGACTTCTCAAGATACTCGATTTGATCATAAACACTCCATATTTAGAAACTATTTAGGGATTCAACTAATATCCCAAAATTTTCAATGATATTTTAAGTGCTTGATTTGGATTAGTTTTGACTTAGGATCAGATTTCTTTTGACATCAAGATTCGTGGTTTGACTAGTAGAATTTCAAGTGTCATATCAAATACCCTCCTATTTTTGGATGAGATTATCTCTATTATCCAAAAATATATGCCAAATAATTGAAAATAACAAATTCTTTGATGAAATTTGCGGGTTCATTAACATTTGCGTCACATATAGTTTGAGAGAATAGATCTTCAAGGGTGCATAGGATTATCAATCCGGAAGCTGAGAGGTGCACGGGTGCTTAGGCCGAGCTCAGAGACCCGCCCTCGCCCGGACTTTCGCCGTAGGTTGCCCGTACGAAGCTAGCTCCGTAGAGGGTTACCTTGGGTGTGTCGCTTATGCGGGCTGGCGGAGCATCAGGTGTGGTCTATCTGGCGCCGCACTTCGTTTTCACTGATATTTTTTTCAGTTTTTTTTCCATTTTTTATTTATTCCTTTTTTGCCCCTATAGTGGATCTATAAAAACCCCTTAGGGTCAAGTATGGAGACACAACTCCCATATGCTTTAATGTTCTTCTGCATTATATGAGAAATTATATAGCAGAAGTTCAAGGGCTAGGATAATAATTTTTTTTTTCAGCAAAGCTCTGACATTCTTCTTAAAAGAAGGTCATTTGCTTGATCAAGACCGTCTCATCTGAGCTCATTTCTCTCGAGAGGCGTCAACTATCCGTCGGACCGACCGGGTTTGGACCGATCAAGGCCGTAGTTCATACGGTGAGGCTCGATTTTTTCTCGAGAGGCGTCACTGTCATTGGTGGTTTGGAGGTGATCAAGACCCGTAATTCATACAAAAAGGCTCCGATTTTTGCTCGAGAGATGCGTCAATTGTCCTCGTTGGACCGACTAGATTTGGAGGCGATTAAGACCCGTAGTTCATACGGCGAGGCTTCAATTTTCCCTCGAAAGAGGCGTCAACTGTTCTTGTCGGATCAACTTGGTTTGAAGGCGATCAATGCCCGTATTTTCTACTTCTTCTTATAGGAAATTGAATTTCTTGAAACTCCAATGTATGATTCAGCAGTTGACAACATCCAAGGTGGCAGGGAAACGTCAATTAGGAACCATCCCTCAAAAAACTCAGAAAATCTTGTAAGTAATTTCAGAGTATCATTAGAGAGAAATAATTTTTTTTTTCTTTTTTTGATCTTATATGTATGCGTATATTTTTAGTCAAATTGTAAGCGAAAAATTTTATCCAAAACTATCCGTGAGCAACAAAGTCATTAAAGGATATGCCCAAATATTGAGGTGAGTGGGTTGCTTCACACAATTCTCAGACCTTTGTCTTTCTCTCCTCTTTTTTATTTTATATTTATAATGTATTTTTGCAGGATGATGGCCGGAAGAAAACCAATAGGGTGACACCTACAGGCGATATATCTTCACTATCACATCTCACAGTTTAATGGTACTTTGCAGAAAATTTCATTTACCCAATGAGTTGGTGGCTATTGTTGTCAAAAAGTCTAATCGAGCATGTTCTCCTTCGCTAGGATACTTTACTATTTCTGAGATGATTCTTCGTGCGGGACTGCGATTCTCTTTGGCTCCTAAATTGATTGAGATCTTTAAAATATGTGATGTAGCTTTATCACAATTTTCATTTTGAGCTTTAGTGATCATCATTGGTTTGATTGTCTTCTTTAGAGAGCGTGGTGTGACATTGAACATCAAATACTTGTGCCAAATGTATAGATTCACATGTGATGTTCAGAGACGTGATTCTTATCGAGCTATAAAGAATTGGATATAATTTTTAGCATGAGATCCATCTAGAAATTAGTCTAATGGGTTCTTTTTTATGAAAAATGAGTGAGGCCTCCCTGAGAGATGGGAAAAATTTAATGATCTTCTAGATCCATTGCTGATTGAAGAGAATGAAATCCTAACAACTCTTAATATTCCTGATGTAGGAAGCTTGCAGCATGAGTTACGTCACATTGAAAAGTATATAATTAAAAATAGAATATTCAAGGTTGGCCTTTCCATTCAGGCAGGGAGATCTCATTCTCTTCCATTGAAGAGATCAAGTAAAGGTGATGAAAGGTCTTATCATATTCACATGATTCTTTCAAGAAGTCCGTTACGAAGTCATGGTGATAACAATGTTTTTTCTTTAAAGAAAAAGAAGAGATGTGCCAACGTAAGTACATCAAATATTTGTGGAGAAGATGTTTGCCCCCAGTTGGCCTCTGAGAGTTTAGCATCTCAACTCATAATGGGAGGTTTCATTTCTCGAAGTCGCATATTCCTGAAGAGGTGTTAAAGTATGTATGCACTAGATGTCAATGAGTAGATGAATTAGTATGTTATCTTCTCTTTCTCTTTCTTTTCTTCTTCCTTTTGTCTTTGTGTAATATTTATGATTTTTTGGTTGTAGGTAGCCCAAATGTTATGGCTTGTGGCTCATTTGGGTGTTGCTTTAGATGAGTGAAATACTAAATTTATGAAGATAAAATACTTGTAAGGCGAGTATGAGCGAAAGATGAGTGCTAAGACCAAAGAAGTGGCAGCCCTTGAGGATCAGCTAACCGGGTGTAGAACTCAGCTAGCAAACATGTCAACTTCTCTTTCTCTCTAACATCAGGAGGAAAGGCGTACTCGTGATGAGCTGATTAAGGTGAGGGCAGAAACTCACCAGAAAGAGAAAAGACTCAAAGAATTTGCAGCGAAGAGGAAAGCTCTTGAACTAGAGAAGAAATCATTACAAGATCGTCTTTTTGAGAAGGAACTTATAATGTCAGAAGTAGAAGCAAATGAAGTCTCCTTGAAGGCAATGGAAGACTTTTAGAACTCTCTAGCTTATTGTGATGCTATCGATGATCATATCCAAGAAGCTCATAATCATATTCTTGATGTTGAAGTGATGGACTTAGAGCATCGATATTTGTAGGAAGGCATCATCCGAGGATTCCTAAATAGAATCTGCTCAACACATCGCAAAATTAGAGCTAGTATTGAGAATATGTCTTTCAGCCAAGTATCTAAAGACCCTTCGCTAGATTTAGGAGATGAAGGGGTTGACAGTGAGTTTAAGGGAGCATCTTCTAGCGGTGAGTGTATTATATAGTATCACTTGAGGATGCATTTCTTTTCCTTTAATCTATGTATTATTATTTTTTGTATTCAGAATTTTGATTCTTTCTTATATCATCGTATTAGAGCTATGAATGACATTAGTAAACTAAAAATCTTGGGTGATTTGCTCTCGTTTTATTTTGACCTATCCGAGGTATTAGTCAAAATATTATTTGACATCTTACCTATATGGAAGAGGTCATGGAATGTCCACCAAAGATTTTTTGACCTATCCTAGGTATTAGTCAAAGTGTTACTTGATTTCTTACTTGTATGGAAGAGAACTTTTTGACCTATCCTAGGCATTAGTCAAAGTCAAAGTGTTACTTGACTTCTTACCTGTATGGAAGAGGTCCAATCAAATCCCCTTAGGATTGATCATGCCTCGATTGAGACACAGCGTGAGTTGTGCATTCCTCAAGTGGGAGGATTAAATGAAATAACAAGCTTGAAAGAAAAGGCTATAACTCGTTACTTTTATAATGTCAGTGATATAATCGTAAGATAATTTCAACAAAGATATGAGTTGAAGAGAAAATGTCAAACGAGACAAAATAAAAGTTATAATATTCCGAGGAATTCTCGTGTTCCAAGTTTGAGGCAAGATTTTTTCCTTTGGATCTTTGAGCTTAAATGTTTCTGGCTTGACCATAGTTGTAACCACATAAGGGTCATCCCAAAGAGGTGAGAACTTATTGCGTTGAGGGCCTTTGCCCGCAGCTTCAAGACTTCGCAGGACCAAGTCACTAACAGAGATGGGATGGGGTTTCACTCTTCTGTTGAAGTGGCGAGCTACCATTTGGTGGTAAGAAATAGTCCTAAGTAGGTCCATGTCACGAGTTTCGGGGAGTAGGTCTAAGTTATGTCGGAGTTTTTCTTCATTATTATTATGATTGAATGATTGAACTCTTAGACTTTGAATCTCAATATCTACTGCAATAATAGCTTCTATGTTGAAACATAAATTATATGATGTCTTACCAGTCAGAGTTCGCGATGTAGTGCAATAAGCCCAAAGAACATTAGAGAGCTCCTTAACCCATTGCCCCACATCCTTCTCGAGATGCATTTTTAACCCTTTGAGTATAATCATGTTGGTAGCTTCAGTCTGTCTATTAGTTTGAGGGTGGGCTACAGCTGTATGCAACAGCTGAATGTGAAGATCTTTACAAAAATATGTAAAAATTTTTCCAGTAAATTGGGTTTTATTATCGGCGATAATCTTTACAGGAGGACCGAATCGACATATTATATTTTTTTAAATAAATTATTTAGCGTTTGCCTCCGTGATTTTAGCGAGTGGTTCAGCCTCCACCCATTTAGTGAAGTAGTAAACAACTAAAATGATAAACTTTCGCTGTCATGAGGTTACTGGAAAAGGTCCCATGATATCAATTCCCTATTGAGCAAAAGGCCACGGGCTTTGAAGGGATGAGAGCTCTGTATGCAGTGTATGAGAGAGATTAGAGTGTAATTGATAACTCACATATTTTTTTTGTAAAATCCAAGGCGTCTTGCCTTATCATAGGCTAATAGAACCCTTGCCTTATAATTTTAAGGGCTAAAGCCCTTCCTCCTATGTGTTCTACACATCCCAGAGTGAACATCTCTTAATGCATAATTAGCCTCTGATGGTGAGAGGCATATACGGTATGGCCCAGAAAAGGCTCATTTGTATAGTTAACCTCCGATAATAATAAAGTTTGCAGTAGTTGGGTCTTCAGGAAGGGTCCCTTCTTGTAGAAAGGATAGGATGGGGTCCATCCATGAAGGTTCCTTCGTCTCATTAATTGCTTGTATTACACATGACCCTTGGATACTAGAAAAATATATTTCCTCTACATGCATTCTCTTAAATAGATCTTCAGTAGCAGAGGTATTGAGCTTAGCGAGAGTATCAGCTCAAGTGTTCTTCTTTCGAAGCATGTGAATGATTTGATGTGTCTTGATATGAGCAAGAAGTGACCTCATCATACTGAGGTATTGTGCTAGCTAAAAATATGAGCATTAAAGTTTCCCTCAACTTAGGAGGCGATAAGTTAGGAGTCAGTGTGGATCATTAAGTTTTGAGCTTTACAATTGATGGCAAGTATCAACCCTGCGATGAGAGCCTCATATTCAGCCATATTATTGGTTGTAGGAAATTTTAGGCGAAGTCCATACTCTAAGGTATTGATACATTGGGGAAAATAAGTAAGATTCTTTAAGAGCACTTCCGCTTCATCAACATAGAGGGTCCATTGAGGAGATGAAAGGAATGTAATAGATAGCTTATTTGAAGTAGGGACATTGCACTTCATTATAAAGTCTACAAGTACTTAAGACTTTATGTCTGGCATGGATAGAAAATGAATATCAAACTCTCCCAATTCTACGGACCATTTAATTAACCATTCAGATGCCTATGGTTTTGGTAGAATGGCCTTCAGTGGTAAATGGGTATAAACACCGATGGTGTGAGCTTGGAAGTATGAATGCAATTTTCGCACTGAGAAAACTAAAGCCAAAGCCATATTATTTGCTAGTAGATAACGACTTTTTATATTAGAGAGAATTTTTCTAACATAGTAAATTGGTCGTTGTATTGTATTTTTTTCTCGCACTAGAACTAAGCTTATTGCGTGGGAAGAGACTGTGAGATATAAGTATAACATCTCTCATTGGATAGGCTTAGATAGTAAAGGTGGAGATGCTAAATATTCCTTTAGTTGCTCAAAAGCAGCTTGACATTCATCAGTCTACTAAAAATTATTATTTTTAACTCCCTTTAATATTTTAAATAATGATAAGTATTTATCCCCATAACGGGCTAAGAAGCGGGATAAAGTAGTAATTTGTCCATTCAAGTATTGAACTTCCTTGACATTCTTTGGAGGAGCCATATCTCTGAGCACTCTAATTTTCTCGGGATTAGCTTCAATCCCGCGGTGGGTGACCATGAACCCAAGAAATTTTCTCGATGTAACCCCAAAAGCACACTTGGTTGGGTTGAGTCACATGCTCTAACATTGAAGAAGGTTAAAGTAATTCAGAAATATATTGTGATTCGTCCAAGCTTTTTACTAACATGTCATCCACATATACCTCCATTGTGTAGCCTAAGAGGTCTTTAAAAATCTTATTCATAAGACGTTGATAGGTAGCACTAGAATTTTTTAACCCAAACAACATTACTTGGTAATAATATAAATTTTTATATGTTTGAAAAAATGTGGCTTCTTTATCTGTTGGGACCATTTTTATTTGGTTCTAACTTGAGTAAACATCTAAAAAATTGAGCATTTGATGCCCAGATGTAGCATCAACTAATTGATAAATTCGGGGAGGGGAAAACTATCTTTTGGGCAAATTTTGTTGAGATCAGTGTAATCAATACACATTCTTCAAGTTTCATTTGCTTTCCTAACCATGATAATATTTGCTAACCATGTAGAGTAATATACTTCTCGCATAAATCCTGCTTCTAAGAGCTTGTTAACTTATTGTTCAATAGCTTGAAGGTAATTAGGTGCAAAACTCTGCTTCTTTTGGACGATTGGTTTGAATATTGGATCAATCTTGAGGGAGTGCATGATCACATTGGGGTCGACCCCAGGCATATCTGTCGGACTCTAAGCAAAGATGTCTTGATTTTTGCACAAAACTTTGCTTCTTTTGGATGATCGGTTTGAATATTGGATTAATCTTAAGGGAGTGTATGATCACATTAGGGTTGACCCTAGGCATATCTGTCAGACTCCAAGCAAAGTTGTCTTGATTTTTGTGCAAGAAGTCTATGTATTTTACCCTCTATTCATCTAAGAGCAGAGATCTGACTTGCACTATTCGTAAAGGTTGATCATCTAACAATGAAACAGGGAGTAAGTCTTCTATAGGCGAAGCTCTATGTGGTACTTCTTCATCTCAAAAATTAAACTTCTCGATACTGAAGGTCACCGAAGGGCGTGGTTGAGCTTGTTTGAGGTAATAAGATTGTGCTATTTGTTAATTTTCACAAATCACTCCAACCCCAACAGGGGTTGAAAATTTCATCTTAAGATAAGATACCAAAGTAACAGCACCAAAAATTGATTGGAGGGGCCTTTCGAAGATATCGTTGTACGCCAAATTTGACTTGATCTCCATTAATTGAATTAAATGAGTCTCTTGACAAGGAAATTCTCTGAGGATAACAGGAAGGATGATTGCTCCATCCACTCGCACAAGGCGATTATCAAACCCTATAATGGTCCTGTAGCGGGTTGGAGCTTTTTCTTAACCAAGCCCATGATAAGAAATGTAGAGTAAAATAAGACATTGACAAAACTCCCGTTATCAATCAAAATTCTCTTAACATTATAACATGGGTCACCGATCCCCGCACTAATGACAAGTGGATCTTGATGAGGAACTTGGACTCCTTCTAAGTTCGAGTCATTAAAAGAAATGGAATGATCAATACGAGATTTTTTTAACTCTAATTTTTCGGAGGTGGCAATGAGGGCTTGATTAGATAGTAGTGGTCCTCCTACGATTGTTTCAATTTCTCCAACTATATGGTGACTATTTTATTATTTTTGTGATGATTATCCTGGTTGCCCCTGATCGGAGTTATGTTTACTTGAGTTGATTGATTCTTCAAAAATTGATGTAGATATCCTTATTGAATGAGTCTCTCGATCTCTTCTTTGAGTTGTTTACATGCCTTAGTAGCATGTCCACGACTTCGATGGAAGTGATGATATTGCACCTAATATTCTGAATTTGGTTTAAGTTGCTGTGGCCATTTAATGGTCTCTTCAGCTCAAATGGCCATCAAGATGTTAACATAAGATGTGTTCAGTAGTGTGTATTTCTTTTCTGGTCATGGTTCACGTCATTGATGTGAGGGTCATGGAGGGAGATCACAACTGCCTTATTACTTCTTTAGATGGGATTGTCGATCTATGTTCCTTGAGGCACTCTTACATTTTTTTATAGATTGTTCAAATTATTTACGATGGGCATTAATAGCCTCATCGGCAAAAATTTATGCTTCCGCACGATAAACCAAGTAGACATATGAGCGGACCGTATCTCGCATTAGTGACGAGTAGAAAGGCCCAGGACGGACCCTCTAAGGAAAAGTCCTCTTAATAGTTCAGGGTCTATTCCAAGTATTTGACGAGGCTCTAAGGAGAACCTCTGGAAGTACTCCTTAACTGATTCACCCTCATTTTGATGAATGCTTGAGAGATGAGAGGAATCTTTAATGATCCTCCGATTTGTAATGAACTATTCTACAAAAATCTTGGTGAGTTCATTAAAGGTATGGATGGATCCCGTTGGAAGGGAGTAGAACCAAGTACGAGCCTAACCCTTGAGGGTGATTGAAAAGACCTGACAAAATAGTGTGTCAAGAGCTCATTGGATATGCATGATGGTTCTGTAATGGTTGATGTGTTCATATGGGTTAGTTGCCTCATCATAGGAGTCGATGCTCGGAAGTTTGAACCCTACGTGAATATGATGTTGAAGAATAACTGCAGCCAAAGGTGAAGACTTTTGATAGCTGTGATGAGAGGGAAGATGATTTCTATCTTTAAAGTGGAGTTCTTCTCGTACTAAGCATTGTAATTCCGTACATATAACATGAAGGGTGGAATCAACAGAATAAGAATGTGCCAAGCTATTAGTAATAATTAGTGGATTAGCAATCGATTGAGCTAGAAATGATAGATGAGTAGAACTAGCGATGTCAAGGAGGTCAGCATCACGATCTAGAAGCGGAGGAACTTTAGTCTGATGGTGAGATGACCCTGTATTAGCATTTTGACCTCCCCTGTATTAGCATTTTGACCCTGTATCATCGATCTTGGGGGAGATGCGTTTGCCGTAGTAGTGGCTATCGAGTTTCTCGTAAAAGTCGGATTATCTCATTTTGAGACTCTTCCATTCGGTGAACATGATCTTCTAGAGAGATTCTTGTTGCACCTTCATTGATAGCCTGATAATGAGATTACATAATTGTATATGAGAAAACCTGACAATGGGAATTCCAGAATCAAGTAACAACAACTATGCAATAGTGGTTAGGTTATAACAATTATTGTTGAAGTTGGCGATAGTGAATAGTGGTGGTCAGCGGCTGACAACGATGGTCGGTAGTGGTGATGACTGGCGGAGATGGCCGGTAATGATGGTTACGTCAATGACCAATGGCGGTCGATGATGATGATGATCGTGGTGGCCGACGACCGGCGATGGTCGGTGGCGGACCGCACGATGCGGTGACGATCACAGTGGTTGATGACAATGATGATCAGCGGGGGTGGTCAGCGACCGTCGAGTGGTGGCACGATTATTCTTGGAGGATCTTCAAGCCTTAGAGCTCTGTTTACCTCATTTTTAGAATGAGCTCTTAACCCCTCTATCTTAGACATAAGATTCCTCTTAGAATTTAAGAGTTCCTTAGTCTTAAGATACATCTAGTGATTAGGTGGACACTCAACCTAGCCCTAGAGACTTAGAAGGGTTAGCCATAGGATTAGGTCATGCCTTAGGGGTTTTAGGAAAACTTGCCTACCCTTAGCTTGAACCACTCCTCATCTTCCTTCCTTCAAGTTTGTTGACCTCATTTTTAAAATGATCTCTCAACACCTCCATCTTAGACATAGGACTCCTCATAGAATTTAATAGTTCTTTAGTCTTAAGACACATCTAGTAATTAGGTGGATACTCAACCTAGTCCTAGAGACTTTGAAGGGTTGGCCATATGAATAGGTCATGCCTTAGGGGTGTTAGGATTTTTCCTACCCTTAGCTTGAACGACTCCTCACTTTCCTTCCTTCAAGTCAAACTCCAAATCAATTCTATTTGATTTTGTCCAAACTCAAATCAATTTCATGATTGAAATCTATGATTGAAATCCATGATCAAAATTCATCAAAATTTCTAAGTCCAAATTTTCATAAGTCCTTAATCCTCTCTTAAGGACTTAACCAAAACCATGATCTAAATCAAATAAAATCTTTAAGATTTTCTCATGATTCACTTATATTCACATGTATAAATGAAATATAAATTCAAACCAGTTAATCTAAATCCAAAATTCAAAATCAATTCATTGAAATTTTCCTAAGTCCCTTTAATTTTTCATTAATGGACTTAACCCAAATCAACTCTAAACCAATTCAAACTCATGAGATTTTCTCAAAACTCATTTATATTATTATTTATATTCATATATATAAATGAAATATAAATATAAATCAATCAAATCAAATCCAAAAATTAAATTCCAATTTAAAAATTTCCTTAAATCCTTTAAATTCCCTATAATGGATTTAACCTAAATCATAATCAAACCTATCCAAACTCATGGGATTTTTTCAAAACTCATTTATATTCTCATATATAAATGAAATATAAATCAATCAAATCAAACCCAAAAATTAAATTCCCATTTAAAAATTTTCCTAAGTCCTTTAAATCCTTCTTAATGGACTTAACCCAAATCAACTCTAAACCAATTCAAGCACATGGGAGGTTGGCAATCCACTCTTTGGCTCAAATTGACCATGTGCACACACCTAACTGATCAAACAACCATCCCAATATGATCAATTGGATCAAAATGACAAGTGCATTGCCGACCGTCCGATCCTTCAAGGGGGAGATATACTCCCCCTAAACAAACTCAAATGCATGCTTCCCGAATTCGATTGAGGGCTAGTGAGACTGAGGAGCCAATCGAGAGTGATAGCAAGCATCCTAGAGCTCTTGCCAATTCCCCATTCTCAGTTTGAAACAATGAAAATAGGGGAGCTCAATTCATTAGCCAACTTCTTCCACACTACAATCCATTGCAATTCCTTTTGCAAGCACACTTAGGTGACCAAGTCGAGCTCACCTAAGTTCATTCCCAAGTTCTAAAGGCAAGCGAGAATTGAATTGGATCAAAGCTGAGCTCAAGCTAAGGAGGAGGTGACCCATAGAAAGATCCACTCCATCTTAGGTGCTCAAAACTTCAGCAAGGCTTCGTCTCAACCAGACAAAGCTTCTCCAAGGGAATCGAGCACCGGTGTCACCTTCGGTGAGGTATGGGATTTTCTGACCATTAAACTCAATATGGTGTGGAGTTTTATAAAAGAATTTTTCACCCCATCAATTTTTGACCGTTGGATTTGCCGCTTCTCTGTTTTTAGATGGTGTGGGTTGAGTTTGATTGGAATCCATTCTAGATCGAGCTTGGATCTTCCCCCTGATGATGGACGGTCTCTGTTGATCAAGGGGAAGAACTTGGGAGATCTCAACTGTCCATCCTTGCATTTTAGATGGATGGCTGAGATAATCCTGCACATTCAGAAATTCCTTTACCCATTTTAAAACGTGGGGAGATCCTTGGCCATTCGATCTTTGATCGGACGAAAGAGGATTAAAACGCGTGTGCCGCCAGCCGCAATTTGGGATGTGATGTTTAAGTAATCACTCATGGTGCGATGCGTGCAAAGTGCGCTGACCGCCACCGCCACGCGTTACGCCATGAGCCAGGGATTACTTAGGATTACTGAAAATGCTTGATTAAATTCTAATTAACCTAGATATCTTCTAAAATTCATAACTCCTTCTAGAAAATTCAAAAAAAAGTGAAATAAAATTCAATGGAAAGATAATTAAATCTAGAACATTTTAAAATTAATTTTGATGAGTTTTGAATTATGCTTTTCTCTGAATTTAGGCTTTATTAGAAAGTTTATTTTACTAATTATTTTTTTTATTAGGCATCTGATTAATCCCAAATTTCTTGGGTATGATTTAGGAGATGACTTCTGTCTCCCTTAATTTTCTTGGGATTTGTTGAAGGATTGCTTAGAAGAATTACATATAGTTCCCTTAATTACCCTCTTTATGTAATTAAGCATAATTAGGGTATGATTAGTTATTTTAACCTATGATTAGGGTTGATTAAGGTGAGATCCAGTAAGTATGAGGTTTATAGAATATTTTTGGGGCATTTCCCCTAAGCTATTCCGTAAACCCCTTTTCTCTCCTTAATCTCCTTTTAATTAAGGGTTAATTAATTAATTATCCGTTTAATCAATTTCCAAAAAATTCTAAACAAGTTTCAAAACTTAATTAATCTACTTTGGATAGATCCTTAAGTATTTAATAGCCTAAGTTCAATTAAGAAAATCAAAATCCAATTCACATGTGTGAAAGGGTGTTTTAAAATTACTTAAGCTAAACTCCTTAGCTTAATTAACTTTTAAGTGTGAGTCAAATTGCATTAAGCCTTTTCTTTATTAGGTGCATTGCAAATTTAAATTTCTTATGAGTTTTAACTCATAATTATTTAGTTAATTCTTCTAAGGTAGTGTAGGTAAGGGTTAATTAAGTTTCTTAATTTATACCTTAACCTAATTATTGCTTTAAAATGGATATAATTACTTAAAAATTAAAAAAAAATATTAAACACATGTGGGAATGGGTTAGGAACTGCGAACTCATCTCACCTTTTAAAATTAAATCAAACTTCAAACCAAACAAAAAATCACTTTGAATTCATTTTGATTTATTTTAAACTTTCTTATTCTATAAGAATGTCTTTAGGATTTAAGTGCAGTGAGTTTGTTTACATGCTTTCACTACTTTGAATCTTTCCCCAATATGTTAAATTTGTTTTCCATGTGATTTCATGCATTCATATCTTTCAAATTCAAATTTAAAAATAAAAGTGTTTACTTTCTGTCAAATTTGCATGTGTTAGCTAAAGTAGAAATATGAAGTGGCTATTATCAATACTAAACTTAAATTATTTTCAAAACATATAAATCAAATATCAAATCTAAAAGTATGCTACTTATACTTTAATTATAAGCTTGCATGTGAAAGATTATAAAGGTATGCTTAGTACAGGCTTCATTTCTTTCTTATGTTGGTATAGTTTTGAATATGAATTTGGTGAGATATATGGTCCATTTGAGAAGGACCTACCTCGTACCTAATTCCACATCCTATTCATCTCTATGCTACTACTTAAGAAGGGCTACCTACACTTGCATACATAAATTTCATAAACAAAATGAATCTATTAATGCAACTTTTGCATTCTTCTTTTCCATTTCATTTCTTTTATACATATGTTTGTATTTAAGGAATGTGGTATATTAGTCTGGACAACCTCACGGTTGCGAGACTTTAAGTAGCCCTAAGTAGGTTTTATACCTTACACCTCTGGTTAACAATGATGCTGTACTCACTTATGCCTTTCTTACTTTCATGTGTGTATATGAAAATTTGGATAAAGAAACCCTTTTCTACTTAAGAAAATCATGCATACTAATCTTATAAATTTCCTTAAATAAATTACTTAGCATGCATCATAAAGTGTGTTAAATATTATCATTTTCATGTATAGGTATGCTTAGGGTCCATCCATATGCATGTTATATATGTTGGGAAAGAAATGAAGTAATGTGTGTTATGTGAATTTTGATTCATTTTATTTAATCTTACAATGCTTTTATTTTTGAATGGGTTTGTTTAGAGTTCTTCTAAAATTAGGATTAATTAAGAGATTTAATCAAAACATTCACCTAAATAAAACTAAAATGCGAACCTACTTTAGAAATTATTTAGGTTAGGGAAGGAAAGAGAAGTTCTCTTCCCTTTCTCTCTCTTCATAACTTAGTAATTAATTATAGGATCCACTTAAACCAAATCAAAACATGAAATAAAATCAACCCAAAATAATTAAACAACTTAAATGAAACCCTCATCTAAGTTGAACATGCTTTCACACTTAGAAAATTTGAACCTAAAGCCATAGCTAAGCATACCACACAAACCTTCAAAGCACACACATTAGCCCAAGTCACCACTTCTAGCTTTAGGTTAGGTCGGTGCATGGCTTGATACTTTATTTAATTTTTGATATATGTTTTAGACTAGATGTTAGGGTGTATGCTCGTAAAATGAATGGTAGGACGATCTTAGTATAACTATTCTTTTCTGCAAGGGATTGTGCTTAAGGGGCGCTATCATAAATAAAAATATAAAAATGCTTTTGCTTGCAGGTTCTTTATACCCCCTAAGCATAATCCATAGGCCACGTGGACTTAGTCACCCATGTGTAGGGTGATAAGTCCAATATACATGCTTGAGATTTGTGTGATTTGTTTTATTTAATCTCTATTTTATAGGTGTCAGCTAGAATTACCTTTTCCTTTTCATGTAAATTTATAAAATTAAGATTTTAGAATGATTGTTATGGGGACTAGAATGAGCATTAGTTATAAGATCCTATCTTATGCACCATGTGAAGTCTTGGAGCATCTACCTCCCAACCATCCAAAAGAAGGAACCAAAAGAAGAAAGAAGAAAAGAGAAGAAAGAAGAAAAGAAGAAAGAAAGCTTGAAGACCCACATAATAATGAATTCCTTGCTTAATTATAATTTAATTCATTTGTAATACATGTTGTATAAGGGAAGAGCTCGGCTACCCAATTTGATATTTTCGGGTTTGTGCGGTGGTGCTCGACCACAACGGCCTTTTATTCTTTTTGCGTTTAGCTTTATAAATTGATTGATGATTTGTTTAGCTTGTGCATTAAGTTGCATGCTTTTCTTAATTTCTTCCTTGCTTTATGTACAGCTTGGATGTGGATTAGGCTCTTTAGAGAAAAATAAATCTTTTACCCAACCTAACAACTCAAAATAAAAATAAATAACTCATAACCTTACCTAAAGCTTAGGTTTAAAATCAAGATAAAAGAATTAGCAACCCCTTAGCTGGATGAGCATTTCTTTTGTAATATCATGCACAACATCTTATTTCACTCTTAATTGGAGGGCTTTCACCTTTACCAGAGAAACTTGGCTTGACCTTTGAGAGCCATGGTGGAAACTCACCTCCTCTCTTCTCGCTAATTTTGACCCATAATCTTTACTTCTCATGCATTAGGCATACGAATCCTATTAGCCTGAGTCAAAGTGATTGTCCAAAATGAAAATAAAAATGAAACTTGAATTGCATTAGATTTAAGTCATTTGAAGCATGTCATTTGCATGATCTAGTCTCTTTAGGGAGTGAGTTTAAAGACTTAGTCTCTTTCTAAATAATAACTGCCTAACTATCTTGCATTAAGCATAAATACTTGCCTACATATATTTAAAATTATAGGAGGAGTTAGGTAGCGGTCACCCCTAGGCGGTTGTAAGTCCAAGCTATTGGGTGGTTTGTCCTCTCTTGTGGAGGCAAACTAATTACCCATTTTAGTCTTATATTTAGGTTGTGCTTTCAGCCCTCGCCAAAGCTCCCTAGATTTAGATTTTGAGGTTGCTTTTCTCTTTGTGGGCCATAAGCTTAATTCCTCACCTCTTAGGCATTTCTTTAATCTTGTGTTAAGGAATCATAAGTCCTAAATTTCTAATGAAAAATGCAACTCAAATAAACTAAATCAATTTAAAAAATATAAAGCCCAACTATAGGATAGTTTGAGATGCTCGCTAGGTTTCCTAGCATCGTGAATATCTTCTACTTATTCCCATTTGGTTTCGATAATAAATCTCTCTTTGATCAATCCCATTTGATCTTCAAAAAACAAATTAATCGATTGATAGTCCTTTCCTATTGAAATCTTTAGAGATAACAGTCATTTGCCTTAATTGAGAGTTTTCCTAAGGAATCCCTATTCCTCAAGATGTAATTAACTATGGAGGCTTGCCCCTGTAAGGAACTTAACGAACCCGATTTAAAATAAACCCTGCTTTACTTTTTCATATAAAGTAGGGGGAGAATCTCTAGTACCCTTCGAAGACCCAATGTCCTTAGGTCCTTATTTTGGTGATTAGGTCCATTGTAGGGTGGTGACTTCTATCATTCGAGATAGTACACCTCTCCTTAATGCCGTACCCGATCACCTCAATAAGTACATATGTGGATCTGCATGGCATCCTAAAAAGATGAATTTCTATAGGTTTCCTCTTTCTTTTCTCACCACATATTTGAAAGGCGATCCCTATATCAAAAAATTTCACCACAAAGTCAAACTCCCAAATCAATATTATTTGATTTTCTCCAAACTCAAATCAATATCACATGATTGAAATTCATGATTAAAATCCATGATTGAAATTCCATATCTAAAATCCTTCTTAAGTCCTTAATTTTTCTCTTAAGGACTTAGCTTAAATAAACTCTAAATCAACTCAAACTCATGAGATTTTCTCATAATTCATTTATATTATCATTTATATTCACATATATAAATGAAATATAAATACATATCTAAAAATTAAATTCCAAATTTAAAATCCTTCTTAAGTCCTTTAAATTTCCCTTAAAAGACTTAGCCTAAATCATGATCAAATCAATTCAAATTCATGAGATTTTCTCATAACTCATTTATATTCTCATTTATATTCACATATATAAAAAAATATAAATATAAATCAATCAAATCTAAATCTAACAATCAAATCCAAAACTCCAAAATTTCCTAAGTCCTTTAAATTCCTCCTTAAAAGACTTAGCCTAAATCATGATCAAATAACTTCAAATCCTTGAAATTTTCTCATGGCCCATTTATATTCTCATTTATATTCATATATATAAATGAAATATAAATTCAAACAATCAAAACCAATCCCAAAAATCAAACTCAAATCTACTCAAAATTCAACCTAGGCCTTTGAAGTCAAAATCTTGAACTTAGCCAAGTCAACTTCAAATCAAGCCAAACTCTTGATTTTCCTTCATGATTCAATCAACCCTACAATCATGAATCTAAGCATAAATACAAACTTCAATCACTAAATCGAAATCCAATTCAAAAATCAAACCCCAAACCCATTCATATTCTTCCTTTGAATATGAAATTGTCAAATGAATCAAAACCCATTTGACTTCAAACCACTTGCAAATGGATTTATATTTCAGTTATAAGTCCATATATAAGTTCAATCAAACTCAAATCAAGCTTTGACTAAGCCATTTGACCCACTTAGGTTCAGTTGACCCAAAGTGATGTAAACTACCCTTATGAACCAAATTCTAATCCTAACCAAATTGGATTGAATCAAACTCATCTTTGCCTCTCATCATAATCAATAATCATCATGGGATGATCAATCAATTAAATTGGGTCAAACTAAGTCAAACCTAAGGGTTGACCAAGTCACACTTAGCCAAAATGAAACTCAACATAGCCAAAATTCATCACAGGACAAATTGTTTGAAACCATTGATCAAGACTCATTAATGATCAATGTTTGAACTTGACCAAGTCAACATTTGAGCCTAATCTAGCTTAATTAGCCACTTGACCCAAGTTGATCCAACTTGACCCAACTTGACCTAAAAAATTAAAATATGTCAAAACTTGATCTAAGCCAAATTGATTGAAACCAATGGGTCAAGTTCATTCCAAATCACTTGTTGAACTTGACCAAAGCCCCAATTGGCCAACTAGACCTAACCCAGCCCAATTGACTTAAAGGGGTCATGTTGAACCAAATTCAAACTTAACCAAAATTGGTTGGAAACAAAGATACCAATCGACTTTATATGACTAAACAAACCTAAACCTACCCATGACCTAGCACAAATAGGTCAAATGGGTCAAATTGGTCAACTTGACCCATTTGACCTAAATGAAGTCATATGAGTCATTTTCAAAACTAAACTAAATTGAATCAAACCAAAGCCACCAAAATATTTCAAATGGTCATATGAACTTGACCAAACCCTTGGTTTGACCCAATTTGACTAATTGGTCAACTGGACCCAAGTTGACCCATTTTGACCTAAATGGGTCAACATGAGCCAAAGCATATCAAATGAACTCCAAATCCAATGAAACTTGGCCAAACCTATTTTCTCAACATGCCCAACATATTTAAATTCAAAAATCAGCCAAATGATCATTCTACCCCTAGGCCATAGAATAATTTTTTTTGTTAAATCAATGGGGAATTTAGTGAAGCCCTCTTCATATCAACTTAATACCTTCCTCATAGGTCAAGTAGACCCAATGGAGAGTGGTGCACCCAACCCAATAAGTTTGGGTCAGCCCAAATGGACCCAAGGATAAAATTGACCCACTAGCTCAAATTGGCTAATTTGAAAACCTCCCTTCACTCAATTTGAAGCACATGGGAGGTTACTAATCTACTCCTAAGCTCCAACTGACCATGTGCCAACTTCAAATAGTCCAAACAACCCTTTTCATATGATCAATTGGATCAAAATGACACCAATAGCTTAGGTCATCCGATTGCTATAGGGGAAGATATACTCCCACTAATTCCATTTGAAGTCAACATCCCCATTGTCAATTGAGTGCCAGAGAGTGTGAGGAGCCATTCGAGAGCAATTATAAGCTTCATAGAGGGATTTGGAAATCAACATTCTCAATTTTCTTCCATTAAAAATAGGGGAGCTCTACTCATTTCAAAACTTCTTCCATACTCCAATCCATTGTAATTCCCTTTGCACACTTCCTCAGGGGACTAAGTTGAGTGCACCCAAGCTCTCAGTCAAGTTCCCAAAGCAAAGAGAGGTTCAATTTGATCAAGGCCGCAAAGGAGAGGAGGAGGTATTGGTCCATAGAGCCATCCACTCAATCTCAAGAGCTCAAACTCTCAACACAACTCCGTCTCAACCAGACAAAGCTCCTCCAAGGGAATCGAGCGCCGGTGATCACCTCTGGCGAGTATGCCATTTTTCAACCACTAAGCTTAGGAGGTGTTGGTCCTTTTTGAAAGAAAGTGTTATGACATGAGAATTCCACCATTGGATAGGCTTGCCATTAGTGCTAGATGGTGTGTGCACGTTTTTGTCCTAATCCGAGCTCGATCGAGCTCAGATCTTCCTTTAGATCATGGACGATCTCCATTGATCCTCAGTGAAGAACAGGGGTGATCCTGGCCATCCATCCGCACATTTTGGATGGATGGCCTAGATTAACTGCACGTTTATAAATTGATTTATCCTTTTAGAAATCACGGGGTGATCCCTAGCCATTCGATCCTTGATCAAATGTCGGGGTTCAAACCGCATCCCGCCGTCACGCCGCCATGATGATATGATGTTTAAGTAACCTACTCACAGTGTGATGCGTGTAAAGCGCACTGATCGCCGCTTCCGCGTGTCGAGCTGTGGGCTGAGGGATTTAATTAAGGTTTTAATTAATTCTAATTAATCCCCTAAGCTCTAAAAATTCATATATCCCTAAATAAAAATCAAGAAAATATGAGGTAAATTTCCACTAAAAGATAATTCTATCTAGAATATTCTAAAATTGATTTTAATGGATTTTGAGTTATATTTGCCATTGATTTTAGATTTTAATGAAAATCTTATTTTGCTAATTACCCCTTAATTAATCCTCTGATTAATCCCAAACTTCTTGGGTCTATTTTGGAGGATGACTTCTACCTCCCCTAATTTTATTGAGGTTTATTGAAGGCTTAATTACGAGAATTGCAAATGTATTTCCTAATTACTCCCTTAATATAATTAAGGATAATTAATGGTGTGATTAGTGCTTTAATCTCTTATTGAAGTTGATTAAGGTTAGATCCAGTGAATAGGAGGTTTAGAAAATAATTTTGGGATACTTCCCCTAAGCTATTCCCTAAACCCCCATTTCTTTCCTTAATCCTCTCTTAATTAAGTGCTAATCCACTAATTACTCTCTTAATTATTTTCTTAAAATTTCTAAAACTTTCTAGAACTTAATTAATCTACTTTGGGTAGATGCTTAGGTGTTCAAGAGCCTAAGTTCAATTGAGGAAATCAAAACTCAACTCACATGTGTGTGGGGTGTTTTTGAAATTACTTAAGTTAAATCCTTAGCTTAATTAACCATTAATCACGAGCCAAAATGCATTAGACCCTTTTCTTCCTAGGTGCATTACAAGTTTAAATTCTTTGTGAGATTTTATGTCATCTCATTGGCTCATAATTATTTGGTTAACTATGTTAAGGTGGTGTAGGTAATTGTTAATTAACTTGTTTAATTCATACCCTAACCTAATCAAAATTTAAAATGAATCTAATCATCTAAAAATTAAACAAAAATGTCAAACACATGTGAGAATGGGTTAGGAACAACAAACTCAACTCACATTTTTAAAATTAAAATAAATTTAAAATCAAACAAAAATCACATTGAATAAACTTTGATTTATTTTAAACTTTCTTATTTCATAAGATTGTCTTTAGGATTTAATTGAAGTGAATGCGTTTACATGCTTTCATTATTTTATTTCTTTCCCAAACATGTTAAATATGTGTGTCATGTGATTTTATGCATCCATTCTTTTCAAAATTTAAATTTAAAATGAAATGTTTACTTTATGTCAAATTTACATGTGTTGGCTAAAGTAGAAATAAGAGTGGCTATTATCACTACTAAATTCAAATTATTTTCAAAAATATATGAATCAATTATCAAAACTGAAAGTGTGCTACTTATATTTTAATTATAAGCTTGTGTAGGCTTTCCTTCTTTTCTCTTTTAGTATAGTTTTGAATAGGATTTGGTAAGATGCAGGGTTCATTTGAAAAGAACCTAACACTTGCCTAATTTTACATCCTATTTATTCCTATACTATCACTTAAGAAGAATACCTATACTTGCACATATAAATTGCATAAACCAAACGAATCAATTGATACAAATTTTTGCATTCTTTCTTTTTCATTCATATTTTTTGTACACATGTTTATTTTTGAGAAACGTGGTATATTAGTTTGGACAACCCCGAGGTTGCAAGGTTTTAAGTAGCCCTAAGTAGGTCTTGTACCTTACACCTCTGGTTAATAATGACACTGTACTTACTTATTCCTTTCTTACTTTCATGTATGCATGTGAAAATTGGATAAGAAATCCCTTTTCTACTTAATGAAAATTATGCATAATAAGCTTCCAAATTTCCTTAAATGAATTACTTAGCATTCATCATAAAGTGTGTTAAATATTCTCATTTGTACATATAAATATGCTTAGGATTTATTCATATGCATGTTATATATGTTGGGAAAGAAATGAAGAGATGTATGTTTTGTAAATTTAGTTCATTTTATTTAATCTTAAAATGCCTTTCTTTTTGAATGAGTTTGTTTAGAGTTTATCTAAACTTAGGATTAATTAAAATACTTAATCAAAATATTCATCAAACAAAACTAGAATGTGAATATACTTTAAAAATTACTTAGATTAGGGAAAGAAAGAGAAGTTATCTTCTCTTTCCCTCTCTTTATAACTTAGTAATTAATTTCAAGATTCACTTGAACCTAATCAAAACATAAAATAAAATCAACCAAAAATAATTAAACAACTTAAATGAAATCCTCCTCTAAGTTGAACATAATTCATACTTAGAAAATTCTAAATTAAAGCCATAGTTAAGCATACCACACAAATCTCCAAAGCACACACATTAGACTAAGTCACCACTTCTAGGCTTAGGTTAGGGCGGTGTATGGTTTGATGTTTACTTTTGTTTAAAAATATATATTTTAGACTGTATGTTAGGATGTATGTGCATAGAATGAATGATAGGATGATCTTAGTCTAACCATTATTTTATGCAGGGGATTGTGCTTGAGGGGTGCTATAATAAATAAAAATATAAATGCTTTTGCTGTGTAGGTGCTTATACCCCTAAGCATAATCCAATAGGCCAAGTGGACTTAGTCACCTATGTATGGGGTGATAAGTCTAATATACATGCTTAAGATTTGGTGGTTTGTTTAGCTAACCTTTGTTTTACAGGTGTTAGCTATATTTACTTTTCCTTTTCATGTAATTTTTGCAATTAGGATTTTAGAATGATTGTTATAGGGATTAGGATGAGCATTGGTCATAAGACTTTACCTTATGCACCATGTGAAGCCTTTGGAGCATCAACCTTCCAACCATCCAGAAGAAGAACCAAAGAAGAAAGAAGAAAGGAAGAAGAAAGAAGAAAAGAAGAACAAAGAAATGAAGCTTAAAGACCCCCACAATAATGAGTTCCTTACTTAATTGTATTTAATTCATTTGTATTTCAGGTTGTATAAGGGTAGAGCTCAACTACCAAATTTATTTTCAGGTTTGTGCGGTGGTCCAACCACAACAATAAGATATACATTTAACATGTATATCTTATTCTTTTTACGATTAGCTTTATAAATTGATTGGTGATTTGTTTAGCTTGTGCATTAAGTGGCATCCTTTTCCTAGTTTCTTCCTTACTTTATGTATGACTGGGATGATGATTAGGCTCTTAAGAAAAAAAATAAATCTTTTATCAAATTTAATAATTCAAAATTAAAATAAATAACTCATAACCTCACCTAAAGCTTAAGTTAAAAATCAAGATAAAAGAATTAGCAACCCCTTAGCTGGATGAGTATTTATTTTATAACATCATACACAAATGCATCTTATTTTACTCTTGATTGGAGAGCTTCCACCCTTGCCAGAGAAACTTGGCTTGACCTTTGAGAGCTATGGTGGAAAGACACATCCTCCCTTCTCGCTGATTTTGGCCCATAATCTCATTTCTCATACATTAGGCATATGAATCCTATTAGCCCGAGTCAAAATGATTGTCCAAAAATGAAAATAAATTGAAATCTAAATTGCATCAGATTTAGGTCATTTGAATATATCCTTACATGATCTAGTCTCTTTAGGGAGTGAGTTTAAGGACTTATTCTCTTTTTAAATAAATAACAACCTTTGCTAATGTGCATAAAGCATATGGCTTGCCTACCTGAATTTAAAATCGTAGGAGGAGTTAGTTGACAGCCACCCTCAAGCGGTTGTAAGTCCAAGTAGTCGGGTGGTTTGCCCTCTATTGTGGAGGAAAACTAAATACCCATTTTTGCCTTAGATTTAAGTTGTGCTTCTAGCTCTTGCCAAAACTCCATAGATTTAAGTTTTGAGGTTTCTTCTCCCCTTTTGTGGCTCTAAGTATAAATCCTAACATCTTAAGTATTTTCATAACCTTATATTGTGGAATTATAAGCCCTAACATTCTAATGAAAAATTCAACTTAAATAAATTAAATCATTTCAAAAATATAAAGCCCAATCATAGGATAGTTCGAGATGCTCACTAAGTTTTCTAGCATCGTGAGCATCTCCTACTTATCTCCATTTAGCTTCGATAATAAATCTCTCTTTAATCAATCTCATTTGATATTCAAAAAATGAACTAATCGATTGATAGTCCCACCCTATTAAAATCTTTAGAGACAACGATCATTTACCTTAATCGAGAGTTTTCCTAAAGAATCCCCATTCTTTAGGATGTAATTAACAATAGGGGCTTGCCCCTATAGAGAACTTAATGAACCCGGTTTAAAATGAACTTTGCTTTACTTTTTCATGTAAAGTAAGGGAAGAATTTCTGGTACACCTCAAAGATCCAATATCCTTAGGAGTCCTTATTTTGGTGATTAGGTCCATTGTAGGGTGGTGACTTCTATCTTTCGAGATAGTACACCTCTCTTCAATGTCATACCCGATCACCCTAATAAGTACATCTGTAGATCTGTGTGGCTTCCTACCAAGGTGATTTTATATTCCCCTGTGTTCTTCTCTTTGATTTATTCTTTCTTTCCACCTCAGAAAGGAAAGGAAGGAATAGATGATGATGAAGAGGACACACGTGAGAATGTTAAAATTTTCCACCACAAGCTCTCTCTTCTCTTTAGCTTGGGCTCCCCTCATATGAAGAATGAGAGAATATTTATAGATTAGAGGGATGTCGTCTCTATAAATACATGTAAATCTAAACCACTCCATCGGACGGCTCAAAATGATTCCCTTGATCATCTCATGTATTTTAAGTATTTAAATGCTCAAATAAAGTCAAAATCAAGAGATCTTAGGCTTATTAGATTCGGCTCATCAAGACGCTCGATTTGATCATAAACACTCCATATTTAGGAACTATTTAAAGATTCAATTGATATCCTAAAGCTTCCAATGATATTTTAAGTGTTTTATCTAGACTAGTTTAGACTTACGATCAGATTGCTTTTGACATCAAGATTCATGCTTCGACTAGTGGAATTTTGAGTGTCATATCAAGATTTAAATGATAATCTCTTAAAAAAAATCTTTCATATCATTGTATGTTTACATGAATAATAAAAATTTGATCTGAAATTATATATATATATATATATATATATATTTCTATATTATTTGGATTAGAACATATTAAACAATGACTCCAAAATAAATATTTTATTAATTTTTTTTGGAGTATAAAGAATAATGTATTTTTTATAATTATGAAAAAGCTAATAATCACTAAGATTTATTCTGAATAGTCATCAAAGTAAGGGATAAAGGGATATGCTCATTAGAGTTTAAGTAATATAATTCATATATCACCAAAATAATCACATAATTTAATATGAATCTTTTTGTAGATTAAATAAGGGAATATTTTTGTAAGAAAAAAAAATAAACTAAATTAATTATTTTTTTATATAATTTTTTTTAGATTTAAAGGATAAGATAGTTAACTTAGTTTTAAATGATATCTATTTCTAAGAAAAAATTACGTTAAAATATTCTCATATAAATTATATTAAAGTGTGTTTAATGATTATTAAATTGATTTTAATATTAATATATTTTGAACTAGCATATATATATATATATATATATATATATATATATATATATATATATATATATATATATATATATATATATATATCAATATATATATATATATATATATATATATACAATCAATTTCGAATGACTTTCATCAAGCAATAATCAATGACTGATTGGGTCGTTCTCTAAGGGGTTGTTTGGTTAGGTGAAAAAGTAATGTATTGTATTTCATTTTCAGTGAAAAATAAAAATATTAGTATTTAGATGATTAAAAAAGAAATGTAATCTAAAGTTTCAATGCATTCATTTTTCACCATTTAGTTCAAATTCAGTGAAAAAGAATTTCGTCTAATTTGAGCGATTTTGCTCTACAACGGTCAGTGTAAACTAAGGGTGGTAGCTATAGGCCATCGCCGTCGTCCGTCGCAGCCTGCTGTCGCCTGTCATAGCTCACCATTAATTTTACATTAATTTTACTTTACTAAAATCAAACACAAAAAAATAAATTCTTGAATTTGATTTACGTACATCCAAACAAATACAAAGTTTCAAATATATTACATTCTTTTTACATCGCGTTTCTTTTTTAGCCAACCAAACAACCCCTAAATAAGTGTGAAGACCATTAATTAGAAATATATATGTCAAATATTAAAAACTTTAAGAAGATAGTAGATTAGGAATATTTGATATCAAGTGATTGTTAGTGATCTATTTGATTATTTTTCTTAGAAAATTAGACCAAAATTTATAAAGTTGGACATCATATATTGATTGATAAATCATGTATAATATTATCAAGCAATGAATGATAGACTATTAGGAGCATAAAATATTTGGTGATGGTTTATGGCCTACTCAATCATTCTATAAATAAAATGAAAGATTACTAATAGCAAATAGATATTGTTAGACATTAAGTAACATAAATTGATAATCAATTGAGAATATTAGATATCGAGTAATGGTTGATAGTTTGCTCAAACATTGCCTTAGGTTGGGAGACCAATAATAATTATGGTGAACATCAAATATTAATGACTAGTGGAAGTCAAACATTAGCAGTGTCAAATGATGGGCAATTGACAATACAGAATACCACGCGATGATGACAAGATAGAAGACCAGATTATATGGAAAGTGATAAATGCCAATAGTTACCTAGCTTTAATCATCTATAACGGATGACACTAACAATAATTAACATGTGATTTTCAATGTTGGTCAATGGTTAGAGTCAAAGTTAACCAATGTTAAGCACTTACGTTTGACAACAATAAGCATATCATTGGCTGATAGTGAGCATGGATATTGGTTGATGACAAATGTCAACATTTGTTGATGGTTACTATCTAGTGATGGTGACAATGGGCACCAATGTTGATTAATAATTGATTTTATGTGTTGATGGGCAAACTTCTTACATTATTCAAATTCTAGAAGTCTCACCGCATAAGTTATCTCTGAGATTCTCACAAATGTCTAGAAACATAGAATTTAAGATATTTATATTAAAACTTAAGACATCCCATTAGAGGGTTAAAGTTGATATGCTCGATCATTTTTAAATTTTTTATATAATTCTATAACTTAATTAACTCATAATTATATTATCTTGAAATTTATTTTGATTATAAGCATGCAAAATTTAGAATCATGCATGAGTGGCTTGCCATTAAAATCTAATATTAAAACTCTTATATATATACATATATATATAAAGTGAGAGAGAGAGAGAGAGAGAGGTGGACCCACATTATTCTCAGGGTGGGCAATTGCCCACCCTGAATTTTATTTATCTAATTATATAAGTAGTTTAGTGATTTTTATCAATATTTGCCCAAAGAAAAAAATTGTTTCCTCCCCAACCATCACAGTCACACACCTTTCGTTCTTGCATTTTCCCCCCTTGGTCACTCCCTCCACAACCTCATGACTCCCTCCTCTTCTCTATTCTCTCTGACTACGTGTCAATCACATAACTCCTAAGGTCCTGAGGATGCTAGACTACTGAAGTAATCAAGTACATTTTCTTATTTGTTGCATTCTTGATACATTCTACTTTTGGCTAGCTCTAATTTTTATTTTTTAATACATTATCTCTACAGCAACAACAACAAGCCTTTATCCCACTATGTGAGGTCGGCTACATGAATCCTTCTTCTCCATTATGTCCTACTATGTGTCAAATTCTTATTTAATTCAAATACACTAAGTTTATTTTTTATACATCATAACCAAGTCTTTTTTGTTCTATTTATATCTTTCTTAACATAAGGCAAATATAATACATCTACTCTCCTAACCGGGTCATCGGATGGCTGATGTTTTATGTGGCCAAACCATCTAAGGTGACTCTCTCTAATCTTATTTTCCACTGGAGCTGCTCCAACTTTTTCTCGAACATACCAATTTCATATTTTATCTCTAAGAGTAAAACCACTCATCAACCTAAGCATCCTCATCTCTGTAACACTTAACTTAGTCTTATGCATCTCCTTTATTAGCCAACATTCTGCACCATAAATCATTGCAAATCTTACCACCATCTTGTAAATTTTTTTCTTAAATCTAAGTGGTACTTTTCGATCACACAACAGGCTAGATGCATTCCTCCACTTAAGCCAACCAACCTAAATTCTACTAATAACATCTCCATATATTTCACCATCATTTTGAACTATAAAGCCTATATATTTGAATTGCTCACTCTTTTTAATGACTTGGTCACCCAATGTCACAACACCACCACTAGAACTTCTACAACTAAAAATAAACTCCATATATTCAGTTTTAGATCTACTCAAACGAAAACCTTTAGACTCTAAGGTTGACCTCCATAATTCAAGTTATTCTTGGACTCCCTCTCTAGTCTTATCAACAAGAAGAATGTCATCAACAAAAAGCATACACTAAGGTACATCTTCCTGTAAATGCCTAAGAACATCCATAACTAAAGCAAAAAGATAAGGGCTTAAAGTCGATCCTTGATGCAATCTAATTGAAATTGGAAAATATTTTGTCAATCCTCCATGTGTTTGGACTCAAGTAACAGCTCTAGTATACATATCCTTAATGACTTGAATATAACCAATATTAACTCCTTTCTTTTCTAGAACTCTCCAAAGAATATCTCTTGAAACTTTATTACAAGCTTCTCTAAATCAACAAATATCATATAAAGATCCTCCTTACTTTCTCTATACTTCTCCATCAAACCTCTTGACAAATGTATAGCATCCATAGTAGATCTACCTAGCATGAAACCAAACTAAATTTGAGAAATTTTTGTATCACATCATAACCTATGCTCAATTACTCTCTACCATAATTTTAATGTATGACACATTAACTTAATTCATCTATAATTTGCACACTCTTATGCATCCCCTTTATTCTTAAATATATGAACCAACAAACTCTTTCTCCACTAATCTAACATCTTTTTAGTCTTTAAAATAGTATTAAAATATTTGTAAGCCAAGAAATTCCTTGATCTCCTAAACATTTCCACACTTTTATTTGAATATCATTAGGTTCTACAATTTTTTCACACTTCATTTTCCTTGAAGCTTCTCTAACTTCAAATTTACTAATACGATGATAAAAATAAAATTATCTATTTTTATTTAGGATATTAAGATTGCCAAAATGAATTGTACTTTCAGATCCTTCATTGAAAGTTTATCAAAATATCTCATCCACTTATTTTCAATATCTTTTTCTAAGAAAAATACTTTATGATTTTCATCTTTAATATACCTTACTCGAACTAAATCTTTACTTATTCTATTTCTTTGGTTGACTAACTTATACATCTTTCACCTTTTTTAGTATCTAATCTATTGGCTAACTTATATATCTTTCACCTTCTTTAGTATCCAATTTATTCTATAAATCACTAAAAACTAAATTTTTTGCATTATATATTACTTTCTTAGAATCTCTATAGGCCACTTTATATCTTTCCCAATTCACCGAGTTTTTATTTTTAAACCAAGTTTTATAATAATACTTCTTATTTCTTATCTTTTCTTGTACATTTTGACTGCACCACTAACTATTTTTATTAAAAGAAGCTTTCTCTTTTGATTCTCGAAGTACATTTTTTGTAACTTGTCTAATTTTATGTACTACTTTTTTTCATATAACATTAGCTTCCTTATGAATATCTCAAATTCTAAGTTCTTGTAGCTTACAATTAAAAATATTTTTATTAGTGTTCTTTAAGTGCCCAATCTAATCTTAAGATAATAATTTGATTTAATTTTCATGTTTGAATTCTTCATCCTAAAATCTATAACTAACAGTTGATATGTGGTACTTAAACTTTCACTTGGAATGTCTTTACAATTTTTACAATCTAAATGATATATTTTTCTTATCAGAAAATAATTAATCTGTGGTTTACTAGATCCATTTTTATAAGTAATAATATGCTCATCTTTTTTCTTAAATAAAATATTAACAACTACAAAATTATAGGCTAAGGCAAAATCTAATATAGTTCTACATTCTTCATTTGTTACTCCAAATCGATAATATAGTTCTACCTTCTTCATTAGTCACTCCAAATCGATAGCCACCATAAATACTTATAAAATTTTCTACCATTCTACCAACATGTCTATTTAAATCTCCTCCAATAAATACATTTATTTCAAGAGACATCTTTTATATAAACCTCTCTAATTTATTCTAAAATTTTTCTTTTTGAGCCTACATCCAAACCTACTTGAGGAGCATAGATACTTATAATATTGATAATCTTAGCATCAACAATAATCTATAAGGCTCTAATTCTATTTCCAATCCTACTTCTATTTATAATATTATATTTTAAATTTTTATCTATAATCACACATACACCATTTCTAATTCGACTTCTACCTGTATACCAAAATTTAAAATTTAAACTATCAATCTCCATGACCTTTTCCCCAACCAATTTAATTTCTTAAATACATAAAATATTTAACTTCATTAATTTATCTATAAAAGTATATATATTCCAAGTTTCTAACATAATTCTAGTTACTCTTTGCTCGCATCCGTCCATAATGTGGGAACCTTTGCTTATTTAACACCGCACCCAGGCACCGACACAGCAACCCGTGCACACTTTTCACTGTATTCATGCCATACAACTCGTCATTTCCAGGGGATGTCCTAACATCAACACAATATTTTAAAGGATTAATGTCACGATTTATTTCGATAAGTTTTACCTCCACTTTTCACACCCGGGACTTGAGACCCGATAAAAGGGAGTGTTTTTTTTTCTACATTATCTCTAAAAAATTAAAAAGTTTAGAGCTCCAATACAACTATACAAGGCTTGTATGTGATTTTTTTAAACATATTGTACTTGCATTTTTTTTCTTAATGTGAAATTCTTTCTTTAGGCATAAATAAGAAAAAAAAGTGATTCATTAGATTTTTATAGTATTCTAGAGATTAATAAAAATAGTATTTTTAAATATTTAATAAAATAATACAATATTTTAGAAAGTATAAATTTTGTGTTAAAAATATTTTTTCCAAAATTTGATAAATTTATAAATTTAATTTAATATGAGTATAATATAAGAATACTTAATTTATTTTTTATTATATTTTTAATAAATAAAAAATAAATTCATTTTAATTATTTTTTATTTATATACTCATTTTCTTTAAAAAATGAGCAATTTATCATTTAATTAATAAAAAAATCGTGCAAAATTTATTTGAAATTTAAAGATGCTAGTGTTAGAACTTTTTAATTCAATTTCATAATTATATTACTTAAAACTTCTTAGTATTTTATAAAGCAACTAAAACAATCATGAAATAATCAAAAAATGATGATAATTAACAAAAAATACTATAATATAACACTCATAAGATATTTTTTTAGACTGAAATTATTATACAATAATTTTGTACTATGATATAATCTAACTTATCCCAATCTAATCGAATGTGAGATTAATGATTGTTTTTTATTTTACAGCTAGAAAGAAATATTTAACATAATTCTCAATGAAATTGTCATCCAAAATTACCAAAAAATATAAAATCAAATGAAAAATCTTATAATCAAAATTTCAAGTTATCAATCTTAATGAAATATAAGAGTTTATTTTGAATTATGTACTCTATTTAATTTAATTTTTTTAGTGACTTTTAAATATACAATCATCATATTCTTCTATATTTATAAACTAACCACCTTTAATCTTAATTTGAAAAATTGACTTTAAAATATTAAAATTCATAACAAAAGTTTAATTCATATTTTTTATTTTTGTAAAATTTCAAAAATTTGATCATGTCATATACAAATAGATGAATCAGATAGTTCAAAAAATTTAAAAATTATATATATATATATATATATATTAATATGAGTTTATTTATATAATAAATTTGCTTATGAGGGAACAAAGAAATCTCCGTCGAGCTAAGTCGTGAATTTATAAACGTGCAAAAATAAAAATTTTATTTACAAAGTCAATAAATTGAGATATTCAGAGTTGAAAAAAAAATTCTCCACTTTGAAATTTATATATTGAAGGTAAATAATAATAATAATAAAAATAAAAATAATATTAAAACTGCTGCTCCCTGTTGCTTTCACCCAACTCCAGTATCCCCTCTTCGAATCGCGCCGGCCGAGTAATCCAAGACGGAAACTGAAATTCCCATACTACCCCCAACATGTTTGACAAATAACCCAACAGTAAAAAACGACAACCAGGGGCAATTAGCTATATAACCAAATGAAAGTCTATAAGTGTAAATTATTTCCTTTGAATTCATGGATCTCGAAAAGCTGCTCGCTAGGTCAAAACCAGAGGGGAGGTAGGGAGGTTTTCACTTTTTAAAGCGCTTAGTCTTTGCCTCTATCCTCTAATGGCGGCTCGCAGAAAGAGAGTTAGTAGGACATTTCGCTTCTAACTCGGCTTCAAGGCTTCAAATCCCATCGACTCTCTTTTATCTCTTCTTAGTGCGCCATAAATCCGCCGAATCTTGTTAAGAACAGAGAGGAATCTCGTGAACACCGCCTTCTGGATCTGGAAACCCTAGAGGCGGAGCGGTCGGTAGGGGAAAACAGGGGGCATGTGGAAGAAGGCGAAGGGCGCGTTGGGGCTGAACCTGTGCGTGTTCGAACCGAGGACTCGGGATGAGGAGGAGGGCCTGCGGTTGGGAAATGGAAGGTCGTCGGATGCATCTACTGTAATGGCTGCCGGTGCTTCCATGGCCCCTGCTGGCGATGGGTCCGACTCGGGATTGCTCTCGTTGGTGCCGATTGCCTCGACTCCAACTTCTTCCTGTCTCCGGTTGTCGAAGTCTGGGAGCAGATCATACAAGGTCAGATATATTTTTTTTAATTATTATTATTATTATTATTATTATTTTGATGTGCGGTTGATGGTGATCTCCCGGTCTCTTTTCTGGGGTTGAGATTTCGAGGAATTCCAGCTAAATTTTTTTGCTGGATTTTGTCCTTTAGTTTGCGCAATCCGAGCCATGTGATTGTGGTTCGAGTACTTTTACAACAACAGTTATTGTTACCCCTGGGCGACTTATCTGTTTTTTTTTTTTTGTTAATTTTATTTTTAATTTGAGATTGGTCAGCACCTAAGTCAAGTTAGCGGACGTCGGATCGACGTCGCGAAGAAAAACTATCGACCACTCAGACACGGTTGTGATCGCCTTTCGTTAAGTTTCATCACTTAATTACTAAAGTTGCAGGTGATGCGCTTTAAGGACGAACACTAAACTCTTGTTGAGTAGATTTAAAATGTGCATTTAACTGTCAATACTTTGTGTGCGTTTGCCTGTCTTCGTTGGGTGTTCTGAGGACTTAGGGCGTGTAATTTTTATTTTTTTCATGGTTGATCCAATCCTCTGGTTATGGCGGTGTGCTAAACTGCTAGTAGAGTGTGAAGCTGCAAATGTTTCGATATGATTGAATCTGGTTCTTAGAAATCCTGTAGAGCGTGAACTCAATAAAGTTTAATTGACCATTTGGATTTTCTTCAACCTGCTTATCAGCAGAAGTAGATGAGCTGCCTAAGAGCCTACTGTGGCATTTAAAGATCTCATTCTCAATGTTTTACGAAAATGTTTATCAGTTTGGAATCATTGTATGTAATATTTATTGAGATGATTGACATTCTTTGGTATACTTTGTGGAAGGAAATGTTCTTTGCATCCATTAACTCCTCTTATATATATATATATACCATTATATGCATTAGTGTTTGGAAAACGTGGTGACTTTGTACATGGAGGAAGCATTACTCATTCTAAAATTTTGAAATAATGAGTTCAAGATGTATTAATGTTTTAAAAATAAGTTACTTCACGCTGCAATATAAGAATTTAATCTGTTAATTCTAGTAGTTATTAATGTTTACCATGATTTTAAAGCAATTCTTTGAATTTTTTATAACATTTACATGACTATCATCAAGAACATTTAGATTATTAGCAATGTATTCTGGAATCATTGGGCTTTTTCAGGTTCTGCTCATATTTCTCTTTCTAAGGGAAAGCTTTTATCATGCTGATAAATTTAAATATACTTTTTGTTGATTTAATAATTGGTGTTTAACATAATATCAAAGCGGGATTTGAAGATTTACTGTGTTGTTCCATTTCTTTATCTAACATATGGAGTTTTTTTAAGCTTGTGCTTGTTGTGGCTCAACGTCTGTATCACTGACTGCCTAGTTTCCTTTTTTGAAATTTTAATTAAAAAGATACATCTTTCTTAACTTCAATTTTCTCATCACTGCTTCTGTTCATGCAGAAAACTTGTGCTATATGTTTGGAGAGCATGAAAGCAGGCCATGGTGCTCTTTTTACTGGAGAATGTTCGCACGCCTTCCACTTTAACTGTATTGCTTCCAGTGTTAAACACGGCAATTGTGTGTGTCCCATTTGCAGGGCCAAATGGAAGGAGATCCCATTCTTAGGTCCTCCTTACTCTGATCTTCCTAATGGGAGAGCTAGAGTTAATCCAGCCAACTGGCCACATGAGGATGGCACAATAACGCTTCTGCGTAGGCTTCCTCGCACAGATTTATCGAACAGGCAACATCAGCTGGCTTCTCTTTTAAACATATCTGAGCCAAATGTTTATGATGACGATGAACCTGTTGGGCTTCTGTCTGAAACTCCTGAACATGGATTGACTAGTACAATTGATGTCAAAGCATACCCAGAATATTCGGCCATTCCAAAGATGGCTTCTGAAGAAGCTTTCTCCATATTGATCCATCTAAAGGCTCCTTGTGCTGTTCTAAGACCCATCTCTTGTGGGAATCAGAATGCAAGCCAGATGGCACATCAACCTTCTCGAGCGCCTGTCGATCTGGTGACTGTGCTTGATATCAGTGGCAGCATGGCTGGTACAAAGCTTGCACTGTTGAAGCGGGCTATGGGTTTTGTCATCCAGAATCTTGGCTCTTCTGATCGACTCTCAGTTGTTGCTTTCTCTTCTACTGCACGACGTCTCTTACCTCTTCGCCGGATGACTGAGTCTGGCAGGCAGCATGTATTGCAGGCTGTTAATTCCCTGGTTTCGAGTGGCGGAACCAATATTGCTGATGGACTCAGGAAAGGTGCCAAGGTGATCGAAGAACGAAAGGAAAAAAATTCAGTTTGCAGCATCATACTCCTCTCTGATGGGCAGGACACCTACACAGTATCATCGAGTGGCGGTGCGGCTAACCGCACTCCGCCGGACTACCAATCTCTCGTGCCATCTTCCATCCGTGGAAATGAAAGCCGTCAGGTTCCTGTTCATGCATTTGGTTTTGGGGCTGACCATGATTCTGTTTCCATGCATTCGATCTCAGAGATTTCAGGCGGGACCTTTTCATTCATAGAGTCTGAGTGCACGATTCAGGATGCCTTTGCGCAGTGCATTGGCGGTCTCCTCAGCGTCGTGGTACAAGAATTGACTGTTGAAGTTGAATGCTTGCACCCTGGCATCCACCTTGCTCCTATAAGATCAGGTAGTTATGCCAGTCAGGTTGTGGATGGAGTGAATGGTACCATCAGTGTTGGGGATCTGTATGCAGATGAAGAGAGGGACTTCCTTGTTTCTGTCAATGTTCCACCAGCTACCGACGAAGAGATTGCGCTCCTAAAGGTTGGTTGCTCCTACAGAGATCCGTTGTCAAAGGAGATGGTGAATTTGAGCATCAAAGACGTGAGAATTCAAAGGCCAGAATCTGTCCCCGAAAGAGCCATGTCAATCGAAGTCGACCGGGAGAGGAATCGAATCTGCACGGCAGAGACCATTGCTGAAGCAAGGGCAGCAGCCGAGCGAGGCGCTCTTTCTGAGGCAGTATCAATACTCGAGGCTCGCAGGGTGATTCTTTCTCAATCATTGGCAGGACAGTCTGGTGATCAACTATGCGCTGCCTTGAACGCTGAACTAAGAGAGATGCAGGAGAGGATGGAAAGCAGGCAGAGGTATGAAGAATCTGGAAGAGCTTATGTACTTTCAGGGCTGAGCTCTCATTCATGGCAGAGGGCAACCGCTCGAGGGAACTCGACTGATAGCAACAGCATTCTTCATTCTTACCAGACGCCGTTGATGCTCGATATGGTTCAGCGCTCGCAGACATTGTGCCCGTCTCCAAGGCATTCCAGGCCACCCGTCAGGCCTGCTAGGTCCTTTCCTTCCTGGCCGGATCCGAGGTAAATTTCACCATTATGGTTCTGCAAAAATACTAGTGCTCCTTTATTTTCTGTTCTCTCTTTTCATCCCAGTGCCTCTCCTTTTTCTTTAAGTTGTGAGATAGTGGGAGGGAATATTGGATAAACTAAGTTAAGGGAAAGAACTCAGTGGTCTTCTTACATGGTGGGGTATACTCCTGTCTTGTAAATGAATAAAGGTAGCTATTGGGTGCGGGGAAAATTGGAGAAAGTTAAAGGGTGTGAGGTGAAACATAATGGTGTTAAGTGAGGGAAATGAGTGGTGAGTTAAGGTTTAGGTGGTTAACTTAAGGGGGTAATTTTTCATTGTTGGTTTTATTTCTTTTTTTGCTTATTGATGTGCATAGGAAAGTTTTCCCTTTGAAGGAGCATGGTTGTAATATGTGGCATATTTGGGCTTATGTTATTCTCATACTTTTATCTAAAGTTCTCATAATCCCATTCGAAGTTCACATTTAGATTCCTAATGGAGCTAAACTTTTCTGGGATTGTAGTAGCATTGTGCTATTTTGGACAAAAATAGTGAAAGGATTTGGTAGATATTTTTTTCTCCTATTAAGAGCTCTATGCTCAAAACATTCTCAAGTATTGCGTTTAGAGCTGCAGTGCGGTGTACAAACACACTGCAAATACAGTAGGGCAAATTACGTTCTAATTGTATTTTGAAAAATTTGTGATGAAAAAGTTATTTTTTTTCAACTCTGGAAGTTCCAACCACCAAGAATCCTAGTGAATTGAAATTATCCGAATGATACTTTCTATATATATCAAATTATATATCAAAAAGATGTAAAATTAAACCTCTTTCTCGATTCAAGAGAAGCCCAAAGAAGTGATTAGGGTACCCAAATAACGATAGATATGTCAAAAGCGGATTTGAATTATGCCTATTCTTAATTCTAAATAGAATGTAATGACGTAGGGATCCATATGTAAATAGAGTATCTATTTACATACGCTTGGCTACCATATTTTCACAGCTTTCTCTATCTATAATGACATTACATATCTTTCTGCCGGAGGTACCCGTGTTCTTCAGATGTTGGTTTGCAACCAATCATCATCGTCTGTTCCTCTAGAAGTATGATCTGTTTACTTGACTTATTACGAGTTTTGTGGTACGCAAGGGAAAGGCAGGTAGGGGTTGGGCTCAACAAGTGAAGATAAGGTTATATCTCTCCCGATACAACTAAGTTTGATAGCTAGAAAGTTGCGATCTAATTAATACCCATCTAGGTTTTAGATTACAGTTCCAGTACTGTATTTTTATATTGCTGTAGTTGCAATATAAACAGACTTTAAATCTCTAACCAGTTCCTTGTCGTGGGTATCATCATAGTTGTTAGAAAATTGAGAGGTTTTTTTTTTTTTTTTTTTGAAATGATCGCTCTATTAGATTTAGTTATAAAAAGGAGTATATAATTAATAGATAGTCTAGAACTTTGCACATAATAATTTCTTGCTTGCAAGAGGGGTCTTGTTTTGCTGTAGCGTTCGTATCCTTGAATGCGATGTCTTCAGTGTTCATTGAATAAATTAAGGGCATGGATGAAAGCTTGAATTCACTCTTGCTTCTATATATATATATATATATATATATATATATATATATATATATATATATATAAAAATAAATTTGTGTTCAATTCAAAACAATCAGATAGATATCATAATTTTATTTTTAATTTATATAGAAGCTTTTTTTTATAAAAGTTTTAACATAACAGTTGAAGGGCGGGAATAAATATTTTGACAATTAATTAGATTAAATGGCTTAATTATTAATAAGATTTATAAGTTTTATGATTAAGTCTGCTGAATTTTAGTAATTATTTATGAAATATTAACAATTCATAAAGGTAATAAGTTTTTTTAATTAAGCCTTTGATTAGTATTATTAAGACTTATATTATTGTTTAACAATAGTAGTTTGGGGACTAATAAGTTAATTAGCTAGAATTAATAATAAATAATTATATTATTAGGTAAAAAGGAATTGTATTTTGATTTGGTTGTTACTTGATTATGATAATTAAGTTTATGATAATAAATTAAGTGGCAAAAGTAATAAGAATTAAAATTTTAAGTAATTAGGAATATAATAATAATAAAAAAAATTCATGTTAGCCTTACTCTCAAAGTTAAGAGTTGAAGTGCTAATTAATTTATAAAGAATTGGATCATTGTGTGCAAGAAAATTTATAATAATAGTCATGATTTTGATCTCTTAATTTTACTAGAGGTGGTTAGATAATGACAGTTGATTATGGTAGTTATTAATGATCATTAGGATTTGTTAGACAGAGCTCCACACATTTTTCGAGTTCAAATCCCTCTTATATGGAAAGTAATAGAGGTTTATTTATAATATTTCAGAGTGGCATTTTGATAAATCTAATATAAATTTCAAACACTTTAATGTATAACTCATGTTGATTCATTTAGTTATAAATCACTTATTCAGTATTTAAGTGCTTTAATTATCTCAACATTTAGTGATCTGGAGTTTATTGCATTTCTTTCATCAAGTTGCTTGATTTTGTTATAGGCATGTAAAAATTAAAGTTCATTTGATTATTTAAATTAATATCTTAAAATTTTAAATCACACTTTAAGTTCTTGATATGTTATTGGGTAATTGATTAATTAATAAATGCTTATTCATTATATTTAATTTAAAAATTAATTACATCTTATATAATATAGTTATGATTTTAGTAGTGTTTAAATATAGCTTTTTAGGATTGGTGCAACATTCTGACCACTTAAATATATATTAAATAATTGAAATATTCATGTGCTTAGAAAGTTAATTCTTGATTAGAATTTAAGTTACGAGGTCTTTATTGAAATAATACAATTTAAGATGGTATTTAAATAATTTTATTAAACTCATGTTAATACTTTAATAGAATTCTAAAATATATTTTCATAATAAAAAATAATAAATAAAATAAATTTAAATATTTGACTTTTGATCAGCACTTTTCAGAGGTGATCTGTATTCGATCATTCCCGTGACCGTTGTCTGGCTTTTGAAGATGAGTCAGATGGAAGATTATCTAAGTTGACTTTTTTAAAAAAAAATTTGATCGAACATTTTTTTTTTGCCTCTGCAAAAATCCAAATTATATGTGGTCGGCAGTCAACTTATTATTATTATTATTATTATTTTGCGTGGCTGTGACTTTGGAAGCAATTTTGTTTAGATTATAATATTTTATGAGAGAAAATCATTGGTGGGAATTGCCATAGTACCAAATTGATCAAATAATTTTAATTATTTTATAAAAAGTTAATGTAAAGATAATTAATTTTTAAGCAATTAGAGTTTCGAGTTTAACGAAGAACCTTTGAGTGTTGAAAATTTTAATATGAAAGTTAAGAAAAAATTATTATATGCTAAATTTGGATGTAATTTTTACGTTTAAATTTTAATAATATAATGTAATATGATGTTTGGTTAATATATAATTATTATATATTAATTATGAATTATTATGTATTAATGTGTGTTATTATGAAATTGATATTATATTAATAAATAATATTTTATAGTTAATATATAATTAGTTATGTATTGATTAAATATTATATGATATTATATTATTAAAATTTGAATATATTTTGTATGCGATAATCTCTCAAAATAAAATTGGTGTATGAAAGGTTTATTTATTTTTTTATTTTTTATTTTTTTTTATTGTTTTAATGTTTAGTCTCTTGGATATAGCTTAGCTTGATTGATAAATAAAAAAAAATCAAATATTTTTAAAATGAATTCCTCCAATATCATATTTAGTTTTAGCACTTAAATTTAAAATAAAATACAATAAAAATAGTAAAGACGCTTTCCCCATCAAACTCATTTTGCTTGTGCTGATAAAATTCAGTCATAAATATTGAATTTTCTTTGTAGTGTAGTAAAGCTTGCAGCCAAATAAACGCCACTAAAATTACGTAGGGAGAAAATTTAGAAAAAAAAACTTTAATTTAAATTTGATCAAAATTAATTTATAATCATCACATTTATTATGAGAAGATTAGAAGTATCAAAAATTAATCTTACATCATAACTGACTCAAATAATTTATGATCGAGTTGACATATTAACTTTTGGGTTGAGTTTAGGTTCAAAAAAATAGCTCATTTAATAGTTCTTGTCAGATTTTGATTGATATGTCAACTCAAAACTGATTTGATTTTATCTCTGATTTTGATATAAAATTAATGTACAAATAGATAATTCGGGTTATAGGTTGAAGGTTAGTCGGGTTTAATTTAAGTTTATTCAGGTCGAGTTAATTTCAAATAAGACTTAAATTTGACTCGCTAACCCAAGTTTACAATCCTAACGAATATAATGTTTAATTAATCAATTAAAATTTTAAAACAAATTTGATGACTATAACCCCTGACCTTTTTTTTTTTTTTTCAGTTTTTTTAATAAAAACTAGCACACCATTTTTTTAAAATACTTCCATTTTAATTTTGGTCATAGTTACGCATAATTCTTATATGTTTTGAAAACATAAATTAAGTCAAATTATTTTTATAATTTTTTCTTGATATTGGATTCAAAATTATTGAATTTATTCTAAAGATGAGTATAAAATAATTAAACAAAAAATGAGCATGGATAAAAAAGTACCAAAAGGTCAAAAGAATTAAACAAAATAATAAAAAATAAAAAATGAAACGACCGGGTTTTCCAAAGCTTGGATAAAAATTATTTTTATAATTATTGAATTTTTTAAAATACTTATTTGGGCTCAAGTTCATTTATTAATAATGAGGTTGAAGTGAGCTTGATCTTTATTGATTTCATTTTTAGAAGTGAGCTTTCAACATTTTTATCATAGACTTAAAGACTATTGTAGATATTAAGAGTTTCTTAGTCTTAAGATACTTCCAGTGATTAAGTGAACACTTAACCTAAGCCTAGAGACTTAGAAGAGTTAGCCATAGGAAAAGGTTATGCCTTAAGAATTTAGAAAAACTTGCCTACCCTATAGCCTTAAACCCAATCCTTGCTTCCTTCTTTCAAACAAAATCTCAAATTCAAATCCAAGATCATAAATCCAATCTCAAATTAAATGATTGAAACATACGATTAAATTCAAATTCCAAATCCTTTCCTAAGCCCTTTGATTTTATTTTATAGACTTAGCCTTAACCAAATTCAAATCAACCCCGATTCAATTGATTTTCTCAAGATCATAAGTCCAATCTCAAATCAAATCTCAACCCAAATTCCAAATCAAATTCAACTCCACATGATTGAAACCCATGATTGAATTCAAACTCCAAAACCCATTTCTAGGTCATATGAACCATCTTCATACGCTTAGCCAAAACCTCCTTCAGACTAAATCAAATTTGGTTGATTTCTTTATAAATCAATCATTCATTCATTTATATTAACAAATATAAATGAAATCTAAATTCAAATCATTCAAATCAAACTAAACCAAACCAAACCAAATCAATTCCTTACTTAAGCTCTTTTGACCTATATCCCTTAATTTGGTCAAATTTGCTTTCAAATCACTCCAAACTCAAGTGATTTTCTCATGACCCATATATATCTTCACTTATATCTACAAATATAATGAAATATAAATTCAAATGGCCAAGACCAAACCCAAATCAAATTAAATTTCCAATTTGAGCCCTTTTAGCTAATTTCTTTAACTTGGCTAAATTATATCCAAATCAACTCAAAATCCATGGATTTCTTCATGATTTAATCACTCCTTCAATTATTGTTCCAAATATAAATAAAAACTACAATTATCAAACCAAACCCAAGTCAAGCCCATGTTGACCCCTTTTGACTTGAAATTATCATATGAACCAAACCATTTGACTCCAAATCACTTGTAATTGGATTTATATTTCTATTCTAAGTCCATATGTGAGTTCAATTAAACTTGAGTCAAGCCATGATCAAGCCAATTGACCCATTTAGGTCCACTTGACCCAAAGTGATCTAAAAGATCTTTTTGAGCTAAGTTCTAATTCAACCCAAATTGGATTGAACTAAGCCCATCCAAATCCTATATCATGATCAACAATCATCCTAGGTTAATCAATTGTCTTGAATTGGGTCAAACCAAGTTAACCTAGCCCATTGACCAAGTCAACCTTTAACACAAATGAAACCCAAACTAGCCAAAATTCACCATATATCAAATTGATTGAAACCATTGACTCAAACCAACTTATAATTAATGATTGAACATGACCAAGCCCTCACTTGAGCCAAACCAAGCCTAATTAGTTATTGACCCAAGTTGACCCAAATTAGCCCAAAAAGTTAAAATAGGTTAAACCATGATTTGATCCAAATTGATTGCAACCAATAGCTCAAGTTCATTCCAAATCACTTATTGAACATGACCAAAGTCATGATTGAGTCCAATTTGACCAATTGGTCAACTTGACCTAACTTAGCCCAATTAACCTAAAGGGTCAAATTGGCCAAAATTTAAATTAAATCCAAAATTAAACCAAACCAAATCTTATAATAATTTTTAGTTAACTAATTAAACTTAACTCAACACCTAACCCAACCCAATTTAGTCAAATTGGTCAAATTGGTCAACCTGACCCATTTGACCCTTTTGAATCCAAATGAGTCAAATTCAAATCTAAGCTAAATTAATCAAAACTAATTGAACAAGAACATCCCAAATTATCATATGAACTTAACCCAAGTCTTGATTTGACTAATTTGACCAATTGGTCAACCTAACCCAACCTAACCCAAATGAGATTATTTTGATCATATGAGGCTAAATCACCCAAAACTACTTTTTGGAACCTTGGTGGCTGACCTAACCCGACCCAAATGGACCCTAGGTCAGCTCCAAACCAGCCCAAGTCCATGTGGGACCCAACCCAAGGGGATTAACCAATGGACACCATCTCTTTACATTGGATTCTTACCTTAAATGGTAAAGTCCACTTTGCCTCCCCACGATAGCCATCAAAGTGCCAAATAAGGCATTCCTAAGACACCTTAGCCCAACCTAAGCCACCTAGCAGTTGTCATGGACCAAAGGAAACAAACCAAACCACTCCCTCTCATGTACGAACACCCCATGGGCAAAGGCAAGGATCAATCCCACACAATCTCCCCATATCAAGCCTTGAGACTCTTGCCACTACTTCCTCCACTCTTGGCATGCCACGTGGAGCTGACGGTAGGGGCAGACCCAAGTGATGCCCAGGGTGGGCAAATGCCCACCCTGAAAATATTTATTTTATTTAATAGGATGAAGAATTTTGTAATTTGTACATTTGCCCAGCCTAAAAATATTAATTTTATTCAATTAGATGGAGAAGTTTATAATTTTGCCCATCCTCAAAATAATTCTCACCTTAAGAATAATTCTGAGATGAATATTAGCAAAAATAACATTATACATACATCTTAAAATGAATTTAATTTTAACTTATTGTAATCTCATGTAATCAATATTTTTAACTAATGTAATCTAGTTATAAACTATATTTTATAATTTTATAATAATTTTAAATCATATATATATTTTTAATTTTTTTATTGTTTGTTATATTCACCTTATAAATTATATTTATATTTATATATTAATATTACAATATTTAAAAAACATTTAATATGCATATATTAATTAATATTAATATTAATTAGATTCATAAATTACTTAGATTGATCTACTTCATATAAATTTTTTTGTAAAAAATTTATTTTGTGCTTAGTATTTCAAAAATGGATAAAGAGGATTTTGATATTTTTTTTATTAACTTTTGTAGTCATCAAATAATTTAATCTATAAATTATGGGCAAAAATAATTTATATATTTAATCTTAAGAAGGTGAGTAAACTATAAATTATAGGCTATAATTTTCATTTTTTTATTTATTTATAATTTTCTCTTATAAATTTGGTGATATTATCTTACTAATTATTTATATTTCTCTAAAAATAAAATTATTATATAATTTTATTTATTTAATTATGATTATTATGATTATTATTTAATTATTTAAAATATTGCCCACCCTGAAAAAATGAGTTGGTTCTGCCCCTAGCTGACGGTGACCCCTTTGACGACTCAATGGCGGCCAATCGACCGATTTTCAAGGATTAATCCCATCTGTCCATCAACTACAATTGAGGGGTATACCCCCTCAATTCGAGCAACAAACATCACCATTCACACTCTCTGAGTTTCCTAAGCCATTTCGAAACTCCCCAGAGCTTTTCCAAGCATTCCCAAAGCCGAAATAGGATAGCCTCCTTCCGAGCAATACTCCTCCTCAACCTGATCAAACTTCAATTCCTTGCACCCACATCCCTCCTCAAGCAACCATCCCAGCCTTCACGAGCACTAGAGATCAGATCTAAGCGAAACCTTTGAGCGTGGTTTGGTCGATCGAGCACTCTACCCCAAATCAAGCCTAAAGCTTCTCAATAGGGCCTCGCCTCAACTAGGCAAAGCTACCTCCGTCGATTCACCGCCGGACATTAGCTCCGGTGAGGTAATTTTTCAAAACCGAGCCATGTATGGAAAATCGCTTGGTCTTTTGTGAAGTAAATTCAAATGTCATTGGATTTTAGCTGTTGGATGTGTGCGCCTCCCCTCCTCGAAGGTGTGGGATCGATTTGGAGGCAATTCGAGCTTGGGTGAGCTCGGATCGAATAAGGAAAGACTGACGACATCCATCTTTCGTCGCTCGCAAACGGGATAGATCATGAGCTGTCCGTTCCACGTGATTGGAACGAACTGCTTTGATTAGATCTCCCGTTATATCCCTTGATTCCTTTCCTAAACCGTGAATCTGATTGTGGCCGTCCCATCTTAAATCAGACGGTTCACAGAGTTAGCACATCCACCGCAATCCGAGTCAGCGATGGATGTGACAACTTAAATAGCCAATCCCGTCACACCATGTGGAAAGCGCGCCACGTTAGCTGCCATGTGGCCCGACGAGATTAATGCTTTAATTAGGCTTACATAATCAATTTTTTTAAGGCTGAAACTTCTGAAAATCATAACTAATCCTAGAAAAATTCAAAATACAAATGTGAGCTCATTTTGAAGATATTGTAGAGTAGAATCCATTAAAATTATTATTAATTAATTTTGAATAGTGATTTTAGTTTAATTGAAAATTTAATTATCTTAATTACTCCTTAATTAATCACCCAATTAAACTCAAATTTTCTGTGGATGTTTAAAGGGATGACCTCTGCCTCCCCTATTTTTCTGGGATTTTATTGGTTGCTTAATTAGAAAAATTAGTTGATTAAGCCCTAATCACTTTCTTAATTTAATTAATGATAATTAGTGAATGAACATCAACTTAATCCATAAATTAAGATCATGGCACTCTGTTAACAATGAAGAGTATTAGAGAAATGGTTTAGGTTCATTCCTTATGACCATTTTATTAAGCCTCTTTATCCATTTCAATTAATTAAAGATTAAGTGATTAATTAACCTTTTGATTAATTAACTTAATTAAGATGTGAGCTATTTTAGAGCTTTGTTAATTGGAATGACTTAGTGGTTGGGATTGAGACCCATCTCTTGATCTCTTTTCCTAAGTTAATTTCATCATCCAAATTAAGAGACATAATCAAAAGATTTAATTGATCAATTAATGACTTAATTAAAAATGAAACTTAATTTAAAATCTATTAATTAACTTCTAATCACCTTTAATCAATCTTGGGTAGCTCTTTGGGTGTTCAATAATATAAAGAGAGAGCTAATGAAATTATGGTTAGCTTACATGTGTGAGAAAATCATAAAAGTAGTTAAGTGAGATCCCTTAAGCCTAATTAACTATTAATCATGAGCCAATTGCATTAGACCCCTTTCATTTCTTAGGAGTATTGGTAATTTATCTTTCACGTGATTGCATATCATATTGGCTCATTATTAATTAGTTAATTAACTTAAGATGATATAGGTAAGGGTTAATTAATTGACTTAATTCATACCCTAACCTAATTAAGATATAAAATCAACTTAATTATTCTTCATTAAACTAAATTAACTCACACATGGGGATGAGATTAGGATTAGCAATCTCTTTCATATTTTCTTAAATCAAATCAAACATGAAAATGAAATGACATTAAAGAACTTTGATTTGTTTTAAATAATCTTATTTAGTTTGATTGTCCTTAGAACTTAGTTGGATTGAATGAAATCACATGCTTGTGTTATTTTATTTCCTTCCAATTATGTTAAATATTGTATTTCATATGACTCATGCATTCATGTCTTTGAAATTAATCATATAAAAATTATTTCCTTTATGCCAATTTGCATGTGTTGATTTAAATTAAAAATATGTGTGGCTAGTATCATTATTAAATCCCAAATATATTTTCAAAAAGTTTACTAATGATTGAATATACATATAGATGGTAAATTTAGTTATATATATATATATATGACATGCAAGTGAATATAAATTTAGTGTATGAAATAAAGTCTCTTCCTTACATTCATGTGTTGATTTGCATAAGCAAGAATGTTAGCGGTATATTAGTCTGGACATCCTAGAGACGCACAGCTTTAAGTAGCCCTAAAGAGGTTCCTACCTCGTTCCCTTGGTGCAGAACAATGGCGACGTGCCTGATTGATTTCATTCTTATGCATTTGGATATTAGAATCTAGATAGAGCTTTAATTCATTTGCACACAATAAAGCAATCAAATCAAGAATACAAAATTTGCATGGCTTTCTATTATTGTAGTTGTTTATACATCAACATATATCTAAGGATAGCGGTATATTAGTCTGGATATTCTAGGGATGCACAACTTAAAGTAACCCCAAGGATGTTCCTACCTCGTTCCCTTGGTGCAGAATAATGGCGACATACTTGCTTATGACTTTTATATATGTGGATGTGTACTTAGCTAATGAATGAAAATCTTCTTTTTCTATTAAAAAAGACATGCATCCATACTTTATTTATTTGGTTGAATTGATTAGTTATGTGATTTAAGGTTCTTTCCTTATGCTTTTGCATAAGAATTTAGATAGAGCTTTAAATTAATATGACAAAATCATTTAACCAAATGAAATGTTAATTCTAAATACATTCTCTCACATTCATCATTCAAGTGTACTAAGATACAAATTGCATGTATAACTATGATTAGGATTTAATCATATTCATGATATACATGATGGAAAGAAATGAACAAATATGTGTTATGTGATAATAATTCATGACAACTAACCTTAAGATTCCTTTCTTATCGAATGGGTTTATTTAAAGTGAGCCTAAACTTAGGACCAATTAAAACATATAATAAGCTATTAACTAAAGGGAATTGATTAATTAATTTACTTTAGATGTGACTTAAGATAGGGATAAAAGAGAGTGATTCTCTATTTCTTTCTCTTCATAACACTTAGTTATTTTGTGTAGGTCAAATGAAACAAAAGAAAATATTAAGTAAAAGTTGCAAACGAATTAAACCATTTAAAGTGAAACCACCATTAATAATTAAATGTCTTTCATACTTAGAAAATTTTAACTCTAAAGCCTAGTTAGGACATACCACACAAGCCTTAACACATACACATTTGATTAAGTCACCACTTCTAGCTTTATATTAGGGCGGTGTATGGTTTGATATATGCTTATTTTATGATGTAATAGATTGGATGTTAGGGTGTATATTTAGTAGACTGGATGTTAGGTTGTGATTAGCCTAATCATATTTTATGTAAGAGATTATGCTTAAGGGGTGCTTAAGATAAATATAAATGCTCTCTTTTATAGGTTGCTTAACCCCTTGTGGGAATGAAAAAAAATTTCATCCTTCATTCTAAGCTCTTCAAAGAGAGAAAAGAAAATAAATGGAGAATAAAAATAATCCTTAACACTTCTTGTGTTAGACACCACGCATATCCAAGATGTTCTTATTAGGGTGATCGGGTGCGGCATTGAGGAATGATGTACTATCTCGAGAGACAGAAGTCACCATCCTATAAATATACCTAATCAACTTAATAAGAACTCATAAGGACTATGGGTCTTCAGAATGTACCATAGATTTTTCCCTTACTTTATATGAAAAAGTAAAACATGGTTTATTTTAAATCAAGTTTTGTTAAGTTCCCTATGGAGGCAAGCCCCATAATTAATTATATTATAAGGAATGAGATTCCTTAGGAATACTCTCGATTAAGGTAAATGATCATTATCCTAAAGATTTCAAAGATAGGACTATCAATCAATTAGTTTATTTTTAGAAGATCAAGTGGGATTGATCAAGATGAGGGAGTTCTTATCGAAGCCAAATAAAGATAAGTAGGAGATGCTTAGGATATTGGGAAGCCTAGTAAACATCCCAAACTATCTTATGGTTGGGTTTTATATTTTTGAAATTGAAGTGATTTATTTATTTGAGTTGAATTTTTATTAGAAATCTAGGACTTACAATTTCGTGACACAACATTATGGAAATGCCTAAGAGGTGAGGATTTATGCTCATAGCCCGCAAAGGGAAGTAGCAACCTCTGAACTTAAATCTAGGGAGCTTTGGCGAGGGCCAAAGCATGACTTAAATCTAAGGAAAAAATGGGTATTTAGTTTACCTCCACAAGAGAGGATAAATCACCCGACTATTGGACTTACAACCGCCTGGCGGTGGCCGCCAACTAACTCCTCTTACAATTTTAAATACATGTAAGCAAGTCATATGCTTTTTGTAAGATAGCTAGACTATTATTTGTTTAGAAAGAGACTAAGTCCTTAAACACACTCCCTAAGAGACTAGATCATGTATGACATGATTAATGACTTAAATCTAATGTAAATTTTTTTCATATTTTTTATTTTATTTTGGACAATCAATTTCACACAGGCTTTATGATTTATATGCCTAATGCATGAGAAATTAGATTATGGGTCAACATTAGTAAGAAAGGAGGTGTGTTTCCACCATGACTCTCAAAGTTCAAGCCAAGTTCTCTAGTAAAGGTGGAAGCCCTCCATAATAAGAGTGAACAAGATTATTTTTATGCATGATGTGAAAACATACAACATCCAGTTAAGGGGTTGCTAAATCTTTTATCTTGTTTTATAACTTAGGCTTTTGGTGAGGTAATGAGTTATTTTTTTTAGTTTTGAGTTGATTTGATTGGATAAAAAAATTATTTTTCTAAGAGCCTAATTGTCATCCAGGCCATACATCAAAGCAAGGAAGAAACTAGAAAAATATGCCATCTTAATGCACAAGCTAAACAAATATCAAATAATTTATAAAGCTAGTGCAAAAGAATAAGAGACCTTTTATGGTCGAGCTCCACCACACAAACTCAAAAATAAATTGGGTAGCCGAGCTCTATTGTTATATAACTCGGATTACAAATGAATTAATTACAATCAAGAAGGAATTCATGTTATGGGGGTCTTCGTCCTTCATTCTTCGTTTCTTCTTCCTTCTTTCTTCTTTCTTCTTTCTTCTTTCTTCTTTTGGTTGGTTGGACTGTGATTTCTCCAAAGACTACACATGGTACATAAGCCATAGTCTTATAACTAATGTTCATCCTAATCTCTCATAATAATTATTCCAAATTCTAATTACAAAATTACATAAAAATGAGAAAAAATCTAACTAAAACCTGCAAAATAAAGATTAGCTAAACAAACCAAATAATCTTAAGCATGTATATGAATAAATTGGACTTAACACCCCGCACATGGGTAACCAAGTCCACCTGGCCTATTTTGGATTATGCTTAGGGGTATAAGCAACCTGCACAACAAAAATATTTATATTTTTATTACGACACCTCTTAAGCACAATTCCCTACAGAAGACAATGGTTAGACTATGATCGCCCTACCATTCTGTCTACGTACATACACCATAATATCTAGACTAAAATATCACATCATAAAATAAAAGTAAACATCAAACCATGCACCGCCCTAACATAGGGCTAGAAATGGTGACTTAGCCTAAGGTGTGTGCCATTTAAGGTTTGTGTGGTATGTCTTAGCTAGGTTTTTAGATTAAAGTTTTCTAAGTGTGAGAATGTTCAACTTAGAGGGTGATTTCATTTAAGTGATTTAGTTAATTTGGTTGATTTTTTTATGATTTGATTTGGTTTGAATTAACCTACACTTAATTACTAAGTGTTGTAAAGAGAGGAAAAAAAGCAGAGAACTTCTTTTTTCTCCCTACCTTAAGTAATTTTTAAGGTAGATTCATTATTGATTTTTGTTTAGTGAATATTTTATTATGTATTTTAATTAATCATAAGTTTAGATTTTTCCTAAACAAACCTATTCAAAAAGAAAGATATTTTAAGATTAAGTAAAGTGAATTACTATCACAAAACACACAACATTTTATTTCTTTCGAACATGTGTAACATGCATATGGACGAATCCTAAGCATATTTATACATGCAAACGGAAATGTTTAGCACAATTTCATGATGAATGCTAAGAGATGTTGCTTAAGGAAATTTGGAATGTTTCATGTATGCATGATTTGTTAAGTAGAGAAGAGGGATTCTTTTATCCATTATTCATATGTATATTTACATGTATGAAAGACATAAGTGAGTACGACGCCATTATTTTCTACACCAGGGGTGTAAGATATAAGACCTACTTGGGGCTACTTAAAGTATTGCAACCCCATGATGTCCAGACTAATATATCACTTTTCTTAAATGCATGTGCATGTACAAAAAAGAAATGAATGGAAAAAGAAAGATTCAAAAAGAGTTTGTGTTTATTTGTTTGATTTGTTTATGCAATTTACATGTGTGAATGTGAATATTTTTCTTAATTTATAACATAGGAATGAATTTAAGCAAGTGTTGTGTTCCTTTCAAATGAACTACACACTTTGCAAATCCTATTCAAAACTATGCTAAAAATGAAGAGAAGGGAAAGTCACATGATGCACATCTTTATATTTTACTCACATGCAAGATTATAAGTAATTATAAGTAGCATACCTTTCATTTGTTATGTTTGATTTATAAGTTTTTAAAATAATTTTAGATTTAGTAGTGATAATAGCCATTCATATTCTTACTTTAGCCAAAACATGCAATTTGACATAAAGAAAATATTTCATTTTAATTTTATTTTTCAAAAGACATGAATGCATAATTTGCATATGACATACACATTTAGCATGCTAGGAAAGAAATAAAGTGCTGAAAACATGTAAATTCATTCACCCTAATTAATTTCTAAAGACAATCCTATGGAATAAGATTATTTAAAGAGAATCAAAATTGTTTAAATAAGTTTTTAATTTTGTGTTGAGTTTGATTTGAATTTGGGAATTGTGAAAAGGGTGTGCTGGTCCTAACCCATTCCTCCTATGTGTGAGTTGATTTAGTTTGTTTTTAGAACCATTAGATTGATTTTATATTTTGCATAGGTTAAGGTGTACATTAAGTCCATTAATTATTCCTTACTTACACCATTTTAACATATTTAACCAAATAATTATGAGCCAATGTATGACATAAAATCACAAAGAATTTAAATCAGCAATGCTCCTAAGAAAGAAAGGGTCCTAATGCATTTGACTCATGATTAATGATTAACTAAGCTAAAGGGTTTAATTTAAGTACTTTCATAACTCTTCCCATACATATGGGTTATATATGATTTTTTTTAATCTACTTAGGTTATTAAACACTAAGTATCTACCCAAGAAGGAATTGATTAAATTCAAATTGATTTGATTTTAAAATTTTGATTAATTAAGCCATTTAATAAAGTGATTAAACTATTTAATTAATTCGCACCTTAATTAAATTTTAATCCAAATGAAATAAACTTAGGGGAAAAGATTTGAGAAAGAACTCCTAATCTCATTCCCTAAGTCCATTCACTGTTCTAAGATAATTATCAAACTTAATTAATGAATTTATCACTGTTTAATAGGTTAATTAATCATTTAATTAATTAAGAGAGTAATTAGGAGTGAATCAAGCAATTACCTTAATTATGCCAACACTAAATTCCAAAAAAATTATAGGAGGCAGAAGTCATCCCATTAATCAACCCTAGAAAGTTTGGAATTAATTGTTGAATAAATTAGGAAGTAATTAACATAATTACATTTCTAATAAAACCCAAATTATAGAAAATTTATTGTTCAAAATTAATTAAACTTAATTTTAGATTATTTCCCTTTGAATTATCTTCAAAATGCATTTGAGTTTGTATTTTTTTGATTTTTCTGCAATTAGTTGTGTATTTTTGAAGTTTGAGTGATTAAGGATAATCAAATAATCCCTAATTATATAATTAATCTTGTTGGTGTCCCATGGACCGCTGACGTGGTAAGCGCTTTCCACGTGGCGTGACAGAATTCATCACTTAAGTTGTTACATGCTATGCCGCGTTAGTCGATGGCACTACATAGTTTCTCCCTGGATCGTCCGATCAAAGATCGGATGGTCAGGATTAAACCTGTGGTTCTAATAGGATAAATCAGATAATCTAACGTGGATTAATCAGGACCATCCATCCAAAACACACGGGATGGACGGTCTATGATTCGTTCCTGTGCTCGCCTGCGGGAGACGACGACCGTCCATCCCCCATGGCTTGATCCGAGCTCGATTGAGCTCTGACTGAGCTAAGATTGAACCACACCATCAACATACAAGGAGATGAAGATCTAACAGTGGAAATCACTTGGGATTACAATTCCCTTCAAAAAGGGCCAAAGAAAATTCAATACAAGCTCAGTTTTGAGTAGTACCTCACCGGAGGCTATCACCGACACTCCCAACCGTCGAGATAGCTTCATCTAGTGGAGACAAAGCCCTATTGAAGGTTTGAAGGCTTGAGGTTGAGTGGATATTCCTATTGGCCAAACTCCTCCTCAAGTGCTTGTGGCTTTGGTCAAACTCCCCCTTCTCATGGCTTGAGAGCTTGGAACTTGACTTGGGTGAGCTCAATTGGGTCCCTTGAGGGTGCTTGCAAGAGGAATTGGACTGAAGTTGGGTATCGAGTAAGTTGGAATTTCTTGCTACCTCCCCTACTTTTGATTTTGGCAAACCGAGAAATGGAGAAATGGAAAGAGCTAGAGGATGCTTGGAGAAGCTTGGGAATGCTTGCTCTAGGTTCCTATGGCTCAATCGACAACAAGAGAGTTGGGTTGAAGTGGAATGAAGGGGAGTATATCCCCCCCATAAGGATCGGACTGCCAAGCTTGGCTTTGCCATTTTGATCAAATTGACTTGACTGATTGGGTTGGTTAGGCCATTTTGGATGCCATGTGATTCAATTTTAGTAGAGGAAGGGAGTGGTGAAGTTTCCATGTGCTCATTTGAGTGGAGGAGTGAACCCATGTGGAGAATTTCCTATTAGTTGGCCTTGGGTTGGACCCAAACCTATTGGGTCATGTGCACCACCTCCATTAGTGCCACTTGGTCCACTAAGAGGGTGCCAAGTGGCCATGAGAAGGATATGACCAAATTCAAAGTGGAATTGGCCATAGGTTAACCCTTGACTTAGGGATAAAATAGTCATTTGACTTTGATCTTAGTTTGGGCAGATTTGGAATTGTTTGAAATTGGCTTGTGTCAAATTTCAAGAAATTTGGAATTGATTTGATATCATTTGGCTCATGTTGACCCATTTAGGTCAAAATGGGTCAACTTGGGGTCAAGTTGACCAATTGGTCAAATTGGGTCATACTAAGGGTTGAGTCAAGTTCATATGAGCATTTGAAATGTGTTGGAATCATTGGTTTGGTTCAATTTGATTTATGTTTGGTTTTGGTCCTTTTGATTTCATTTAGGTCAAATGGGTCAAGTTGACCAATTTGACCAATTTGACCCAATTAGGTTAGGTTATGGGTTGGTTTAGGTTTGGTTGGTCAATTGAAATATTTTGCAAGCTTCGGTTTCAATCAATTTTGGTTCTATTTGATTTTGGCTCAATTTGACATTTTAGGTCAATTTAGGTTTATGGTCAATTGGGCTAGGTTGGGTCTAGTTGGCCAATTGAGGGTTTGGTCAAGTTCAACAAGTGATTTAGAATGAATTTGACCCATTGGTTTTAATCAATTTAGCTTAGATCAAGATTTGACACATTTTGATGTTTTAGGTCAAGTTGGGTCAACTTGGGTCAAATGGCCAAGCAAATGATCAAATGATGACTTGGTCAAGTTCAAACATTGATCATGAATTGATTTTGATCAATGGTTTCAATCAATTTGGCCTATGGTGGATTTTGGTTTGGGTTTCATTTTGGCTAAGTGTTGACTTGGTCAACCTTTAGGTTTGACTTGGTTTGACCCAATTTGATTGATTAATCATCTCATGATGATTGTTGCTCACAATGTGAGGCTTAGATGAGCTTAATTCAATCCAATTTGGGTAGGATTAGAATTTGGCTCAAAAAGGTACTTTAGGTCGGATGAGCCTAAGTGGTCAATTGACTTGATCAAGGCTTGATTCAAGTTTGATTGAACTCACATATGGACTTATGATTGAAATATAAATCCATTTGCAAGTGATTTGGAGTCAAATGGGTTTTGATTCATTTGACAATTTCAAGTTCAAAGGGTGAACATGAGTTTGATTTGTGTTTGATTTTTTGAATTTAGTTTTGGTTTGATGATTGAATTTTGTGTTTATATTTGGATTCATGATTGAATGATTGATTGAATCATTAAGAAAAATCAAGGGTTTGGCTTGATTTGTGGTTGATTTGGCTAAGTTCAAAAGTCTGACTTGAAAGGCTTAGGTTGAATTTTGATTAGATTTGGATTTGAGTTTTGAATTTGGTTTTGGATATTTGAATTTATATTTCATTTATATTTGTGAATATAAATGAGAATATAAATGGGCTATGAGAAAATATTTTGAATTTTAATTGATTTGGATTTGATTTGAGCTAAGTCCATAAGATGGAATCAAATGGCTTAGGAAAGGTTTTTAGGATTTGGAATTCAATCATGGGTTTCAATCATTTGGAATTGATTTGAGTTTGAAGTTGGTTTGATTTGGAGTTTGATTTATGATTTGATAAAATCCATTGGAATTGATTTGAGTTTGAGAAAATCAATTAAGTTGGAATTGATTTGAGTTTTTGATTTGGAATTGGTTTGAGTTTTGAAATTTGATTTGGATTTGTGGTTTGACTTGAAGGAAGGAAGTGATGATTGGTTCAAGCTATAGGGTAGCCAAATTTTCCTAACTCCCCTAAGGCATGACCTATTTCTATGGATAACTCTTCTAAGTCTCTAGGGTTAGGTCAAGTGTTCACCTAATCACTAGAAGTGTCTCAAGATTAAGGAACTCTTAGTGTCTAAGAGGAGTCCTATATCTAAGATGGAGAAGTTGAGAGCTCATCCTAAAAATGAGATCAACACCCCTAATCATAATCTATATTAGGATAGGTGGACTTGGTTACACAAATGCATGGTGCTAAGTCCAAATTATTCATATAAATGCTTGGGTTGTATGATGTGTTTAGCTAACACTTATTTTGCAGGTGTAGTTAGATTTACTTTTTTTATTATTTTAATGTAATTGTACATTAGGAATTTGGTTAAGTGTTATGGGGGTTAAGGATGAACATTAGCCATAAGGTTTAATCCTAGGGTCCATGTGATGCCTAAAAGCCTATAAAAATTAAAATGGAACTTAAATCATAATGTAACTTGTAATTATAGATGGGAGCATACCATTTTTGCATTAGCTTTATAAAATTGTTTGATATTTTGTTTGGCTTGTGCATTAGAAAAAGCATGTCTCTTCATAGTTTATTTATGATTGGTGATTGTTGTATGTCCTGGATGCGATTAGACTCTTAGGATAAAATTAATTTTTTTATCCAAACTAAAAGCTCATAACTAAATTTTCTAAAGCAACTCATAATCTCACATAAACCCGAGACATTAAATCAAGATAATAAAATATTTAGTAAACCTTTAGCTGGATGTTGTATGCTTAATATCATGCATATCATTTTATTTCACTCTTGTTGAGAGAGGGCTTCCATCTTTGCCAGATAGTAAAAGGCTTAACTTTTGAGAGCCTATGATGGAAAAATATATCTTTCTCTTTTGATTTAGCCCATAATCAACTTTATCATGTATTTAGGCATATAAAATCCTATAGCCTATGTAAAAATAAAGAGTCCAAAATGAAATAAATTTGATAAGATTTGCATTAGACTAAGTCATTATTTATACCACTCATGCTCTAGTCTTTTAAGGAGTGAGTTTAAGGACTTTTAATTTCTTTCTAAATAATAACAACCTAACCATCTTGCAAAAGTATATGACTTGACCATCTGTTGTGAATTTTATTTTCATCATCATCTATATTTTTGAAAAAAATAAATGAAGAAAAAAATACACGCTTGGTGGACACCATGTAGATATGCAAATGTTGTCATTAGGGTGATCAGGTATGACACTGAAGAATGATGTACTATCTTGAGAGACAGAGGTCACCATATTGTAATAGATCTAATCACCTAATGAGGACTCCAAAGAACTATGGGTCTTCGGATGTACCAGAGATTCTTCCCCTACTTTACATGAAAAAGTAAAGCATGGTTTATTTTAAACCGGATTCGTTAAGTTCCCTACGGAGGCAAGCCCCCATAGTTAATTACATCTTAAGAAATGAGATTCCTTAGGAATTCTCTCGATTAAGGTAAATGACCATTGTGTCTAAAGATTTCAAAGATAGGACTATCAATCAACTGGTTTATTTTTTTGAAGATCAAAATGGGCTTGATCAAAAGGATGGAGTTATTATCAAAACCAAAGGGAGATAAGTAGGGGATGCTCATGATGGTAGGAAACCTAACGAGCATCCCAAAACTATCCTATGATTGGGCTTTATATTTTTGAAAATTGAGAGGAATTATGTGTTTGGGTTAAATTTTTATTAGAAATCTAGGGCTTACAATTTGACAGCACATGATCATGAAAATGCCTAAGAGGTGAGGATTTATACTTGTAGCCCGCAAAGGGAAACAACAACCTTTGAGCCTAAATCTAGGGAGCTTTGGCGAGAGCTAAGACATGACCTAAATCTAAGACAAAAATAGGCATATAGTTTACCTACACAAGAGAGGATAAACCACCCGACTATTGGACTTACAACCGCCTGGGGGTGGCTGCCAACTAACTCCTACAATTTTAAATACATCTAGAAAAGTCATATGCTTTTGCAAGATAGCTAGGCTATTGTTTATTTAGAAAGAGATTAAATCTTTAAACACACTCCCTAAAAGACTAGATCATGTAGGGCATGTATAATGACTTAAATCTAAGGCAAATTTTTGTTATGTTTTATTTTCATTTTTGGACAATTTATTTGTCACAGGCTATGAGATTCATATGCTTAATGCATGTGAAATTGGTTATGGGCCAAAATCAGCAAGAAGGAGGTGTGTTTCCACCATGGCTCTTAAAGGTCAAGCTAAGTTCTCTGACAAAGGTGGAAGACCTCCATTAACAAGAGTGAAACAAAATGCTTTTTTTATGCATGATATGAGACATACAAAATCTAGCTAAGGGGTTGCTAAATTTTTTATCTTGATTTATAACCAAGGCTTTAGGTGAGGTTATGAGTTGTTAATTTTTAATTTTGAGTTGATTAATTGGATATAAAATTTATTTTTTCCTAAGAGCCTAATCGCATCCAGGCCATTCATCAAAGTAAAGAAGAAACTAGGAAAAATATGCCATCTTAATGCACAAGCTAAGCAAACATAAAAAAAATTTATAAAGCTAGTGCAAAAGAATAAAAGAAGCTCCACCACAAACCCAGAAATGAAATTTTGAGCTCTACCTTTATACAACCTAGATTACAAATGAATTAATCATAATTTAGAAAGAATTCATGTTATGGGAGGTCTTCATTCTTCATTCTTCATTTCTTCATTTCTTCATTTCTTCATTTCTTCATTTCTTTCTTCCTTCCTTCCTTTCTTTCTTTCTTTCCTTCTTTTGGTTGGTTGGTTGGAATGTGGTTGCTTTGAAGGCTTCACATGTTGCATAAGACATAGTCTTATGACCAATGTTCATCCTAATCCCCCATAACATTCATTCTAAATCTTAATTAGAAAATTACATGAAAATAAGAAAAGTAAATCTTACTAAACCTGTAAAATAGAGATTAGCTAAACATACCACACAATCCCAAGCATGTATATGAATAAATTGGACTTAGCACCCCACACATGAGTAACCAAGTCCACCTGTCCTAATTTGGATTATTCTTAGGGGTATAAGCAACCTGCATAACAAAAGTATTTATATTTTTATTACAGTGCCCCTTAAGCATAATTCCCTACAGAAGATAATGATTAGACTAAGATCGTCCTATCATCTAGTCTACACACATACACCCTAACATCTAGCCTAAAACATTACATCACAAAACAAAATCAGGCATCAATCCATGCATAGCCTGAACATAGAGTTAGAAATGGTGACTTAGCCTAATGTGTGTTCCATTTAAAGCTTGTGTGGCATGTCTTAGCTAGGCTTTAAGGTTGGAATTTTTCAAGTGTGAAGGATTCAACTTAGAGGGTGATTTCATTTAAGTGATTTAGTTGATTTGTTATTTTTATTTTGATGATTTGATTTGGTTTGAATGAATCTACACTTAATTACTAAGTGTTATAAAGAGAAGAAAAGAGAAGAGAACTTCTCTTTCATCCCTACCTTAAGTAATTTTTAAGGTAGATTCATTAGTGATTTTTTTAGTGAATGTTTTATTATGTGTTTTAATTAATCTTAAGTTTATATTTGCGCTAAATAAGCCTATTTAATAAGAAAGACAAAGATTAATATTTTAAGATAATTAAGGTGAATGCATCACAAAACACATAAACTACTTATTTAATGATGAAATGATGAATGAGAGGAGATGTTGTTTAGGAAAATTTGGATATTCCATGAATGTATGATTTTGTTAAGTAGAAAAGAGGGACTCTTTTATCCATTAATCAAATGCACATTTACATGTATGAAAAACACAAGTGAGTATGACACCATTATTTTCTACACCTGGGGTATAAGGTACAAGACCTTCTTAGGGTTACTTAAAGCCTCGTGACCCCGGTATGTCCAAACTAATATACCACTTTTCTTAAATACATGTGCATGTACAAAAATAAAATAAATGGATGAAGAATCATGCAAAAGATTTTGTTTGTTTGTTTGATTTTGGTTATGCAATTTACATGTGTAAATGTGAAGATCCTTCTTAAGCCATAACATAGAAGTGTATAGGAATGGATTTAAGCAAGTGTTATGTTCTTTTCAAATGAACTATATACTTTGCAAATCCTATATGAACCTATGTTAAGAAAAGAGAAGAAAATCACATAACATATTTTGTGTTATAATCACATGCAAGCTTATAAGTACTTATAAGTAGCATTCCTTCATTTATAATATTTGATTTATAGATTTTGAAAATAATTTTTAATTTAGTAGTGATAATAGCCATTCATATTCTTACTTTATCCAAAGCATGCAATTTGACATAAAGGAAACATTTCATTTATTTTGGTTTTTTTTTTCAAAAGATATGAATGCATGATTTCATATGGAGTACAACATTTAGCATGCTTAGAAAGAGATAAAGTGATGTAAGCATGTAACTTCATTCTAAATTAATTTCTAAAGATAATCTTATGAAATAAGATCATTTAAAGTGAATCAAAATTTCTTTAAAGGGATTTTTATTTTTGTTTTGAGTTTGATTTGATTTAAGAATTGTGAAGAGAGTTTGCTGGTCTTAACCCATTTCCCCCATATGTGAATTTATTTAGTTTAATTTTAGAATAATTAGATTGATTTTATATTTTGTTTAGGTTAGGGTGTGAATTAAGTCCATTAATTACCCCTTACATACATCACTTTAATATAATTAACTAAATAATTATGAGCCAACATATGATATACAATCACATGGAATTTAAATCAGTAATGCATATAAGAAAGAAAGGGGCTTAATGCAATTATCTCACAATTATTGATTAATTAAGCTAAATGGTTTAATTAAGTACTTTCATAACCTTCCCACTGATGTGAGTTGGAACTTTTGAACACCTAAGTATCTACCCAATAAAGGATTGATGAATTTTAGATTGATTTTGAAAGTTTGATTAGATTAATTAAGTAGATCATTAGTGGATTAACCCTTAATTGGGTTTGGATTAAGGAAGAAAGGGGGTTTAGGGAAAGTACCCCAAACCCATTCCATAAACCTCCTCTTCACTTAAATAATGTTTAATTATCTCAATTAAATGATTAAACCACTGTTCACATGCTTAATTATTCTTAATTATATTAAGAGGGTAATTAGGGATTCATTAATTGATTTTCATAATTAACTTATTAATAAATTCTAAGAAAATTAGGGGAGGCAAAAGTCATCCCTCTAAACATGTTTAAGAAGTTTGGAATTGATTAATGAAATGATTAGGGAGTAATTAAGGTTATTAAATTTTTAATTAAACCCTAATTAAGGAGAATTCATTGTTCAAAATCAATTAGAAATAATTTTATTGAATTCCCCTTTGAATTATCTTTAAAATGAAGATGAGTTTACATTTTGTGAATTTTTTTACATTTAATTATGAATTTGTGAAGTTTCTATGATTAATAGGTAATTAAATAACCTAATTATATAACTAATCTCACCGACACCATATGGACCACTGATGTGACGCGGCTTTCCATGTGGCATAGTTGGATTGGTTATTTAAGTTGTCAAATCATCGTCGTGGGTGGCACTATCGCTCTAGGTCGTCGATCAAGGATGGGACAAAACCCAGGAAATAATCAATGGATCTAGCATGTTTAATCAAGGCCGTCCATTCAAAACATGCGGGATGGATGGCCCATGATTCATCCCTGCCTTTGCCTGCGGAAGACGGAGATTGTCCATCCTCCATGGCTTGATCCTAGCTCACTTGAGCTCGGATTAGGCTAGGATTCAACCCAGACCATCTAGAAGCAAGGAAAAGAACATCCAATGGTTGAATTTCAATGAGATTATAATTCCCTTCATAAAGGACCAAGGATTTTTCTACTTATGCTCTATTTTGAGGCATACCTCACCGAAGGCTATCACTGATGCTTCCAATGGTTGAGGTAGCTTCGTCTAGTGAAGGTGAAGCCCTATTAAAGGTTTCAAGCTTTAAGATGAAGTGGATCTTCTAATTGACCAAAAATCCCTTTAATGGCTTGCGGCTTTGGTCTAGGTCCCCCTTCCCATGGCTTGGATGCTTGGGAAAAGCTTTGGGTGAGCTCGACTTGCCTTCTTGATGGTGCTTGCAAAGTGAATTGGACTTTGGTTGAGAATTGGCTAAGTTGGAAAATCTTCACACCTCCCCTATTTTTGGCTTAAGCAAAATCGAGAGAGGGAAATTGGAATGAGCTTTAGAATGCTTAAGGAAACTTGGAGAAGCTTGCCTTTGATCTTCTGAGCTCAATCGAATGCAAGAGTCATGGTTTGAGTGGAAATGAGGGGGAGTATATCTCCCCCTACTTGGATCGGACGGTCGAAGCTTGTTCTTCCATTTTAATCAAATTGATGAGATTGAATTAGTTGTTTTGGTTGTTAGGGATTTATTGACCTTATTTTTAGAATGAGCTCTCAACTCCTCCATCTTAGACATAGGACTCCTCTTAGACATTAAGAGTTTCTTAGTCTTAAGACACATCTAGTGATTAGGTGGACACTTAACCTAACCCTAGAGACTTAGAAGAGTTAGTCATAAGAGCCTTAGGGGTGTTAGGAAAACTTACCTACCCTATAGCTTGGACCAAATTCCTCATTTCCTTCTTCCAAGTCAAAACTCTAAACTCAAATAAATTCCAACTTGATTGATAAACTCCAAACTCAACAACAATTGACTCCAAACTCAAATCACTTGAACAAATTCAATGGATTTTCTCAAAATTAAAATAAACTCCAACTTAAGTGATTTTTCTCAAATCATTCAAATCAATTCCAAATCAACCTCAAAATTCAAATCAATTTCCAACTTAAATGATTTTTCTCAAATCATTCAAATTAACTCCAACTTAAGTGATTTTTCTCAATTCATTCAAATCAATTCCAAATCAAATCTTGATTCATTTCCAAGCCAATTAATTTTCTCAAACTATCAAAGCAATCCCACAAATCCAAATCATGAATCAATTCTAAATGATTGAAATCCATGATCAATTCCAAATCCAAAATCTTTCGAAAGCCCATTTGATTTCACCTTATGGACTTTGCCAAACCAAATCCAAATCACTTCAAACTCAAAAGATTTTCTCATAATCCATTTATATTCACAAATATAAATGAAATATAGCTTCAAATAATCAAAACCAATTCAAAACCCAAATTCAAATTCAATCAAAATCCAACCTAAGCTTTTCAAGTCAAAATCTTGAACTTAGCCAAATCAATTTGAAATCAAGCCAAACCTTTGATTTTTCTTCATGATTCAATCAACCCTACAATCATGAATCCAAATATAAACACAAACTTCAATCACCAAACCAAAACCCAATTCAAAAATTGAACCTAAGTCAAACTCATGTTCACCCTTTTGAACTAGAAATTGTCAAATGAATCCAAACCTATTTGACTCTAAATCACTTGCAAATGGATTTATATTTCAATCATAATTCCATATGTGAGTTCAACCAAACTTGAATCAAGCCTTGATCAAGCCAACTAAACCCAATTGGCTCACTTGACCCAAAGTGGCCAACTTGACCTACATGAATCAAAATCCAATTCAATTCAAATCAAAGTGAGTTAAGCCAATCCAAACTTCATGTCATGTTTGTTGATCATCAGAGGTTAATCAATTATCATGAATTGGGTAAAACCAAGTCAACCTAGCTCATTGACCAAGTCAACCCTTTAACCCATATGAACCCAAACTGGCCAAATTGCAACCTAAACAAAATTGATTGCAACCAATGGCTCAAGTTCACTCCAAATTGATTATTGAACTTAACCAAAGGCTCAATTAAACCCAATTTGACCAATTGGCCAACTATACCCAACCTAGCCCAATTGACCATGAACTCAACTTGACCTAAAAAGTCAAATCAACTTGAAATTAAATGAAACCAAATTATTTTAAACCAAAGGATACAATATATTCCAAATGATCAACCAAACTCAAACCAAGCCATGATTCAAGCCAATTTGGTCAATTGGGTCAAATTGGTCAACTTAGCCCAAATTGACCTAAAAGATTATATTGGCCAAAATCTAAATTAAATCAAATTGATTGAAACCAATTGATCTAATATACTCCAAATAGTCATTTGAACTTGACCTAACTCTTGGTTTGACCCAATTTGACCAATTGGTCAACCTAAGCCATTTTGACCTAATTTGACCCAAATGGGTCAAATTAACCCAAATTAAACCAAATGAACTTCAAATGACATGAAATTTGGTCCAACTTACTTTTGACTCATTTAAAATCTGCTCAAATCAAATTTAGTACCAAATGACCAATTTGCCCTTGGGTCAAGGGCATTTCATGAGAAAAGACACTTTTCCAAGTGGTCATTTCTCTTCCTTAGCCACTTGATACTCATCCATTGGTCCACATATGCATCAAGGACACTGATTTTCTGACCCAAGGAGTGGCTGGGGCAGCCATGACTCATGGGAAGGTGAAATCACCTCACCTCTCCCATTGGAACACTTGGTATGAAAGACTCTCACCTCCCTTGGCTATGACACCCATTTGTTCTTCGTGACAGTCACTTTCTATGCTTTAGCCAACCCAAGTGAGCCACCTAGGATGATTCTCTTCTACTCCTAACCACCCGAAGCCAAATGACATGAGTTTGGAGCCAAAATTTCAAAGAAAAGTGTGATTTTCATTCACTTTTGATTTCAAGGCATTAGAGGTTAAGCATTCACCCATTCCTCTCATTCTCACTCTCCTATAGATCCCAAACCCATTGACAATCACCCCACTTCATTTTGGAGAGAAATACTTCAAAACTAAGTGGATTTAGGAAAAGAAATGATGATCACTAGTGAAAACTTCATTTCGACGTGAAGGCGAAGATCCAAGCTCATTCCAAGGCCTCTTCCCTTGCTCAACAACATACTCGAGTCATCACCGCCGCCAAAAATCATCCCCGGTGAGGTAACTTTCAAAAAAACCATAGCCAGCCTTAGGATTCTCCATTTGTAATGATTTTTCGCACAATTTTTAGGAATTTATCCTAGATAATCTCATATTTTTACTTTAAATTATCAAATTAGAAAATAGAATTTTTTCGGTGCAAATCGACGTGAAAAGAAGTCCATTTGGACAAGTTTTCACTTAGAATTTATCTTTTTTTTTAAAAAAATACCTTTGATTTTACTGTTCACCGTCGGCTAGTAGCAGCAATCGTCCAATCCCATGACTCGCGGGATCAGGCGGCCCATGTCGCGCGTGGATCTCACATTCTGGCTCTCTGGATCACCTGATCCGATCTGGACTGTCTGATCCCGTGGTTTGCACGATCGGACAGCTTAGATTGGGCGTCGATCATGAGATCTCGACCTCTGGATTGCGCAATCCGATATGGATCCGAATGATGGATGGATCAAGCATCGCGGTTAACCCGCCCGGCCCGATTTCCCCCATCCGCTAGCTGATGCGCATGCGTCATGGCGTGCATGCACTCGCCGTAATCACGTGCGTGTCCGCACCAGTAGCAGTCTTGGCGTGTTAATGGAAAAATCAATTCTTTTTATTTAAAAAATTATTTAAATCACCTGAAACTTTAAAAATTTATAGAAAATAAAATACTTAACCAAAAATTACAAACAAGAGCTTGTTAGATTTGTTTTTCCGAGAGGAATCCAACTAAAAAAAATTCCTCAAATTTTACTAAGTATTTTGAGCTTAATTTAAATTTTAGTAAAAATCAAATTTTATTAATTAAACCAAAAATACATGTCAGATTAAGTTGAAATTTTCATAGGTTAAAATTGATGTTAAAATACGCTTACCATAAAAATTTTAAGTTAAAAGAACCTTTGGATTAAATGATATTGAATTTTTAGTTTCAAATGATTTATTTCAATAAAATAAATTAACAAACTTCATAAAAATCACTTTAGTGAACTGAAACTTCCTAAATTTATAACTAATTATAGAAAAAAAAATACAAACTTAGGTTCATTTTAAAGATAATTCAGAGGAGAATCCAATAAAATTATTTTTAGTTGAGTTTAAATAGTATATTTTTCTTAATTAGGATTTATTTGAAAACTTAATAACCCTAATTACTCCTCAATGACTTCATTAACTAATTCCAAACTTCTCAGGTATGATTGGTGGGATGACTTCTGCCTCCCTGAATTTTCTTAAAATTTATTAATGAGTTAATCAAGAAAATTAATTAATGAACCCCTAATCACTCTCTTCATGTAATTAAGCTTAATTAAGCATGTGAATAGTAGTTTAATTCCTTGATTAAGTTAATTAAAATTTATTTAAGTGCTTAGGAGGTTTATGGAATGATTTTGAGATATTTTATTTAAGCTATTCCCTAAACCCCCTTTATTCCTTAATCTAAATCTAATTAAAGGTTAATCCACTAATGATCTACTTAATTAATCAAATCAAATTCTCAAAACTAAAATTAATCCAGAAACTTAATCAATCCTTCTTGGGTAGATGCTTAGGTGTTCAATAACCTAAGTAACTTAAGGAAATCATACCTAACCCATATGTGTGAGAAAAGTTATGAAAGTACTAAAATTAAACCCTTTAGCTTAATTAATCATTAATTATAAGCCAATTGCATTAGGTACCTTTCTTTCCTAGGATGCATTGCTAATTTAAATTTCTTGTGATTTTTTGTCATACATTGGCTCATAATTATTTGATTAAATATGTTAAAGTGGTATAGGTAAGGGGTAATTAATGAACTTAATCTACACCTTAACCTAACCAAAGCATAAAATTGATCTAATCACCTAAAATTAAACTAAAATAATACACACATGTGGGAATGGGTTAGGACTGGCAAACCGTTTCACACTTTTCTAATTCAAATCAAACTCAAAATAAAATGAAAGTCTCTTTAAACAACTTTTGACTCCCTTTAATTGATCTTACTTCATAAGATTGTCTTTAAGAATTAATTAGAGTGAATAAAATTACATTATTATATCACTTTATTTGTTTTCCTAGCATGATAAATGTGTATGTCATATGAAAATTATGCATTCATGTCTTTTGAAAAATCAAATTAAAAAATAAAATGTTTCTTTTATGTCAAATTGCATGTTTTGGGTAAAGTAAGATATGAATGGCTATTATCACTTCTAAATCCAAAACTATTTTCAAAACTTATAAATCAAACATTACAAATGAAAAGTATTCTATCTATAAGTACTTATGAGCTTGTATGTGAATATTATAAAATTTGTTATGTGACTTTTTCTTCTCTTTCTTAACATAGGTTTGTGTAGGATTTGTAAAGTGTATAGTCCATTTGAAAAGGACATGACACTTATTTGAAATCTATTCCTATACACTTCTATGTCATGACTCAAGATGGAATTCCACATCACACATATAAATTAAACAGCCAAAATCAAACAAACAAATATAAACTTTTTGCATGATTCTCTTTCTATGCATTTCTTTTTGTAAATACATATGTATTTAAGAAAAGTGGTATATTAGTCTGGAAAACTCTGGGATTGTGAAGCTTTAAGTAGTCCTAAGTAGGTCTTGTACCTTATACCCATGGTGCTAACAATAGCACCATACTCACTTATGTCTTTTATACTTGTAAATGTGCATATGAAAATGGATAAAAGAGTCACTCTCTTCTGCTTAACAAATAAACATAAACTCTTTGCATAATTCTCTTTCCATGCATTTCTTTTTGTACATGCACATGTATTTAAGAAAAGTGGTATATTAGTCTAAACAATCCCGGGGTTGCGAGATTTTAAGTAGCTCTAAGTAGGTCTTGTACCTTAACACTCTTGGTGCTAACAATGATACCATACTCACTTATGTATTTTATACTTGTAAATGTGCAAATAAAAAATGGATAAAAGAATCACTCTCTTCTACTTAACAAAATCATGCATACATGAAACATTCCAAATTTTCTTAAGCAACCTCTCTTAGCATTCATTATTAAAGTGTGCTAAATACTTGCATTGCATGTATAGATATGTTTAAGATTCATTCATGTGCATGATACACATGTGAGAAATATATAAAATGTTGTGTGTTTTGTGAGAGTAGTTCACTTTACTTAATCTTAAAATGAATTTTTTTTTGAATAGGTTTGTTTAGAGAAAAATCTAAACTTAGGATTAATTAAAATACATAATAAAACATTCACCAAACAAAAATCATTAATGAATCTACCTTAGAAATCTCTTAAGATAGGGAGGAAAGAAAAATTCTCTTCTCTTTTCCTCTCTTTCCAACCTTTAGTAATTAAGTCGGTTCATTCAAACCAAATAAAATCATCAAATAAAATTAATTCATATCAACTAAACAACTTAAATGAGACCACCCTTCTAAGTTGAACCTTTTCACATTTAGAAAATCCTAATCTTAAAGCCTAGCTAAGCATACCACACAAACCTTACATGACACACACATTAGGCTAAGTCACCACTTCTAGTCCTATGTTAGGGCGGTGCATGGTTTGATGTTTGCTTTTATTTTGTGATGTAATATTTTAGTTTGGATATTATGGTGTATGTGCGTAGAATGAATGGTAAGATGATTCAGGCTAATCATTGTCTTCTACAAGGGGTTGTACTTAAGGGGGGCTTTAATAAAAATGTAACTACTTTTGCTGTGCAGGTTGCTTATACCCTCAAGCATAACCCAAAATAGGCCAGGTGGACTTGGTTACCCATGTGTGGGGTGCTAAGTCTAATTTGTACATGCTTGGGAATGTGTGGTTTGTTTAGCTAATCTCTATTTTACAGGTTTTAATTAGATTTACTTTTTTCCTTTTCATGTAATTTTACAGTTAGGATTTTGGAATGATTATTTTGGAGGATTAAGATGAACATTGGTTATAAGATTATGTCTTATGCACCATGTGAAGCCTTTGGAGCATCCACATTCTAACCATTCAAAGGAAGGAACCAAAAGAAGAAAGAAGAACAGAAGAATAAAGAAATGAAGATTGAAGACCCCCATAACATGAATTCCTTGCTTAATTATAATTAATTCATTTATAATCTGGGTTGTATAAGGGTAGAGCTTGGCTACCCAATTTTTTTTTTTTTGGGTTTGTGCGGTGGTGCCCGACCACACTTGGCCTTTTATTATTTTGCATTAGCTTTATAAAATGTTTGATATTTTGTTTAGCTTGTGCATTAGAAATGACATGTTTTCCTAGTTTCTTTCTTGCTTTGATGTATGACCTGGATGACGATTAGGCTTTTAGGAAAAAATAAATCTTCTACTAAATTAATTAACTCAAAATTAAAAATAAATAACTTATAACCTCACTTAAAGACTAAGTTAAAATCAAGATAAAAGAATTAGAATCCCCTTAGCTGGATGTGTACTTTCTTTGATAATATCATGCATACAAGCATATTATTTCACTCTTGGATTGGAGGGCTTCCACCTTTGCCAGAGAACTTGGCTTGACCTATGAGAGCCATGGTGGAAACACACATTCTTATCTCACTGATTTTGACCCGTAATCTAATTTCTCATGCATTAGGCATAAAGAATCTAATAGCCTGAGTCAAATGATTGTCCAAATGAAAATAAAACATATGAAAAATTTGCATTAGATTTAAGTCATAAATTCATGCCCTACATGATACTCTTTAGGGAGTGTGATTAAGTACTTAGTCTCTTTCTAAACAAGCAATAACCTTACTATCTTGCATAAAGCATAATACTTTCCTACATGTATTTAAAACTATAGGAGGAGTTAGTTGGCGGCCACCCCAGGCGGTGGTAAGTCCAAACAATCAGGTGGTTTATCCTCTCTTGTGGAGGTAAATCATATACCTATTTTTGCCTTAGATTTAGGTCATACCTTGGCCCTCACCAAAGCTCCATAGATTTAGGTTCCGAGGTTTCTATTTCCCTTCGGGGTCATAAGCAGAAATCCTCACCTCTTAGGCATTTCTATGACCTTACATCATGGAATTATAAACTCTAAATTTTTAATAAAAATCCAACTCAAATAAATAAATCATTTTCAAATTTCAAAAATGTAAAGGCCAACCATAGAAAAGTTTGGGATGATCACTAGGCTTCCTAGTATCATGAGTATCCCTTACTTATCTCCATTTAGTTTTAATAATAACTCCCTCCTTTTGATCAATCCCATTTGATCTTCCAAAATAAATGAATTTATTGATAGTCTAACCTTCAAAATCTTTGGAGATAATGATCATTTACCTTAATCGAGAGTATTCTTAAGAAATCTCATTCATTAAGATATAATTAACTATGAGGGTTTGCCTCGATAAGGAACTTAACGAACTCGATTTAAAATAAACCTTACTTTACTTTTCCATGTAAAGTAGGGGAAGAATCTCTGGTACATACGAAGACCCATAGTCTTTAGGAGTCCTTATTCAGGTGATTAGGTCCATTGTAGGGTGGTGACTTTTACCTTCTGAGATAGTACACCTATCCTCAATGTCGTACCCAATCACCCTAATAAGAACATCTACAGATCTACATGGTGTCCCAACTAAAAGGCATATATTTTTATTTTTATTTATCCTCTTCAAAAGGATAGATGAAGGTGGAAATATTTTCACCACAGGATCCCATGTGCATCGATTTTGGTAGAGGAGTGGAAGTGGGGAGGTGAACATGGGTTAAAATGATTGTGGGAGGTGATCCAAGTGGAGAAATTTGATTGGAGGGGTTAGTTTGGCCTTGGGTTGGGTCACGGCTGACCCAAACCCATTGGGTCATGTGCACCACCTCCCTTGGTGTCCAAATGGTCCATTAGGAGGATGCCAAGTGGCCATGAAAAGGATTTGACCAAATTCCAAGTGGATTTGGCCATAGGTTACCCTTTGACCTAAGGGTAAAATGGTCATTTAGCTTTAATTTTGATTTAGACAGATTTGAGATGTTTCAAAGATAGGTTGGGCTAAATTCAAAGAATTTGTAGTTGATTTGATCTGTTTTGGTTCAAGTTGACCCATTTAGGTCAAAATGGGCCAACTTGGGTCAAGTTAGCCAATTGGTCAAATTAGGTCAAACCATGGGTTAGGTTAAGTTCATATGACCATTTGGAGAGATTTGGTATCATTGGTTTGGTTCAATTTGATTTATATTTTATTTTGGTTCATTTGAGTTCACTTAGGTCAAATGAGTCAAGTTGACCAATTTGACCCATTTGACCTAATTGGGTTAGGTCATGGGTTGGTTTAGGCTTGGTTGGTCATTTGAAATATTTTGCAAGTTTTAGGTTTCAATCAATTTTGGCTTGGTTAAGTTTCAAGTTGATTGAACCTTTTAGGTCAAGTTTAGTTCATGGTCAATTGGGCTAGGATGGGTCTAGTTGGCCAATTGAGGCATTGGTCAAGTTTAACAAGTGATTTAGAATAAATTTGACCCATTGGTTGCAATCAATTTGGCCTAGATCAAGATTTGACACATTTTAACTTTTTAGGTCAACTTGGGTCAACTTAGGTCAAGTGGCCAATTGGGCTAGGTTTGACTCAAATGACGACTTGGTCAAGTTCAAATATTAATCATGGATTGGTTTAGATCAATGGTTTCAATCAATTTGGCCTATGGTGGATTTTTGGCTAGTTTATTGGGTTAAGTGTTGACTTGGTCAAAGGCTTGGTTTGATTTGGTTTGACCCAATTTGAGTGATTGATCATTTTATGATGGTTGTTGCTCACAATGTGAGACTTAGATGGCTTAGTTCAATCCAATTTGGGTAGGATTAGAATTTGGCTCAAAAATATACTTTAGTGGGTTAGAAGTGAGCCAAATTAATCAATTGACTTGATCAATGCTTGATTCAAGTTTAGTTGAACTCACATATGGACTTATGATTGAAATATAAATCCAATTGTAAGTGATTTGGAGTCAAAACAGTTTTGATTCATTTTTTTAATTTCAAGTTCAAATGATGAACATGGGTTTGATTTGGGTTTGAGTTTTGAATTTAGTTTTGGTTTGATAATTGAAGTTTATGTTTGAATTTCGTTTGTGATTGAAGGATTGATTATTTTGAAGAGAAAATCCAAAGGTTTGGATTGGTTTGAGTTTGATTTGGTTAAGTTCAAGAATTTAACTTGAAAGGGTATAGGTTGGATTTAGGCTAGATTTGGGCTTGAGTTTTGAATTTGGTTTTGGTTATTTGAATTTATATTTCATTTATATTTGTGAATATAAATGAGAATATAAAAGGGTTATGAGAAAATATTTTAAATTTGATTCGGTTAAGTTCAAGGATTTGACTTGAAAGAGTTTAGGTTAGATTTTGATTAGAATTGACATGGATTTCAATCATTTGGAATGGATTCATGATTTGGATTTGATTTGGAATTTGAGAAAATAAATTGAGTTGAAATTGATTTAAGATTTGATTGAATTGATTTGAGCTAAGTCCATAAGATGAAATCAAATGGCTTAGAAAGGTTTTGGGTTTGAAGTTGATTTGAATTTGAAGTTAATTTGAATTGATTTAAATTTGAAGTTTGTTTTGAATTTGATGTTGATTTGAATTTGAAGTTAATTTGAATTGATTTGAATTTGAGGATGATTTGAAGTTGGAGTTGATTTGGATTTGAAGTTGGTTTGAATTTGATGTTGATTTGAATTTGAAGTTGGTTTGAATTTGATGTTAATTTGAATTTGAAGTTGGTTTGAATTTGATATTGGTTTTAATTTGAAGTTTGATTTGAAAGAAGGGAGTGAGGATTTGATCCAAGGTAAGGGGTAGGCAAGTTTTCCTAATACCCCTAAGGCATGATCTATTCCTGTGGCTAACTCTTCTAAGTCTCTAGGGTTAGGTTAAGTGTTCACCTAATCACTAGAATGTTTTAAGACTAAGGAACTCTTAATGTCTAAGAGGAGTCCTATGTCTAAGATGAAGAAGTTGAGAGCTCACCCCAAAAGTGAGGTCAACAAAGGGCACTCAATAGGTGTGGTGTAACTGATAAGGCATACTACACATATTGGTGTTGATTAAGGCGATCAACAATGCTCGAATGATCACAAATACTAACAAAAATGATCTACTCCCAAACTAGAGGTGTAGAAGGAATCAAAAGCTTAGTGCACTGTGACTCTACTCATGTTAAAAGACATAAGAGAGTGAAGGAGGAATCCACTAGGGATGTAGTATGTGAACCTTCCATTAGGAAAAAGGTTCAAGTCATCCACTAGGGGTTGAGAGATTTGATTTGATTTTCATCTCACTGGGGAGAAATTTGATTTGATTTGTTGATTTAGGATTTGGTGCTCCATTAGGGATGAAAATGTGAACTCTCCATTAGGGGAGCAAGTTCAAGTCATCCACTAGGGATAAGAGGTTGTGAAATCTGCTGGGAGATTAGAATTCAGGATCTGCTAGGGATGAAAATGTGAACTCTTCACTAGGGGAGCAAGTTCAAGTTGGATTGAGTTGGTTCCACTAGGGGAAATGAAAAGATTTGCATCTCATTGAGGAGAAGCTGATTGATTTGATTGTTTAATTTGACTCTATTGAGGGAGGTTGATTGGATTTATTTTTTTATTTAGTTTGACTTCACTAGGGAGGAGGGTTGAATTTATTTCAGATTTTAAATTTTGAGATGGACCCTTGTCGTTCAGAATACGAGTAGGGGCCATGTCGTTAGCTTCATTTACCAATCTAAAGGGGTACCATAGTAGGACTATCCAACCAAAGGGATTGCCTTTCGGTTTACAATGGTTAAGTTAAGAAGAAAGCGTAGGGTCTCACATCTTCCAAAATAAGGAACCACTAGGGTGATCGGTTGTTTGTGCGACAAATCGAACCCGACCTAGAGCTGACTATTGAGTGAATGCCTCTAGGGGACTTAAATCAGCTTAAAGACAGTCAAAGTTAATGTCATTTTTTAATTATGTTTTATGGATCCCATCGATTTGTGATGGACTGTACTGAGTAAGGGCCATGTTGGCCTTGGTCTACATTTAGATTTACTAATCTAAATGGGTAGTCTACCAACCACACAGTAAGACTATCCAACCAAAGGGGTTGCCTTTCAGTGTGTAGCAGTTGTACTAGCAAGAAGGCATAGTATACTTACATCTTCCAAAGTAGGGATTAGTTGCTGGGGTGATATATTGGTTAGGCGACAGATTGAACGCAACCTAAGGCTGACTATTGAGTGAATGCCCATGGGGAACTTAAATCAACTCAAAGATAGTCAAAATTAATTTTATTTTTTAATTATTTTTGATGGATCCCATCGATTTGTGATGGACTGCACTGAGTAAGGGCCATGTCAGCCTTGGTCTAGCCCAGATTTACCAATCTAAAGGGGTAGTCTACCAACCACATAGTAGGAATATCTGACCAAAGGGATTGCCTTTCGGTGTGCAGCAGTTGTATGTTGACCCTACTTTTAGAGTGACCTTTCAACTTCTTCATCTTAGATATAAGACCCCTCTTACACATTAAGAGTTCTTTAATCTTAAGACTCTTCTAGTGATTAGGTGAACACTTAACCTAACCCTAGAGACTTAGAAGAGTTAGCCATAGGAATAGGCCATGCCTTAGAGGTGTTTGGAAAACTTGCATACCCTATAGCTTAATCCCAATACTTACTTTCTTCTTTCAAATCAAACTTCAAATGCAAATTAACTCAAATTCAAATCAAACTTCAAATTCAAATCAACCTCAAATCCAAATCAACTTCAAATTCAAATCAATTCCAAATCAAATCTAAAATCAATTTTAACTTAATTGATTTTCTCAAACCTTAAATTAATTCCAATGAATTTTCTCAAATCATGAATCAATTCCAAATGATTGACATCCATGATCAATTTCAAATAAAAAATAATAATAAAATAAAAAATAATTAAAATAAAAAAATCTTTCCTAAGCCACTTTGATTTCATCTAATGGACTTAGCTCAAATCAAATCCAAATCAATTCAAACTCAACATATTTTCTCATAACTCATTTATATTCTCATTTATATTCATAAATATAAATGAAATATAAATCCAAATTCCCAAAACCAATTCAACACTCAAATCCAAATCTAATCAAAATCCAACCTAAACTCTTTCAAGTCAAATTCTTGAACTTAACCAAATTCAACTTAAATCAATCAAAACCTTTGGATTTTCTCTTCAAACAATCAATCTTTCAATCTCAAACCAAATTCAATCATAAAATTCAATCATCATTCCCAAAACTAAATTGAAAAACTCAAACCCAAATCAAACCTATGTTCATCCATTTGAATCCAAATCACTTGCAAATGAATTTATATTTTAATCATAAGTCTATATGTGAGTTCAACCAAACTTGAATGAAGCCTTGATCAAGTTAATTGACCCACTTAAGCTCACTTGACCCAAAGTGGCCTAAAGGTACCTTTTTGAGCTAAATTCTAATCCTACCTAAATTGGATTGAACTAATCCCATCTAAGCCTCACATTGTGAGTAACAATTATCATAGATGATCAATCACTCAAATTGGGTCAAACCAAGTCAAACCTAGCCTTTGACCAAGTCAGCACTTAACCCAAATGAAACCCAAACTAGCCAAAATCCACCATAGGCCAAATTGATGGAAACCATTGATCAAAACCAATTCATGATCAATGATTGGACTTGACCAAGTCATCATTTGAGCCAAACCTAGCCCAATTGGACACTTGACCCAAGTTGACCTAAGTTGACCTAAAAAGTCAAAATGTGTCAAATCTTGATCTAAGCCAAATTAATTGCAACCAATGGGTCAAATTCATTTTAAATCATTTTTTGAACTTGACCAAAGCCTCAATTGTCCAACTAGACCCAACCTAGCCCAATTGACCATGAACCCAACTTGACCTAAAAGGTCAAATCAACTTGAAACTAAAAAAAAATCATAATTGTTTAAAACCAAAGCTTGCAAAATATTTTAAATGATCAACCAAGCCGAAACCAACCCATGACCTAACCTAACTAGGTCAAATGGGTCAAATTGGTCAACTTGACCCATTTGACCTATGTGAACTCAAATAAACCAAAACCAAATATAAATCAAATTGAACCAAATCAATGATACCAAAATATTTCAAATGATCATATGAATGTGACCTAACCCATGATTTGACCCAATTTGATCAATTGGCCAACTTGACCTAAGTTGACCCATTTTGAAATGGGTCAACTTGAGCCAAATGATATCAAATCAACACCAAATTCAATGAAAATTGGCACAACCCATTTTTCAATCATATCAAATCTACCTAAATCAAAATCAAAGCCAAATGACCATTTATCCCTAGGTCAAAGGGTAACCTATGATCAAATTCACTTGGAATTTGATCATATTCCAACTCAAGACCACTTGGCATTCTCTTAGTGGACCATTTGGACACCAAGGAGGATGGTGCACATGACACAATGGGTTTGGGTCAGCCAAACCCAACCCTAAGCCAAAAATGACCCCTCCACTCAAATTTCTCCACATGGATCACCTCCTCCACTCATTTTAACCCATGTGCAGCTCCACACTCCCACACCTCTATGAGAACCAAACCACATGGAGCTCATAACAACCTAAACAACATATTTCATGAGATCAATTTGATCAAAATGCCAAGGAGGCTCAAGACTATTTGATTCCAGTAGGGGGAGATATACTCCCCCTCATTCTATTCCAATTGATCTAGATTACACTAGATTGAGCCCTAGGAACCCAGAGGAAGCTCCCCATGCTCTCCCAAGCATTTCCAAGCTCTCTCTAATTTTCTCCCTATCATTTTTACTCAAGTCGAAATAAGGGAAGAAAACCAAAACTCAAACTCACTCAATTCTCCATAGAATCCAAATTCCTCTTGCAAGCACCATCAAGGGACCTAATCGAGCTCACCCAAATCATTTCCCAAGCATCCAAGCTACGGGAAGGAGGAGTTTGATCAAAGTCGCTAGCCATTGAAGGGACTTTGGTTAATTGGAAGATCCACTGCAAATTGAACCTTCAAACCTTCAACAGGGCTTCATCTTTACTAGAAGAAGCTACCTCAATAGTTGGAAGAGCCGATGATAGCCTTCGGCGAGGTATGAATCAAAACCGAGCTTAGGTTGAAAATTATTTAGTCCTTTGTGAAGGGAATTGCAATCCCATTGATTTTCCACCATTAGATCTTCTTCTCCATGCTTTTTGATGGTGTGGGTTGAATCCTAGCCTAATCTGAGCTCAAGTGAGCTCGGATCAAGCCATGGAGGATGGACAGTCTCTATCTCCCACAAGTGAGGGTAGGGATGAATCATGGACTGTCCATCCCACATGCTTTAGATGTACGGTCCTGATTAAAACACATTAGATCCAATGATTTTATCCTTTGAAATTGTGGGTTTAATCCTGACTGTCCGATCTTTGATCGGACGGCCAAGGGGAAAGTGGATAGCGCCGTCGGCTGATGCAACATAGGATTTGACAACTTAAATAACCAATCCTATTGTGCCACGTGGAAAGTGTGCTCCGCATCAGCAGTCCACGTGGCATCGACAGGATTAGTTTTATAATTAGGGCTATTTAATTATCCCTTAATCACTGAAACTTCCTAAATTCATAATTAAATATAAAAAAAAATATAAACTTAACTTCATTTTAAAGATAATTCAGAGGGGAATCTAATAAAATTATTTCTAATTGATTTTGAATAGTAGATTTTTCTTAATTAGGGTTTAATTAAAAATCTAATAACCTTAATTACTCCCTTCATTAATTAATTCCAAACTTCACAGACATATTTTGGGGGATGACTTCTGCCTCTCCTAATTTTCTTGGAATTTATTAATGAGTTAATCAAGAAAATAAATTAATGAATCCCTAATTATCCCTTAATGTAATTAAGAGTAATTAAGCATGATAATAGTCTTTTAACCACTTAATTAAGATAATTAAATATTGTTTAAGTGAAGAGGAGGTTTATGGAATGGGTTTGGGGTATTTTCCCTAAGTTATTCCCTAAACCCCTTTCTTCCTTAATCCAAACCTAATTAAGGATTAATCCACTAATGATTTACTTAATTAGCTTAATCAAACTTTCAAAATAAATCTAAACTTAATCAATCTCTTGCTGATATATGCTTAGGTGTTCAAAAGGCTAAGGTTGATTTAAGAAAATCATTTCCAACTCACATATGTGGGAAGATTATGAAAGTACTTAATTAAATCATTTAGCTTAATTAATTAATAATTGTGAGCCAATTGCATTAGGCCCCTTTCTTTCTTAGGTGCATTGCCGATTTAAATTCCATGTGGTTGCATATCATATGTTGGCTCATAATTGGTAGGTTAATTATATTAAAGTGGTATAGGTAAATGGTAATTAATGAACTTAATTCACACCTTAACCTAAACAAAATATAAAATCAACTTAATGGTTCTAAAAATTAAACTAATACACACATGAGGGAATGGGTTAGGACCAACAAACACTCTTTTCATATTTCCTAAATCAAACTCAAAACAAAAATAAAAATCCCTTTAAAAAATTTTGATTCACTTTAAATGATCTTATTCCATAGGATTGTCTTTAAGAATTAATTAAGGTGAATGAAATCATATGCTTACATCTCTTTATCTCTTTCCAAGTATGTTAAATGTTGTTTGTCATATTAAAACCATGCATTCATATCTTTTGAAAAATTAAAATAAATGAAATGTTTTCTTTATGTCAAATTGTATGTTTTAGCTAAAGTAGGAATATGAGTGGCTGTTATCACTATTAAATCAAAAATTATTTTCAATACTTATAGATCAAAGACTACAAATGAATGTATGCTACTTATAGTATTTATAAGCTTGCATGTGAATATAGCTTAAAATGTGCTTTATGTAACTTCCTTTTCTTTTCTTAACATGGGTTTGTATAGGATTTGCAAAGTGTATAGTTCATTTGAAAAGAACATAACACTTGCTTAAATTTATCCCTATGCACTCCCATGTCATGAATCGAGAAGGATCTTCATAAGCCAAAATCAAACAAAAAACAAAAATCTTTTGCATGATTCTTCATCCATTCATTTGCTTTTGTACATGCACATGTATTTAAGAAAAGTGGTATATTAGTCTGGACATCCCGAGGTTGTGAGGCTTTAAGTAGCCCTAAAAAGGTCTTGTATCTTATACCCTTGGTATAGAAAATAATGGCACCGTACTTACTTATATCTTTCATACATGAAAATGTGCATTTGATTAATGGATAAAAGAGTCCTCTTTTCTACTTAACAAAATCATGCATCATGAAGCATCCAAATTTCCTTAAGCAACATCTCTTAGCATTCATCATTAAGGTGTGCCAAATATTCGCATTACATGTATATATATGCTTAGGATTTATTCATATGCATGATACACCTGTTGGAAAGAAATAAATGGTTGTGTTTTGCGATACTAATTCACTTTAATTAGTCCTAAAATGTCTTTCTTATTTGAATAGGTTTATTTAGAGAAAATCTAAACTTAGGATTAATTAAAAAATATAATAAAATATTTACTAAAGAAAAATCACTAATGAATCTTCCTTAAAAATTACTTAAGATATGGAGGAAAGAGAAGTTCTCTTCTCTTTTCCTCTCTTTAGACCACTTAGTAATTAAGTGTAAGTTCATTCAAACAAAATTAAACCATCAAATAAAATTAACAAACCAGCTAAATCACTTAAATGAAACCATCCTCTAAGTTGAATCTTTCATAGTTAGAAAATTTTTACCTTAAAGCCTAGCTAAGACATACCACACAAGCCTTAAATGACACACACACATTAGGCTAAGTCACCATTTCTAGCTCTATGTTAGGGAGATTCATGGTTTGATGCCTGATTTTATTTTGTGATATAATATTTTAGTCTGGATGTTAGGGTGTATGTGCGTAGACTGGATGATAGGATGATCTTAGTCTAATCATTATCTTCTATAGTGGATTATGCTTAAGGGGCATTGTAATAAAAATATAAATGTTTTTATTGTGCAGGTTACTTATACCCCTAAGCATAGTCCAAAAATAGGCCAGGTGGACTTGGTTACCCATGTGTGGGGTGCTAAGTCTAATTTATTCACATACATGTTCGGGATTGTGTGGTTTGTTAAGCTAATATCTATTTTATAGGTTTTAGTTAGATTTACTTTTTTCATTTTCATGTAATTTTGTAATTAAGATTTGGAATGAATGTTATGAGAGATTAGGATGAACATTGGTCATAAGACTATGTCTTATGGACCATGTGAAGCCTTTGGAGCAACCATATCCCAACCAACCAAAAGAAAATAGAAGAAAGAAGAAAGAAGAAAGAAGAAAGAAGAAATAAAAGAAGAAATTAAGAAAGAAGAAATGAATTGCTTTTTGATTGCAATTAATTCATTTATAATTCGAGTTGTATAAGGGTAGAACTGGGCTACCCAATTTCTTTTCAGGTTTGTGCGATGGAGCCCGACCACAAAGGCGTTTTACTCTTTTATGCTAGCTTTATAAATTATTTGATGTTTGTTTAGCTTGTGCATTAAGATGGCATATTTTTCCTAGTTTCCTCCTTGCTTTGATGAATGGCCTGGATACGATTAGGCTCGTAGGAAAAAAATAAAATTTCTATCCAATGAATCAACTCAAAATTAAAAATTAATAACTCATAACCTCACCTAAAGCCTAGTTTATAAATCAAGATAAAAGTTTTAGCAACCCCTTAACTGGATATTATATGTTTCACATCATGCATAAAAGCATCTTACTTCACTCTTGCTTATGGAGGGCTTCCACATTTGCCAAGGAACTTGGCTTGACCTTTGAGAGCCATGGTGAAAATACACCTACTTCTTGTTGATTTTGGCCCATAACCAATTTCTCATGCATTAGGAATATGAATCCTATAGCCCGTGTCCAATTAATTGTCCAAAAATAAAAATAAAACATAACAAAATTTGCATTAGATTTAAGCCATTAATCATGCCCTACATGATCTAGTCTCTTAGGGAGTGTGTTTAAGGACTTAGTCTCTTTCTGAATAAATAACAACCTAGCTATCTTACAAAAGCATAAGACTTGCCTACATGCATTTAAAATCATAGAAGGAGTTAGTTGGCGACCACCCCCAGGCGGTTGTAAGTCCAACAGTCGAGTGATTTATCCTCTCTTGTGGAGGTAAACCATATGCCCATTTTTTCTTAGATTTAGGTCATGCCTTAGCCCTCGCCAAAGCTCCATAGATTTAGGTTTAGAGGTTGTTACTTCCCTTTGTAGGCTACAAGCATAAATCCTCATCTCTTAAAAATTTTCATGATTTTGTATCATGGAATTGTAAGTCCTAGATTTCTAATAAAAATTTAACTCAAACAAATAATTCTCTTCAAATTCAAAAATATAAAGCCCAACTATAGGATAGTTTGGGATGCTTACTAGGCTTCCTAGTATCATAAGCATCCCCTACTTATCTCTCTTTAGTTTCGATAATAACTCCCTCCTTTTGATCAATCCCACTTGATGTTCCAAAAATAAGATAATTAATTGATAGTCCTATCTTTGAAATCTTTGGAGACAATGATCATTTACCTTAATCGAGAGTATTCTTAAGGAATCTCATTCCTTAAGATGTAATTAACTATGTGGTCTTGCCTCTATAGGAAACTTAATGAACTGGTTTAAAATAAACCCTATTTTATTTTTTCTTGTAAAGTAGGGGAAGAATATCTAGTACATCCGTAGATCCATCGTCCTTAGGAGTCCTTATTAAGGTGATTAGGTCCATTATAGGATAATGAATTTTTTCTCATGAGATAATACATCATTCCTCAATGTCGTATCCGATCAGCCTAGAAAGAACATTCGTGGATCTACTTGGTGTCCAACAAAGAAGAAGTTTTATTTTTTGTCTTCATTTAATTCATTTTTTAGATGAAGATGAAGATGAAAATAAAAATAAAATTCACCAAATTGTACTAGGAAGAAAGTGTAGTAGACTTACATCTTCCAAAGTAGGGATCAATTAGTAGGGTGATCCATTGGCTTAGCAACGGATTGAACCACCTTAGGCTGACTATTGAGTGAATGCCACTGGGGGACTTATCAGCTCAAAGATAGTCAAAATTAATTTGATTTTTAATTCTTTTTTGATGGATCCCATTGGTTTGCGATGGACTGCACTAAGTAGGGGCCGTGTTGGCCTTGGGCTAGCTCTGATTTACTAATCCAAAGAGGTAGTCTACCAACCACATAGTAGGACTATACAACCAAAGGGATTACCTTTCAGTTTGTAATGGTCAATTTAGGAAGAAAGTATGGGGACTCACATCTTTCTTGAATAAAAGACCACTGGGGAGATCGGTTGCATGCGCAACAAATCAAACCTGACCTAGGGCCGACTATTGAGTGAATGCCTCTAGGGGACTTAAATCAGCTCAAAGATAGTCAAAATCAATTTCATTTTTTAATTATTTTTCATGGATCCCATCGATTTGCTATGGACTGCACTGAGTACGAGCTATGTTGGCCTTGGGCTACTTCAGATTTACCAATCCAAAGGGAGTAGCTTTCCGACCGAGGGGAGAATTATCCAACCAAAAGGGTGCCTTTCAATTTGCAATGGTTAATTTAGGGAAGAAAGCACGGGGACTCACATATTTCTTGAATAAAAGACCACTAGGGTGATACATTAGCAAGGTAATATGTCGACCCGACCTAGGGCCACCCGTTGCTAGAAAGAATACATAGTAGACTTACATCTTCCAAAGAGAGATGACTGTCGGGTAGCCTGTTTATGGCAAAACAAATTGAACCCAACCTAAGGGCGACTACTGAGAGAGTGAAAACCCAGGGACTTATCTCTACTCAAGAGTAGTCAGGCAATTCCTATAGGGAGTTCTATTAACACCGCCCTAAAGATAGGATGCCTACTTGGGAAAGGGGCCACTGGGGGCTTGAATTCATAATCCATAAGTGAATAATTTATTTGTTTATTTTGTTTGTTTGTTTATCATGGACCCTGTTGGTTTGTGAGGGATCATACTGAGAAGAAGCTAATATTAGCCTAGACCTAACTCAGATTTACTTAACCAAGAGAGAATATGTGCATCTGCTGAACAAATTCTCCAACCACAGGGGTGGCTACTAGGAAAGGTGGATTGTCCAATCCAAGAGTAACCCAAATAGTGTCTAAATGGGGTCGCAAAGGATGTGATCCAAACAGAGTGCCCACAGGGAGAGGGGCCACTAAGGGATTTACCTAAAACCCTAGAGAAGATAATATCTATAGGTATTCGGTGGCCAACTCAAGGTGAAAGCGCGGGGACTCACATCTGCCAAGAGTGGTGTATCCACTGGGTGAGTCGCTGTCAGCATAGCAAATATTAACCAACCTAAGATGCTTGTCAGTTTGCAACAGTCAATCTAGGAAGAAAGCATCGGGGACTCACATCCTCCTAGTAGAGGCGATTGTTGGGATAGTGCCTTCGGCAGAGCTATCTGACCTAAGGCGATTACTAAGTGAATGCCACTGGGGGACTTATATTAACTCAAGAGTAGTCAAGAAAAAAGGAGCCTCTAGGGGACTTATCCTAAACCTTAGATATACTCGACCTAGTCAGTGCATGATGGTTAGTTCAAGAAGAAAGCATGGGGACTCACATCTTCTTAAACAAAATCATCATGAGGTAGCTTACTGGCTGGGCAGTGAAGTCTACCAAACTAACAAGGTGCTCATTGGTTTGTAATGGTCAAGTTAGGAAGAAAGCACAGGGACTCACATCTCCTAAACAAGTGACTACTAGGGTGACAGACTAGCAAGGTAGCATATCAGCCTGACCAAGAGCAGCTAATGAGTGAGTGCCACAAGGGGCTTGCTCCTACATCAGAATAGCTCGAGACAAAAGATATGTGTTTATTTTTTTTATTTATGTTAGAAGGAATATGATACCTCTCGAGTTCTCTCACACCTTTCCTAAAACACACTCCGGAATTGATGAGATGGTACCTACTGACCTCATTTTTAGAATGAGCTCTTAACCCCTCCATCTTAGACATAGGACTTTTCTTAGAAATTAAGAGTTCCTTAGTCTTAAGACACTTCTAGTAATTAGGTGAACACTTAACCTAAGCCTAGAGACTTAGAGGAGTTAGTAGGAATAGGTCATGCCATAGGGGTGATAGAAAAACTTTCCTACCCTATAGCTTGAACCAATCCTCACTTCCTTCTTTCATGTTAAACTCCAAATCAATACAAATCAAACTCCAAATCAATTCAATTCAAACTTCAAATATCAAATCAATATCAAATAAAACACAAAATCAAATAAATTTTAAATTTAATTGATTTTCTCAAACCTTAAATCAATTCCAATAGATTTTCTCAAATCATGAATCAATTCCAAATGATTGAAACCCATGATTGAATTCCAAATCCTAAAATTCTTTCCTAAGCCATCTTGATTTCATCTTATGGGCTTAGCCTAAATCAAATCCAAATCAATTCAAATTCATGAGATTTTCTCATAATCTATTTATATTCTCACTTATTCACAAATATAAATGAAATATAAATTCAAATATCCAAAAATTAATTCAAAATGCCAACCCAAATTCAACCAAAATCCAACCTAAGCCTTTCAAGTTAAATTCTTGAACTTAGCCAAATAAAATTCAAATCAAGCCAAACCCTTGATTTTACTTCATGATTCTATCAAACCTTCAATCATGAATCCAAATATAAACACAAACTTCAATCATCAAATCAAAACTAAATTCAAAAATCAAACCCAAATAAAACTCATGTTCACCCTTTTGAACTTGAAATTGTTAAATGAATTAAAACTCATTTGACTTCAAATCACTTGCAAATGGATTTATATTTCAATTATAAGTCCATAAGTGAGTTCAACCAAACTTAATTCAAGCCTTGATCAAGTCAATTTACCCACTTAGACTCACTTGACCCAAAGTGACCTAAAGTGCCTTTTTGAGCCAAATTCTTATCCTACCCAAATTGAATTGAACTAAGCCCAACTAAGTTACATTGTGAGCAACAATCATCATGAGATGATCAATCACTCAAATTAGGTCAAACCAAGTCAAACCAAGGTTGACTAAGTAAACATTTAGCCAAAATGAAACCTAAACTAGCCAAAATCCATCATAGGACAAATTGATTGAAACAATTAATAAAAACTAATTCATGATCAATGTTTAAACTTGACCAAGTCATCATTTGAGCCTAACCTAGCCCAATTAGCCACTAGACCCAAGTTGACCCAACTTGACCTAAAAAGTCAAAATATGTTAAAACTTGATCTAAGCCAAATCGATTGTAACCAATGGCTCAAGTTCATTCAAAATCACTTATTGAACTTGACCAAAGCCTCAATTGGCCAACTAAACCCAACATAGCTCAACTGACCATGAACCCAACTTGACCTAAAGGGTCAAATTGAGCCAAAGTCAAATCAAACCAAAATTGATTGAAACCAAAGCTACTAAAATATTTTAAATTACAAATAGAACCTAAACCAACCCATGACTTAACCCAAATAGGTCAAATGAGTCAAATTGGTCAACTTGACCCATTTGACCTAAATGAATTCAAATAAATCAAATTCAAATATAAATCAAATTGAACTAAACCAATGATGTCGAAACATTTCAAATAGTCATATGAACTTGACCCAACCCTTGATTTGACCCAATTTGACCAATTGGTCAACTTGACTCAAGTTGACCCATTTTGACCTAAATGGGTCAACATGAGCCAAATGACATCAAATCAACTCCAATTTCCTTGAAATTTGGACCAACCTAATTTCAAACTATTCTAAATCTTTCCAAAGAAAAATCAAAGCCAAATGATCATTTTACCCCTAGGTCAAGGGGTGACCTTTGGCCAATTCCACTTGGAATTTGGTCATATCATTTTCATGGACACTTAACACCCTCTTAGTGGACCAAGTGGACACTAGTGGGTGTGGTGCACATGACCCAATGGATTTAGGTCAGCCAAACCCAACCCAAGGCCATAACTGACCACCCCACTCAAAATGAGCACATAGGAATCACTCCTCCACCTCATTTAGCACATGAGAGCTTCACCACTCCACTCCGAACCCAAAACTGAATCACATGCCACTAAAAATGGGCTAACTAACTCACTCCATAGGATCAATTTGATCAAAATGGCAAAGCCATGCTCAACCGTCTGATCCTTCTAGGGTGAGATATACTCCCCTTAATTTCACTTGAATAACATTCATTCATATTCAATTGAAGCATATGAACTCAGAGGAAGCAATTCCAAGCTCCCTTAAGGTCTCCTAAGCTACTTTGATTTCTCCATTTTCGATTTTGCCTAAGCCAAAAAGGGGGGAGCTCAAAGAATTTTCCATCTCATTCTATTCTCCACTAGAGCTCAATTCCTCCTTCAAGCACCTTGAGGGGACCCAATCGAGCTCACCCAAGTCTTCATCCAAGCTCTCAAGCCACGGGAAGGGAGAGTTTGATCAAGGCCGTAAGCATTTGAAGAGGACTTTGGTCAATAGGGAGATCTACTCAACCTCAACTCAAACCTTCAATAGGGTTTCATCTCCACTAGTCGAAGCTACTTCGATGGTTGGGAGCACCGGTGATAGCCTCTAGTGAGGTATGGATCAAAACTGAGCTTAGGGAGAATTTTGTTTGGCCCTTTTTGAAGGGAATTGTAATCCCATTGCATTTTGGTCATTAAGTCTTCATCTCCTTGTATGTCAATTTTAGCTCAATCCGAGCTCAATCAAGCTTGGATCAAGCCCTAAGGGGTGGACGATTATCCTCTCCCACAGGCAAGCTCAGGGATAAATCACGGACTGTCAATCTCGTGTGTTTTGGATGGACGATCTTGATTAAGCCATGCTAGATCTGATGATTTATCCTATTAGAACCATGGGTTTAATCCTGACCATCTGATCTTTGATCGGGCGATCCAGGGAGAAATCACGTAGCACCATCGACTGACGGGGTATAAGATGTGACAACTTAAGTGACAAATCCCATCATGCCATGTGGAAAGCGTGCACCGCATCAGCGGTTCATGTGGCGCTAATGGGATTAGTCATTAGTTAGGCCTCCTAATTAAATTTTAATCATAGAATCTTCAAAATTACATAACTCAATGTAGAAAAATTAGAAAAATATAAACTCAAATGCATTTTTGAGTGCTCTTTATTACTAATGATGAAGGGAAGGAGAGTGCTCTCTACTACCTTATTGAGAGACTTGGCCATTCTCATCTTCAAGGTTCCCCAAGTAGAGAACGCAGTAGTAGATGCTTTGACCAAACTTGCCAAAGAATTGGCATGGATGAAAGAAGAGTCCATTCTAATAAGGGTCCAAAATAGACAAGTCCTATCCCTTATTGATGTTGAACTTGTTGAGAGACTTTCTCTTGAAAGGGAGGTTGTCGTTGCCAATAAAGATGAGGAGCTGGATTGGAGGCAACCGTTCATAGACTACTTGAACACCGGCAAACTGCCTTAAGAAAAGTTATAAGCCCATTAGGTGAAATAAAGAGCTCTCTCCTATGCTCTCGTGGATGACACCTTGTACCGATGGTCTTTCGATCAAATGTGATACATTATTCAGATAAACACGAAGCCTGTAGAATCATGACCGGGGTACATTCAGGTCTATGTAGAGCACATCAATCTGGTCCGAAGATGAAGACGAAGATTAAGAGACTAGGATATTACTGGCCTTTGATGATTACAGGCTGCATGGATGTGGCTAGGAGATGCCATCAGTGTTAGGAGCATGGTGTGGTCCTACATCAATCACCCAACATTCTACACCCTACATTGGCCTCATGGCCATTTGAGTGTTGGGGTACCGACATTGTGGGTCCTATCGATCCTCCTTCTTCCAAGGGTCATTTGTTCTTCCTAGCTGCCACCGACTACTTTTCCAAGTTGTTGGAGGCAATCCCACTCAGAGAGGTCGCAACTCAGCATGTGCTATAATTTTTCAGGAACTATATTGTATGTAGGTTCAGGGTGCCTTGATGAATTATATTTGATAATGGTACTGCATTCAAAAGCACCGAGATCAACAGCTTCTCTAGAAGACACGATATAGATTGGAGATACTCCACCATCTACTACCCTAGAGCAAATGGCTTAGTAGAAGCATTCAATAAAACTCTCTTCTAAATATTAAATAAGACACTTGATGACAACAAGCAATAGTGGAATGAGCAGTTAATTGAAGCCTTGTGGGCATACCGTACCACATATAGGACTCTAACTCAATCTATCCCATTTTCCTTAGTGTATGGGTCCAAAGCTGTTCTACCTTTAGAAGTTCAACTCCCATCACTAAGGATAGCATTGAGTAGCAAGATCACTACAGAGCATAATGCAAAGTTATGGTTAGAAGTGCTCGAAGGTTTGGAGGAGAGACGCCTATAGACGTGCCAAAATCTCAAGTTGTATAAGGCCAAAATGATTCAAGCTCCCAACAAGCTGATCAGCCTTAGGTCTTTTCAAGTTGGAGAACTTGTATTAGTCCTAAGAAGACCAATTATTACCCATCAAAAGATAGGAGGAAAGTTTGAAACCACTTGGGAAGGCCCCTATGTTATAGAGAAGGCTTACCAAGGAGAATCTTATCAGCTCATTGATTATAATGGGAACACCCAATGCTTCCAATTAATGGGCACTATTTGAAGAAATATTACCCATAAAATATGTTTAAAAATAATTATCAACAAAAGAATAAAAATTTGATTCCATTTCATCAAAATATTCTCTTTTTTAGAAGCATTGTTTGCTTATCTTGCAAATCCTCCATGACGTGTTTAGGATAGGTGTAAGAGAATCTAAGAGGAATCCTATCACTCTTTCACGACACAAACACAATCAAACACAATTTCTCGGTGCTACTAGAATAGGTATGAGAGAACCCAAACGGCATCCTATTTTGATTAACACAACTAAGTTAGGTGCAAGAGAACCTAGGCGGCATCCTTTCTTTGTGGAAATTCCCGTTGCCATTCGTGGCACCATTTCATCAAATTCCCCAAGTGTGTTTAGGGTAGGTGTGAGAGAACCCAAGCGATGTCCTATTCCCTTTAACATAAGCATAAAAACAAACACAAATCTTTTATCTCGATCTATTTTGGTGTGGAAGCAAGCTTCTATAGTACTCACTCATTAGCTGCTCTAGGTCGGGTCTACATGCTACATCGCTAGTCTGTCACCCCAGTGGTTACTTGTTTGGAAGATGTGAGTCCCCGTGCTTTCTTCCTAACTTGACCATTGCAATCCAACGAGCACCTTGTTAGTGTGGTAGACTTCACTACCCAATCAATAAGCTACCTCATGTTGATTTTATTTAAGAAGATGTGAGTCCCCACACTTTCTTCTTGAACTAATCATCATGATCTAACTAGGTCGAGTATATTTGAGGTTTAGGATAAGTCCCCCAGAGGCTTCTTTCCTCTTGAGTACATTTGAGTTGATATAAGTCCCCCAGTGGAATTCACTCAGTAGTCGCCTTAGGTCGGATGACACTTGTCAAGCCAAAGACAGACTATCCCAACAATTAGTAATACTATAAGAGGATGTGAGTCCCCGAGCTTTCTTTCTAGGTTGATTGTTGCAAACTGGCGAGCACCAAATGTTGGTTGATGTTTGCTATGCTGACAGCAACTCACCTGGTTGGTACACCACTCTTGGAAGATGTGAGTCCCTGTACTTTTTCCATGAGTTAGCCACCAAATACTTATTGATTCTATCTTCTTCAGGGTTTTGGATAAAGCCCTTAGTGGCCCCTCTCCCTATGGGCACTCTATTTAGATCATGTCTTTTGTGACCCCATTTAGACACTACCCGGGTTACTCTTGAATTGGACAGTCCCCCCTTTCCTAGGAGCTACTCCTGTGGTTGGAGAATTTGTTCAGCGGTTATGCAAATTCTCCTTTGGTTCAGTAAATCTGAGATAGGTCTAGGATAATATAATCTCCTTCTCACTTTGATCTCTTGCAAACCAACAGGGTCCACAATAAAAAAACTAAAAAAAACAAACAAACAAAATTTTTTCTTGTGGATTAGGAATTCAAGCCCCCAAAGGGCCCCTTTTCCCAAGCAGACATCCTATCTTTAGGTCAGTGTCAGCAGGACTTTCTATAGGAATTGCCTGACTACCTGAGTTGAGATAAGTCCTCAGGCCGACACTCTCTCCGTAGTCACCATTAGGTCAGGTTCAATCTATTTTTCCACGAGCAAGTTACCCCAACAGTCATTCCTCTTTGGAAGATGTAAGACTATGACACATTCTTTCTAGCATGGCTGTCGCAAACTGATGGGCAACCCTAGGTTGGGTTCAATTTGTTGCCCAAAGCAATCGATCACCCTAGTGGTCTTTTGTAGTGAAAGATGTGAGTCCTCGTGCTTTCTTCCCCTGAATTGGCCATTGCAAACCGAAAGACACTCCTTTGGTTGGATAGTTCTCCCTTCAACTTGAAAGTTACTCCCTTTGGTTCAGTAAATCTGTGATAGGTCTAGGCTGGTATAAGCTCCTTCTCAGTGTGATCTATCACAAACCAACAAAATCCATCAAATATAAACTAAAAAATTAAATTAATCTTTAACTATCTTTGAGCTGATTTAAGTCCCCCAGTGGCATTCACTCAATAGTCAGCCCCAGGTTGGGTTCGATTTGTTGCCTTGCTAACTGATCACCCTAGTGGTTCCTTATTTTGGAAGATGTGAGAGTCCCCGAGCTTTCTTCCTAACTTGACCATTGCAAACCGAAAGACACTCCTTTAGTTGCATAGTCCTATATGTGGTTAGTAGACTACCCCTTTGGATCGATAAATCTGAGTTAGCCTAAGGCCTCCATGGCCCCTACTTAGTGCAGTCCATCACAAACCAATAAGATCCATAAAAAAATAATTAAAAAATAAAATTAATCTTTGACTATCTTTGAGTTGATTTAAGTCCCCCAGATGCATTCACTCAATAGTCAGCCCTAGGTCGGGTTTGATTTGTTGCCTTGCTAACCGATCACCCCAGAGGTTCATTATTTTAGAAGATGTGAGTCCCCACGCTTTCTTCTTAACTTGACCATTACAAACTGAAAGGCACTCCTTTGGTTAGATAGTCCTACTATGTGGTTAGTAGACTACCCCTTTGGATCGATAAATTTGAGTTACCCCAAAGCCTCCATGGCCCTTACTCAGTGTAGTCCATCATAAACCAATAGGATCCATAAAAAATAATTAGAAAATTAAATTAATCTTGACTATCTTTGAGCTGATCTAAGTCCCCCAATGGTATTCACTCAATAGTCAACCCTAGGTCGGGTTTGATTTATTGTCTTGCCAACTGATCACCCCAGTGGTTCCTTATTTTGGAAGATGTGAGTCCTCATGCTTTCTTCCTAACTTGACCATTGCAAACTGAAAGGCACTCCTTTGGTTGGATTGTCCTTCTATGTTTGGTAGACTATCCCTTTGGATTGGTAAATTTGTGTAGCCCAAGTCCTCCATGGCCCCTACTCAATGCAGTCCATCACAAATTGATGGGATCCATCAAAATAACTAAAAAATGAAATTAATATTTGGCCATCTTTGAGTTGATTTAAGTCCCCCATCAGCATTCACTCAATAGTCATCCCTAGGTTAGGTTCAACCCGTTTCCTTGCCAATGAATCACTTCAGCAACTAGTCCCTACTTTGGAGGATGTAAGTCTATTATGCTTTCTTCCTAGTACAGCTGCTGCACACCGAAAGGCAATCACTTTAGTTGGATAGTCCTACCATATGGTTGGTAGACTATTCCCTATGGATTGATAAATCTGAGTTAGCCCAAGGCCTCCATGGCCCCTACGTAGTGTAGTCCATCATAAATCAATAGGATCCATCAAAAATAATTAAAAAAATGAAAGTAATCTTTGACTATCTTTGAGTTGATTTAAGTCCCCCAGCAGCATTCACTCAGTAGTCAGCCCTAGGTCATATTTGATTTATTTCCTTGCCAACCGATCACCCTAGTGGTTCCTTATTTTGGAAGATGTGAGTCCTCGCACTTTCTTCCTGACTTGACCATTGCAAACTGAAAGGCACTCATTTGGTTGGATAGTCCTACCATGTGGTTGGTAGATTATCCCTTTGGATTGGTGTATCCACCGGGTCATGAGTGGTGTATCCACTGGGTGAGTCACTATTAGCATAGCGAACATCAACCAACCTAAGGTTCCCGTTGGTTTGCAACAATCAGCCTAGGAAGAAAGCATTGGGGACTCACATCCTCCTATATGGAAATTATGGATAGTCTCGCTCGTGCTATCCCACCTAGGCGTCGTGAATGCCACTAGGGGACTTATATCAACTCAAGAGTAATCAAGAGGAAAGGAGCCTCTGGGGACTTATCCTAAACCTCAGATATACTCAACCTAGTTAGTGCATGATGGTTAGTTCAAGAAGAAAGTGCGAGGACTCACATCTTCTTAAACAAAATCAACATGAGATTGCTTACTGGCTGGGCAATGAAGTCTACCAAACTAACAAGGTGCAAGTTGGTTTGTAATGGCCAAGTCAAGAAGAAAGTGCAGGGACTCACATCTCCTAAAACAAGTGACTACTGGGGTGACATACTTGCAAGGTAGCGTGTCAGCCCGACCAAGAGTAGCTAATGAGTGAGGGCCACAGGGGGTTTGCTCCTACATCAAAATAGCTCGAGATAAAAGATATGTGTTTATTTTTTTTGCTTGTGTTAGAAGGACAAGGATACCTCTCGTGTTCTCTCATACCTATCATAAAACACACTGGGGAATTGATGAGATGGTGCATGTTGACCTCACTTTTAGAATAAGCTCTCAGCCTTTCAATCTTAGACATAGGACTTCTCTTAGACACTAAGAGTTCCTTAATCTTAAGACAATTCTAGTGATTAGGTGAACACTTAACCTAAGCCTAGAGACTTAGAGGAGTTAGCCATGAAAATAGGTCATGCCTTAGGGTGTTAGGAAAACTTGCCTACCCTATAACTTGAACCAATCCTCACTTCCTTCTTTTAAGTTAAACTCCAAATCAATTCAAATTGAACTCCAAATCAATTCAATTGAAACTTAAAATATCAAATCAATATCAAATCAACCTCAAACTCAAATCAATTCCAAACTTAATTGATTTTCTCAAACCTTAAATCAATTCCAATAGATTTTCTCAAATCATAAATCAATTCTAAATGATTGGAATCCATGATTGAATTCCAAATCCTAAAAATCTTTCCTAAGCCATCTTGATTTCATCTTATGGACATAACCTAAATCAAATCTAAATCAATTCAAATTCAAAAGATTTTCTCATAATCCATTTATATTCTCACTTATATTCACAAATATAAATGAAATATAAATTCAAATATCCAAAAATCAATTCAAAACCCCAACCCAAATTCAACCAAAATCCTACCGAAGCCTTTCAAGTTAAATTCTTGAACTTAGCCATATCAAATTCAAATCAAGCCAAACCCTTGATTTTCCTTCATGATTCTATCAAACCTTCAATTATGAATCAAAATATAAACACAAACTTCAATCATCAAATCAAAACTAAATTCAAAAATCAAACCCAAATCAAACTCATGTTCACCCTTTTGAACTTAAAATAATCAAATGAATGAAAACCCATTTGACTCAATATCACTTGCAAATGGATTTATATTTCAATCATAAGTCTATTTGTGAGTTTAACCAAACTTGATTCAAGCCTTGATCAAGTCAATTGACCCACTTAGGCTCACTTGACCCAAAGTGACATAAAGTGCCTTTTTGAGCCAAATTCTAATCCTACCTAAATTGGATTAAACTAAGCCCAACTATGCTTGACATTGTGAGCAACAATTATCATGAGATGATCAATCACTCAAATTGGGTCAAACCAAGTCAAACTTAAGGGTTGACCAAGTCAATACTTAGCCAAAATGAAACCTAAACTAGCCAAAATCCACCATAGTCCAAATTGATTGAAACCATTGATCAAAACCAATTCATGATCAATGTTTGAACTTGACCAAGACATCATTTGAGCCTAACCTAGCCGAATTGGCCACTTGACCCAAGTTGACCCAACTTGACCTAAAAAGTCAAAATGGGTTAAAACTTGATCTAAGCCAAATTGATTGAAACCAATGGGTCAAGTTCATTCCAAATCACTTGTTGAACTTGACCAAAATCTCAATTGGCCAACTAGACCCAACCTAGCCCCATTGACCATGAACCCAACTTGCCCTAAAGGGTCAAATTGAGCCAAAATAAAATTGAACAAAAATTGATTGAAATCAAAGCTACCAAAACATTTCAAATGACCAATGAAACCTAAACCAACCCATTACCTAACCCAAATAGGTCAAATGGGTCAAATTGGTCAACTTGACCCATTTGACCTAAATGAATTCAAATAAACCAAATTCAAATATAAATCAAATTGAACCAATCCAATGATGCCAAAACATTTCAAATGGTCATATGAACTTGACCCAACCCTTGGTTTGACCTAATTTGACCTATTGGTCAACTTGACCCAAGTTGACCCATTTTGACCTAAATGGGTCAGCATGAGCCAAATGTCATCAAATCAACTGCAAATTCCTTGAAATTTGGACCAACCTAATTTCAGACTATTCTAAATTTGTTCAAAGTGAAATCAAAGCTAAATGACCATTTTAACCCTAGGTCAAGGTGTAACCTATGTCCAATTCCACTTGGAATTTGGTCATATCCTTTTCATGGCCATTGGGCGCCCTCTTAGTGGACCAAGTGGACACTAGTGGGTGTGGTGCACATGACCCAATGGGTTTAGGTCAACCAAACCCAACCCAAGGCCAAAACTGACCACCCTACTGAAAATTAGCATATGGGAATCACTCCTCCGCCTCATTTAGCACATGAGAGCTTCACCGCTCCACTCCAAATCCAAAATTGAATCACATGCCACTAAAAATGGCCTAACTAACTCACTCCATAGGATGAATTTGATCAAGATGACAAAGCCATGCTCGGATGTCCAATCCTCCTATGGGGAGATATACTCCCCCTAATTTCACTTGACTTGCATTCATTCACATTTGATTGAAGCCTAAGAACTCAGAGGAAGCAATTCTAAGCTCCCCCAAGGTTTCATAAGCTACTTTGATTCCTCCATTTTTGGTTTTGCCTAAGTTGAAAATAGGGGAGCTCAAGGAATTTTTCATCTCATTCAATTCTCCACTAGAGCTCAATTCCTCCTTCAAGCACCTTAAGAGGACCTAATCGAGCTTACCCAAGTCTTCATCCAAGCTCTCAAGCCATGGGAAGGGAGAGTTTGATCAAGGTCGCAAGCATTTGAAGAGGACTTTGGTCAATAGGGAGATCTACTCAACCTCAACCCTTCAAACCTTCAACAAGGCTTCGTCTCCACTAGATGAAGCTACCTCGATGGTTGGGAGCTCTGGTGATAGCCTCTTGCAAGGTATAGATCAAAACTGAGCTTAGGGAGAATTTTCTTTGGTCCTTTTTTGAAGGGAATTATAATCCCATTGCATTTCAACCGTTAGATCTTCATTTCCTTGTATGTTGATGGTGTGGGTTAAATTTTAGCTCAATCGAGCTCGGATCAAGCCCTAAGGGGTGGACGGTTGCCCTCTCCCATGAGCGAGCTCAGGGATGAATCACAGACCGTCGATCCCACATGTTTTGGATGGACGGTCCTGATTAATCCATGCTAGATTTGATGATTTATCCTATTAGAACCACGGGTTTAATCCTGACCATCCAATCTTTGATCGGACAGTCCAGGGAGAAATCTCGTAGTGCTGTCGACTGATGCAGGATAGGATGTGACAACTTAAGCGACAAATCCCATCACGCCATGTGGAAAGCATGCATCACATCAACAGTCCACGTGGAACCGATGGGATTAGTCATTAATTAGGCCTCCTAATTAAGGTTTAATCATAGAATCTTCAAAATTACATAACTAAATGTAGAAAAATACAAACTCAAATGCCTTTTGAAGATATTTCAAAGGGGAATAATATAAAATTATGTTTAATGGATTTTGAGCAATAAATTTTTGTAATTTAGATTTTATTGGGAATTTAATTATGTTAATTACTCCCTAATTATTCCATTGATTAATTCCAAACTTCTTAGGTATGTTTAGTAGGATGACTTCTACCTCCCCTAATTTTCTTAGGGTTTATTAATGGATTAATTAGGAGAATTGATTGATTCTCTCCTAATCACTCCCTTAATCAATTAAATGATTAATTAACCTATTAAATAGTGATAAATTCATTAATTAAATTTGCTAATTCCCTTAGAGCTGTGAATGAACTTAGGGGATGAGATTAGGAGTTCTTTCCTAAATCTTTTCCCCTAAGTTTATTTCATTTGGATAAAAATCTAATTAAGGTGCAAATTAATTAAATAGTGTAATCACTTTATTAAATGTCTTAATTAATTAATATTTTAAAATCAACTCAATCTGAACTTAATCATTTCCTTCTTGGGTACATGCTTAGGTGTTCACTAACCTGAGTATCCTATGAAAATCATATCTAACCCATATGTGTGGGAAGGGTTATGAAAGTACTTAAATTAAATCTTTTAGCTTAATTAATCATTATTTATGAGCCAAATGGATCAGGCCCTTATCTTTATTAGGTGCATTGCTGATTTAAATTCCTTGTGGTTTTCTGTCATACTTTGGCTCATAATTATTTTGGTTAAATACATTAAAGTGGTGTAGGTAAGGGATCATTAATGGATTTAATGAACACCTTAACCTAAGCAAAATATACAATCCACTTAGTGGTTCTAAAATTAAACTAAAGCAACATATACATGTGGGAAATGGGTTAGGACCAGCAAACCTCTTCACATTTCTTAAATTCAAATCAAACTCTAACAAAACTAAAAATCTCTATAAAATAACTTTGATTCACTTTAAGTAAACTTATTCCATAAAATTATCTTTAGGAATTAATTAGGGTGAATGAATTTACGTGCTTTCATAACTTTATTTCTTTCCTAGCATGCTAAATGTGTATGTCTTATAAAAATCATGCATTCATGCTTTTTAAAAATTAAATTAAAAATAAAATATTTCCTTTATGTCAAATTGCATGTTTTGGCTAAAGTAAGAATATGAATGGCTATTATCACTATTAAATTCAAAATTATTTTTAAAACTTATAAATCAAACATCACAACTAAAAGGTATACTACTTATAATTATTTATAAGCTTGCATGTGAATAAAATATAAAGGTGTGCATTGTGTGACTTTCCTTCTCTTCTCTTTTAGCATAGTTTTGAATAGGATTTTGCAAAGTGTATAATTCATTTGAAAAGAGCATAACACTTGCTTAAATCCATACCTATTTATTCCTATGTTATCACTTAAGAAGGATATTAACACTTACACATGTGAATTGCATAAACAAACTAATCAAACAAACATAAACTTTTGCATGATTCTCTTTCCATGCATTTCTTTTTGTACAAGCACATGGTATTTAAGAAAAGTGGTATATTTGTCTGGACACCCCGGGGTTGTAAGCCTTTAATTATCCTCGAGTAGGTCTTGTACCTTACACCCTTGGTGTAAACAATGGCATCTTACTCACTTATGTCTTTCATACTTGTAAATGTACATATGAAAATGGATAAGAGAATCTCTCCTTTTTCTACTTAACCAAATCATGCATCATGAAGCATCCAAAATTTTTTAAGTAACATCCCTTAGCATTCATCATTAAGGTGTGCTAAATATTTCTATTTGCATGTATAGATATGCTTAGGGTTCATCCATATGCATGTAACAAATGTTGGGAAAGGAATAAAGTGTGTTGTATTTTGTGATAGTATTTCACTTTACTTAATCTTAAAATGCCTTTATTTTTGAATAGGTTTGTTTAGAGAAAATCTAAACTTAGGATTAATTAAAACATATAATAAAATATTCACTAAATGAAAATCAATGATGAATATACCTTAGAAATTACTTATGGTAGGGAAGAAAGAGAAGTTCTCTTCTCTTTTCCTCTCTTTACAACACTTAGTAATTAATTATAGGTTCATTCAAACCTAATCAAATCACAAAATAAAAATCAACCAAATCAACTAAATCACTTAAATGAAACCACCCTCTAAGTTGAACATTTTCACACTTAGAAAACTTCAATTTAAAAGCTTAGCTAAACGTACCACACAAACCTTAAGTGGCACACACTTTAGGCTAAGCCACCACTTCTAGCTTTAGGTTTGGGTGGTCCATGGTTTGATATTTTCTTTTGTTTTGTGATGTAATATTTTAGTTTGGATGTTAGGGTGTATGTGTAGAATGGTAGAATTAAACCATTGTCTTCAGGAGATTGTTAAGCACCTTGTAAATAAAATATAAAATGTTTTTGCCGTGCAGGTTGCTTATACCCCTAAGCAAAATCCAAAATAGGCCAGGTGAACTTGGTTACTCATGTGTGAGATGCTAAGTCCTATATATATATATATATATATATATATATATATATATATACTTGGGATTGTATGATTTGTTTAGCTAATCTCTATTTTGCAGGTTTTAGTTAGATTTTTTTTTCCTATATTCATGTAATTTTGCAATTAGGATATGGAATGATTATTATGGGGGATTAAGAAGAATATTGGTTATAAGATTGTGTCTTATGTACCATGTGAAGCCTTTGGAACAACCACATTCCAACCAACCAAAAAAAGAAAGAAGAAAGAAGAAAAGAAGAAAAGAAGAAATGAAGACCCCTAGAATAATGAATTTCTTCTTGATTGTAATTTAATTTATTTTAAATCTAGGTTGTATAAGGGTAGAGTTTGGCTATCCAATTTATTTTCAAGTTTATGCAGTGGAGCCCGACCATAAATGACCTCTTATTCTTTTGCGCTAGCTTTATAAATTGATTAATGTTGTTTAGCTTATGCATTAAGATGACATTTTCTTCCTTGCTTTGATGTATGACCTGGATGACGATTAGACTATTAGAAAAATAAATTTTCTATCGAATATAAATAACTAAAATTAAAAATAAATAACTCATAACATCACATAAAGCCTAAGTTATAAACAAGATAAAAGAATTAGCAACCCCTTAGCTGGATGTTATATTTTCTTTCTCACATCATGCATAAAAAAGTATATTATTTCACTCTTGATTTAGAGGGCTTCCACCTTTGCCAGAGAACTTGGCTTGGCCCTTGAGAGCCATGGTGGAAATACACCTCCTTTCTCGTTGATTTTGGCCCATAATCTATTTTCTCATGCATTAGGCATATGAATGCTAAAGCCTGTGTCAAATTGATTGTCCAAAATAAAAATAAAACATAATAAAAATTTGCATTAGATTTAAGTCATTAATCAGGCCCTACATAATCTAGTCTCTTAAGGAGTGTGTTTAAGGACTTAATCTCTTTCTAAATAAACAACAACTTACTTATCTTGCAAAAGCATATGACTTGCCTACATGTTTTGAAAATCGTAGGAGGAGTTAGTTGGCAGCCACCCTTAATTAGTTGTAAGTCTAACAGTCCGGTGGGTTATCCTCTCTTGTGGAGGTAAACCAAATACTCATTTTTGCCTTAGATTTAGGTCATACTTTTGGCCCTTGCCAAAGCTCTATAGATTTAGGTTTTGAGGTTGCTACTTCCCTTTGGGGACTACGAGCATAAATCCTCACATCTTAGGCATTTCCATGACCTTGTATTATGGAATTGTAAGCCCTAGATTTCTAATAAAAATTTAACTCAAACAAATAAATCATATCAATTTCAAAGATATAAAGTCTAACCATAGGATAGTTTGGGGTGCTTACTAGGATTCCTAGTATCTTAAGCATCTCCTACTCATCTTCATTTGGCTTTGATAAGAACTCTCTCCTCTTGATTGATTCCACTTTATTTTCTAAAAAATAAACCATTCGATTGATAGTCCTACCTTTCAAAATCATTGAAGATAATGATTATTTACCTTAATCGAGAGTATTTTTAAGGAATCCCCTTCCTTAGGATGTAATTAATCATGGGAGCTTGCCCCTATAGGGAACTTAACGAACCTAGTTTAAAATAAACACTGCTTTACTTTTCCATGTAAAATAACGGAAGAATCTCTGGTACATTCTGAAGACCCATTAGGAGTCCTTATTAAGGTGATTAGGTCCATTTGTAGGATGGTGACTTCTGTCTCTCGAGATAGTACACCATTCCTCAATGTCGTGCCCGATCATCCTAATAAGAACATCTGTGGATCTGCATGGTGTCCAACACAAGAAGTGTTGTTAGAAGAAATAATTTTTGGTTCTTCATTTATTTCTTTTTTCTTTGAAGAGATAAAATGAAGGATTGAAAATATTTTTTCACCATAGTGGGGCTCTTTGATTTAAGGAAAGATTTTTGAATTTAGGATTGAAGAGAAAATTTTTGAATTTAGAATCCATTTTTAATAAATTTGTGTATGTTGAAAATGGGTTCAAATATTTTGAGAGATTGATTCTTCCATTGGTTCATATTTGAATTTAATTTTTGATTGTTTGGGGACCCTTTATTTAACAAATTTGAGTATGTTAAAATAAAGGGTCAATTGATTTTGTTTGGAATTGCTCATTTAGAAAATTCGGGTATACTAAATGAGTTATTTGAAAATAATTTTCTTCTTGTTTTACTTGTTTGTGAGTCATGAGTGAGTTTGGAATCTTTACTTAGCAAATTTGTGTATACTAAATAAAGTCCAAATGTTTTCTTTTGTCTTGATTTTTGAAAAGAGGATCTTAACTTAGTAAATTTGGGTATGCTAATGAATAATCCAAGTGTGTTTGATATTTTTTTGTGATTTTTTGAAAATAGGATCTTCACTTAGCAAATTTGGGTATGCTAAATGAAAGATCCAAATGTGTTTTGATTTTTGATTTTTGAAAAGAGGATCTTTACTTAGCAGATTTGGGAATGCTAAATAAAGAATCCAAATGTGTTTTGATTTTTTTTTTTTGAAAAAAAAAATGAAACCTTTAGTTAGCAAATTTGGGTATGCTAAATAAAGGATTCAAATGTATTTGATTTTTGGGATTTTGATTGTGAAAATAGGATCTTTTTTTAGCAAATTTGGGTATGCTAAATAAAGAACCCAAATGTGTTTAATTTTTATGATTTTGAAAAGCGGATCTTCACTTAACAAAATTGAGTATGCTAAATAAAGAATATAAATGTGTTTTGATTTTGAAAAATGAAACCTTTACTTAGCAAATTTGGGTATGCTAAATGAAGAATCCAAGTGTGTTTGATTTTTTATGATTTTTTTGAAAATAGTATATTCAATTAGCAAATTTGGGTATGCTAAATGAAAGATCCAAATGTGTTTTAATTTTTTTGATTTTGAGAAAATTGAAACCTTTACTTTGCAAATTTGGGTATGCTAAATAAAGGATTCAAATGTGTTTGATTTTTTTTTTTTTTTGAAAAAGAGGATCTTCACTTAGAAAATTTGGGTATGCTAAATGAAAGATCCAAGTGTGTTTGATGTTTATGATTTAAAAAAAAAAATTGAAACCTTACTTAACAAATTTGGGTATGCTAAATAAAAGATTCAAATGTGTATGATTTTTGGGATTTTGATTTTGAAAAGAGGATATTTACTTAGCAATTTTGGGTATGCTTAAATAAAGAATCCACATGTGTTTGATTTTTATGATTTTTTTAAAAGGGGATCTTTACTTAGCAAATTTGGAAATGCTAAATGAAAGATCCAAATGTGTTTTGATTTATATGTTTTGATTTTGGAAAGAAGATTTTCACTTAGCAAATTTGGATATGCTAAATGAAGAATCCAAATGTGTTTTGATTTATTTTTTATTTTTTGAAAAATGAAACCTTTACTTAGCAAATTTGGGTATTCTAAATATAGGATTCAAATGTGTTTGATTTTTTTTATTGAAAAGAAGACCTTTACTAAGCAAATTTGGATATGTTAAATAAAAGAACCAAATGTTTTTTGATTTTTGATTTTTGAAAATAGGATCTTTACTTAGAAAATTTGGGTATGCTAAATGAGGAATCCAAGTGTGTTTTTGGTTTTGATGTTTTGATTTTAGAAAAGAGGGATCTTTATTTAGCAAATTTGGGTATGTCAAATGGGAGTCGATTATGTTTTATTATTATTTTTTTAAAGATGAAATTTTATGTGTGATTATTACTTTTTTTTTTTAAAGAAAGAAATTCTAACTTAACACATGTGGGATGTATTGAGTGGAATTTCAAATGGTGTAATTTTATTTGAAAATAAAACCTCCATCCAACATATTTGGATATATTGAATGAAGAGGCTTATTTTCAAATTCGTGTTTTTTGAAAAGAAAGAAATTCTAACTTCAACATATGTGAGATATGTTGAAATGGAATTTCAATGTTATGATTTGATTTTATTTGGAAATGAAATCTTCTATCAATAAATTTTGGTATATTGAATGAGGATGTTCATTTTCAAATATGTGCTTTTTTGAAAAGATGATTGTTGATTTTGTTTTTGAAAAGATGGTTTATTTTATTTTTGAAATGAAATCTTCATTCAATAAATTTGTGTATATTGAATCAAGGTGTTTATTTGTGCTTTTTGAAAAGATTATTGCTGATTTTATTTTTGAAATGAAATCTTCATTCAATAAATTTGGGTATATTGAATGGAGATATTCATTTGTGCTTTTTGAAAAAATGATTGTTGATTTTGTTTATGAATGAAATCTTCATTCAATAAATTTGTGTATATTGAATGGAGATATTCATTTGTGCTTTTTTTTTGAAAAGATGATTTTGGATTTTGATTTTTGAAAAGAAATTGTTGATTTTGTTTTTGAAATGAAATCTTCATTCAATAAATTTGGGCATATTGAATGGAGATATTCATTTGTGCTTTTTGAAAAGATGATTTTGGATTTTGATTTTTGAAAAGATCCTACACATAACAATCACGAAGATTGTTAGATGAGGTTGAAATATTTTATTATGTGCATTTTGGAAAATAATTTTTGGAAATTGTTGTTTTTATAAAGGATTTATTTTCTTTATTTTTGGAATGAACCTTTCCTTATCGTAGAAATGAACCTCTTTACCATCCTGATGGCGACGCAAGGTTCATCCCATGAACAATAAGAAAATAAAACCCTTCTACAAAATAACATGTCTTTCCTAAAGCACTGTTACAAAATCCACATAGTAAGATATCTTTACACATAAATTTGTAAGAAATTTTCCAAAATGCATAAAATACATATAACCAAATCTCGTTTAACAAATCCTATGATTATTACATGGAGGTTCTTTTCAAAATCAAAATTAATCATTTTTAATGTCTTTTTCAAAAGCACATTTTCTTTGGAAATAACTATCCCCATCCCACACACTCAAATTTGTAAGATGGAGATTCTATTTTCAAATAAAATCATGATATAAAATTGAAACTCCACTTAGAATACTACACATGTGCTAGAGTTGAAGTTTTTCTTCTTTTCAAAAAGCAATAAATCATGCACAGACAAAAGAGAAGTCAAGACATATTTGAACCCCCCACTTGACATACCCAAATTTGTTAAATGGAAGTTCCCCTTCCCTTGGAGAAGTTAAAGCAAATTGAATTCTATTTGATGTCATTTGCATTTGTCTGATAGAACTCCTTCTTGCCAAAGTCTTGGACTTCAAGATACATTTGGATCTCATTTAACATGTCCAAGTACGTCAAATGAGAACCCCCTTCTTGAAAATCATAAGAACAAATCAAATTCCATTTAATATACTTAAGTTTGTTAAATAAGTTCTTTTCTTTAAAAAAATCATAAACACATTTGACTTTTACTTAATATACCAAATTTGTTAAGTGAGAGTTTTATTTTCAAAATCATAAGCACATTTGACTTTCACTTAGCATACAAAATTTGTTAAGTGAAGTTTCATTTTCAAAATCATAAACACATTTGACTTTCACTTTACATGCCAAATTTGTTAAGTGAGAGTTTCATTTTCAAAATCATAAGCACATTTGACTTTCACTTAACATACTAAATTTGTTAAGTGAGAGTTTGATTTTCAAAATCATAAACACACTTGAGCTTTCACTTAACATACCAAATTTGTTAAGTGAGAGTCTCATTCTGAAAGAAAAATAAACATATCTCAAACTCATTTGGGGCTTTCACTTAACATACCAAATTTGTTAAGTGGGACTCCCATCTTCAAAGAAAATCAAATCTATCTCACAATCATATTTGACTTTCACTTAACATACCAAATTTGTTAAGTGAAAGTCTCATCATTAAGCACAAATCAAACACATGTGGCCTCTACTTAACATACCAAATTTGTTAAGTAAGAAGCCCCATTTTCAAATCAAAATATCACAAAATCAAATATTCATAAGAAAAATATTTCAAATACACAATCACAACCTCTTCTTAGCATACCCAAATTTGCTAAGTATAGATCTTTCAAACTATCAATATTTTCAAACAAGATGCAAAAAACACAAATATCACTAAGAAAATCTCTCCTCAAATTTTAGAACCCAGTTGAGTACTAAATCCAAATCAAATGGCAAAGACTCTCCTCAATATCCAATTCTCTCCAATGAACCCCACTTAACATATTGGAATTATTGAGTGTGGGTTCAAAACTCTAAATTTTTGTTACTTACATGTAACAAATATCAAGGCAGAATATGATATAAGTTTTATTTTAACAAATGCACATATTTCAGTTAGTCGTGCGTCTTTTGCGATGGCCTCTCAAAAGTTTATTTTCACCTTTTCATTCGAGATGGATTTGGCCCTGGATCAAGCCAGCCTCCCTCAAACTGACTCCACCTATCTAGTGTTCCTTGGTCGAGGATTTCAGGGAGCCTGCATCACTTATAAGGGGGCGACCCTCACTACTGTTAGCTGGGATGAGGTGGCTGGCTAGAAGCTAGTCATCTAGATCGACCTTTCTTCTAACACTGAGTATCCTTCTCTAAAGAGGAAGGCAGTTGAGGTTCTGCAAGTCAGTCCAATTTCCACTGAGTCAATTATTCTCACAATCGCTCGGGTGCGTGCTAGCACCTCCTCAATGGAATCCTCTAAGGGGAAGGCTATCTTGGCTTCGGAGATAGCCTACCCTACCTTCGAGGTTGGATCGGCTCCACCTTTGCCTGCTCAGCACACATGCACTGCAACAGAGCCGCAAGATCAAGCGGCACCATGAGCGTCTTTGCCAGGGAGATGGATGTTACATCATTAGAAAGGTTCCCCAGGTTTCCCCATTGTGTAGCAACCCCCCCTCGATAGATAGAAAGGAGGACTATCAGAGGATAGCTACATTGCCTCCATCTTCTACATACCATGAGGCTTCGACTAGGGATAAGAGAAAGTACTATGCCGATCTCTGTACATTATTATGATAGATAGGCAGGGTACACGAACGTTCAGAGTCCGCTACATTATTTGACTTGAGGTCTATCATCCCCAAGAGTGTTACCAGGTGCATTTGCAGTGATAGAGAATCAGAGGTCCGGGTAGTAGTTCAGTCAATGAGTGACAAAGGTTTGCCAAACAGTCGGTGGCCTTCGCTCTAGTCAATTTTCCCAATCATCGGGACACCAGGGCCGACAGGATCGATAGTATAGTGCTGACAAGTACCACCAGTGATAGGTCAAAAGCCCCAGCGAGGTTAGAGCTAGAGTTGTCTCCACCACACCGATCCACTCCTCACCCACCATCACTTGTTCAAGTCCCGCCATCCACTGTGCCTACAAAGGCACAGAAGAAAACATCCGAGGAGAAGAAAGCCCCATTGATGATCCAGCTACCACCAAAGGATCCCACTTCCTCTACTCCATCAACTGAGGTGAGGGCAAGTTCTCCTACTCGAACTCCTACTTGGTCTTGGGAGTGGTAACAGCATCATGGGTAGCACCATCACCACCATTAGAGGGGTGACAGCGGCCTATAGAAGGGGAAGGGGATAGTTTTATAGTCCCCATGGTAGTGGATCTCTGTAGGGACACTACTCCACCCATGAGCATGTCTCTTCTAATAGTCATGGCCCTCCCAGAGCCAGCACTCTAGTGATAGGCAATGTTAGTGCATTTTCATTAGTGAGCACAGCCCCTCCATCGGTCAACAACATGTATTTGTACTGGCACGGTTAGATCATTCCCTAGATGAGATTCTGGCACAGTACTTCACAGATAAGAGAGAGATTATAAGGAGTGATTGGTCAGATTGTGAGGAGGAAAAGGTCAGCTTTGATCCAGATGAGGATGATCTTCTTGAGGATTTGATCGAGGTCCACATGGTCGATATTAAGATCTCCCTTCATAGAGATCAGCATAGTCAGGAAGGTATTATGTTTGAGGAAGATGACACCATCCATTCAACCCAACACCTCCATCAATAGCTTAAATAAAAGAATGATCAGATTAAGCAGATGGAGAAGAGGATGGAAGGCTTATTAGTAGCCCTCCATACACTTCAAAATTAGGCCTTAGTACTGCAGCATATACCGATAGAGATAGATCATCCCAAGTTAGCACATATCCTAGATCAGCCCAAAAGCACTTCTCTAGTAGATTAGGACAGTGGTAACTTGCATAAGAAGGCGGTGGACAACACCTCCATGCAAGAAAGAGACATCAACCAGTTGGTAGAGCAGCATGTGAAGGATGCATTGGTGCAAGCTCAAGGTGTCTCATCTGTTCCAAAGGGTAGACCCTACTTAGAGGAATTTGATGGTGTCTAATATACTAAGAGTTTTATACCTCCTTCCTTCAAATTTTTTGATGGAAGTGAGAACCCTCATCAGCACATATCAACTTCAAAGTCGGATGTTGTAATGCCGGTGGTAGTGATGCACTCTTATTTTTCTTCTTCATCAGCAGTTGACAGGCATCACATTCGATTGGTATGCTAAACTGCATAATGGTTCAGTTAAGACATTTGCTGAGTTGGAGTAGCTCTTTATTAAGAGATTTGTTGGAGCTCACAAAGGGTAATTGTGGGCGATCTAATTGTAGCTCAACAACACCCTAGTGAGTCTCTTATTGATTACATTCTTAGATGGTGCAATTTACGTATGAAATGTGAACCATATCTATCTGAACATTATGCCATTAAAATTCTACTCAAGAACATTCATGGCCCGGTCGCCTTCATGCTTAAAGGGTTCACCATTAAGACATTTGATAAATTAATCAACAAGGCAGCTAGTCTACAAGGGGAGGTCAAACAGTTACCGTTCCAAAATCAGTCAGCCAAGCCAAGACTGCATAAGGAATTTAAGAAGAAGCCCAGGGTAGTCACAATATGGGGAAGAACAACCAGGTTCAGAGACTCAAGCACATAGACTCTCCTCTACCACCTCCTTTGCCACCACCTCGACTGTCATAACGACCACCTCAATTTCCACAGTGGCCTACACTGCCACCTACTCAATAGTATCTCCATCCACAACATCAGCAATAGTATCCTCACCCACAACATCAACAGCAGTACTCTTATCCACCACCAGGTAGCTACCATTTACCTACTCTTGTCAAAAAATTGAATAAGCCTTATTCATTCAAGAGGGAGGTAGTCAGGAAGATCTTTAAGAACCTCTTAAAGAAGCTTGATTTTTAGTTACCAAAGCCTAGGAGGCCGGAGGATGTGAGCAAGAGTCATGATCCAAACTTTTGCCCTACCACCGCATGCTAGGTCATGTCTTAGAAGATTGCTTTACCTTTAAGGACTGGCTTGAGCGAAGCTGCAAGTTAGGTGTCATTGTCATCCCTAAGAAATATCTACTAGAACAACCCTCCAATTCTGTTAGGGTAATCCTTGGATACAAGTTATCTTCTTAAGGTAGAGGAAGGTTGGGATATCTCCCTATCTCGAACCTCCAAGAAAATCATCTCTAAGATCAAAAAGTTATCCTTGCAGGTGCCTGAAGCAACTCAGACCTCCAACTCTAAGGAAGGTTTGCAAGTTGCTAAGAATAACTTGAAGGAGGTAGAAGCCTAGCAACAACAGCAGTAACAATCCACCTTACTTGCCCGGGATAACATAGTAGCACAACCACCGTCCGAGTCCAACACTCCATCCACCGTTGCAGCTACTACTTCTTCCTCCACTAGCTCCTATTTTGCTAGTAGGAGTGTTGTATCAGAAAATAAGGGAACTAAACCTCTTACCCCGCTTACTTTATTAGATTTTTATCATGTACCTCCATCTAAGAAGAAATCAATGAAGAAAGCTTTCACTTACATCTTGTCCACTTCTGATACTCTAGATTTTCTTCCCCTCCAAAACCCTCTAAGTCTACAAAATAATAATGATAACTCTAGTTTTAATCATTCCTCTTCTGATTTAGAAATGGATTTTCCATTTCAGAATCATTCAGGTTTGCCCATTTAGATTGAATTGGAGTCATCTGACTCCGATGATCCCATAGGAGAAGCTGTAGGTGAACCTGATGAGCAGGTAGAACTTTCTACTAAATCATCTCATGAAGTCGCTGAAGTCAACCTCTGCAGTGGCAAAGTTCTACCTTATAGGATAGCACCTCTTGATAAAGGTAAATAAGTCATTAGTTCTAGTGATCAAGAAGCCCGTCCATAAGATGCTCCACCAATGGATATGCTTGTGGAGGATCAACCCAAAGTTGACTACAATGCCCTCATTCACTTAAGAAGGTTGCCAGCTAAACTAAACATATATGATACCCTTGTCTTATCCAAAGAGATGAGTGACTCATTGATCAAAGCCCTTCTTGATCTAGAAATATGCTTAGCTCAGTTGACCGCTATTAAAGAGGAGGCATGGTATTCAAGAGAGCCCCGGGAGTTATATTCATAGATGAAGACATTCTTTTGGGGACAACCGAGCACAACCGTCCTTCTACATCACAGTGGACATGGGCAGATTCAGACTCTCTAGAGTGTTAGTTGATCCAGGTGCATTAGTGAACATTAAGGATTGACATCTCCAAACTCCGAGGAGATCGGATGATGTTAAGAGTATTCAACGAATAAGGAGAGAGGGATTTAGGCTCTATAGTGTTACCATTAGAGATAGATGACTAGAAGAAAGAAGTCAAGTTCTACATAATCGATTCAGACACATCTTTCACTGCTTTGCTCGGTAGTCCATGGATACATGGAAATAACATGGCTCCGTCCTCTTTACATTAGTGCATCAAATTCTGAAGAGGTGGAATCGAGTATTGTGTCAAAGGAGACTTATAGCCATTCTTAGTTAGAGAGATCGAGATATATGAGGATGTAACCTATTATCTTCCTACAAATCAAAAAGTCTATTCTCATGAACTTAGTGAATGTTCAAAAATAAAAGAAAAATAAATAAATGAAAAAGAAATAAAAGAAAAAGAAGCAGAAGAAAAAGAAAAGGAAAAGAATAAAGAAAAAGAAAATGAAAATGCAAGTAAGCAAGAATGAAGCACCGAGGAAGAAGTAGAGCCAGATTTTGGATTCTGCCCATAATTTGTCCCTCCATATGAGCACATGGGTAGGATGATGAGACCCCCACCAAGTAGAGGCAGAGGCAGATCTAGAGCCAATTCTAGAGGTGGAAGACCTCCTTGGTGCCCAAGAGGAGCTATGTTCCTCACTGTGAGTACCCCCTCTATCCACATAGACTTGAGTCTAGTTCGGAGGATGAGTCTCATGTGGTTAGCCCATCAACCAACCCCTCTCAGTGGGTCCCTTTGAAGGTGGCATTCGAGCTAGACAGTGATGAAGACCAGGCCTCCAAGCAAAGCATGAATGTATCTGAATCACTATTATGTAGAACAGTCAGGCAACAGTTGAGAACTTTAGCTCTAACCACACTTTCTTCCCAGAAAGTTGAAAGTTTAATAGTTAAGGAGGCCACCAAGTCATCCACAGATGTCAAGCCAAAGAGATTTTTGCTGGGAGCATCATCCTCAAGTCAGGAAGCTGATGTAGAACTTGAGGATAATTCATACAAAAATTTAATAGAATTACCTTTTGATTAGTACTCACCTTGTGTTCTTAATTTAGTAAATAAAGGTTTAATTCCACATGCTTGGTCTAAACATATGTCAGACTAAGTTGAAAGGCTATGGGATAACCAAAGCAGATATCCTCAATCAAGACCAGGACTAGGAATCAACATAGTGGGTCTAGTCGACGACGATAACCATTGCCTAGTCATCATAAATCATTTGGAGTCTGATAGGTTCTTCTCAAATCAAGCTAACTCTTATGAGGAGGTTTGTTTAGAAACTTTAGATAACCTAAATGAGCTTGAAGTTAGAGATGCACCACCAAAGTTTGAAGAAGATATCAGATCAACCATCGACGAGTTCAAAGAAATTAACTTGGGAACTAAAAATAATCCACGTCCGACATACATCAGCTATTTGTTGAATGAAGAAGAAATCAATGACTTAGTTAGGCTATTAGCTAAGTTTAAGGATTTCTTCACATGGAGTTATGAAGAAATGCTTGGTTTATCTCTTGATGAGCAGCCCACAAACTAGCAATAGAACCTAATGCTAATGCTATCAAGCAAGCTCCTAGACACATGTGATTAGACATTGAACAGCATGTCACTTTTGAAATCAAGAAACTGATTGATGCTGGCTTTATTAGGGAAGAAAAAAATCCTACCTGGTTGGCTAGTGTCATCCCAGTTAAGAAAAAGAATGGCCAAATTCACATATATGTCAATTTTAGGGATCTAAATAAGGCATGTCCTAAAGATGAATTTTCACTTCCTATAATAGAATTTATGGTGGATATTACCTCATCTCATACAATCTTCTCCTTCATGGATGGGTCATCTGGCTATAACCAAATCAAGATGGCTCCCGAGGATGAAAGAAATAATGCTTTTCGAACCCTGATCAGAATATATTATTATAAGGTCATGCCTTTCGACCTTAAAAATGCTGATGCTACATACCAGCGGGCCATGACTCGGATCTTCAATGAACTCATTCATCTTCAATTCAAATGTTAAGTTGATGATCTTGTAGTCAAAAGTAAAGAAAAGGAAGACCATCTCTTTGACTTGAGAGTAGTTTTCGAATGATTAAGATAATTTAACCTAAAATGAATCAAGTGTGCATTCGATTTTAGGGAAATTCCTTGGGTTTGTTGTCTGACACCACTGAATAGAGATCGACCTGGAGAAGATCAAGGTTATCTTAGAAATGCCACCCCCTAAAAGTCTAACCTGACTCAAATCATTCAAAGGGCGGTTGGTGTATCTAAGATGTTTCATATCCAACTATCAAGAAGATGCCAACCATTCTCAACACTTGTAAAAAAGGATGCCAAGTTCAAGTGGGATGATAAGTGCCAACATACTTTTAAATACATCAAGAAATATCTGATAACACTTCTAGTTCTAGCAGCCCTAATCCCGGGCAAGTCGTTGACCTCTACACAACTGCATTAGATGACTCCCTTAGCACTTTGTTGGTCCAAGCTAATGACAAAGGGAAGGAAAACACATTATACTTCCTCAGTCATCATCTAATACTTGCTGAAGCCAACTATCCACCTATTGAGAAGCATTCCCTAGCTTTAATCTTCACATCCTAAAAGCTATGGCACTACATGCTCTCTAGAGTCAATCCACTGCAATATCTCATGACACAGCCAACCTTATCCGAATGGTTGGCATGTTAGTCCATGATTTTGTCTCAGTTTGACATAACATTCATACCCCTCTGTGCCGTGAAAGGATAAACACTTGTGGTTTTCTTAGTAGCGCATCCACTCACGGCTGATTCTCTACTTAATGATGACCTCCTAGATGAATAAATCATGAACTTAGGGGACACTAGCATTCACTGTTAGGAGATGTATTTTGATGGTGTGACTTCCTCTCAAAGAGGAGAAGAACCACAATTTACTATCCAAGGGAAGGAAGGGGTAGGTATTGCTCTCCTAACTTTGGATTGCAATGTGATAAGATTTTCATATCATCTGTCCAATCCATGCACCAACAACAAAGCTGAATATGAGGCTCTGATTGCCAATTTGAAGTTAGTCATTACACTATGCGTCCAGTGCATCAACATCTTTAGGGATTCTCAGCCCGTCATCAACCAAATCTCTGGGTCCTACAAGATTTTAAAGCCTAAGCTCCATCATTACCCCAAATACACCATGGAGTTGTTGGCCTAAATACCAGAAGTTACCATATACAAGATTCCTCAAGGAGAGAATGCAGTAGCAGACGCATTAGCCAAGCTTGCCAAAGAGTTGGCATTTCCGGAAGATGAGTCCATTCTAATAAAGGTCCAAAATAGACAAGTCTTATCCCTTATTGATGTTGAACTCATCAAGAGATTCTCTCTTGAAGGGGAGGTTTCCATTGCCAAAAGGACGGGGAGTCAAATTGGATTCAACCATTCATAGATTATTTAAATATAGGCAAACTACCTCAAGAGAAATCACTAGCACACCAGGTGAAGCAGAGAGCCCTTTTCTACGCTCGGATGGCAGCGGCATTCCGATCATATGTGGTTACATAAAAAGCTAATCCATAGGATTGTGATGGTACAAGTTTATGGAGCACATCAATCCAGTCCAAAGATGAAAGCCAAGATCAAGAGACTAGGGATGATGACATACTATATGGAGGTTGCTAGGAGATACAACCAATGTTAGGTACACAGTGTGGTCTTACATTAACCACCCAACATTCTACATCCTACATTGGCCTCATGGCCATTTGAGTGTTAGGGGTACCAAACAACAATCATCGATCTTCCTTTTCTAAGGTCACTTAGAGGTCACAACTCAAAGATGTTCTAATTTTTCAGAAATCATATTATATGTTCGGGTGCCTCAAATTATATCCAATATAATAATGGTATTCAAGAGCACTAAAATCACTTTGCTAGACACATCATGGATTGGAGATATTCTACCATCTACTACCCAAGGGAAAATGGCTTAGTAGAAGCCTTCAATAAAACTCTCATCCAAATATTAAAGAAGACACTCGATGATAATAAGCGATAGTTTCATGAGAAGTTAGTTGAAGCTTTGTGGGCTTACCGCACCACATACAAAACTCCAACTCAATCTACCCCATTCTCCTTAGTGTATGGGTCCAAAGCCATTCTACCATTAGAAGTCCAACTCTCATTACTAAGGATAGTCAGTAACATCACACAGTCTGCCAAGTTGGAAGAGCTCAAAGGTTTGGAAGAGAGACACCTCCGGCCATGCTAGAACCTTGAGTTATGCAAAGCCAAAATGATTCAAGCTCATAACAAGTTGGTCAGTCCTAGAGCTTTTCAAGTAAAAGAGCTTGTTTTAGTTCCAAGGAGACCAATTATTGCCCATCAAAAGATGGGAGGCACGTTTGAACCCACTTGGGAAGGCCCTTATATTATAGAGAAGGCCTACCAAGGTGGATCTTATCAACTCATAAATTATAAAAGAGAGCACCCAATGCTCCCAATCAATGGGCTCTACCTAAAGAAATACTATCCATAAATCACGTACCAAAATGATTATCAATAAAACTTCTTTTCATCTCAAATTTCATCTCTTATATGTTGAGGAACATCTTTGCTTGCGAATCCGCCATGATGTGTTTAGGGTAAGTGTAAGGAACCTAAGTGACATCATATCCTTAGTAACACAACACCAACATAAACTACACATAACCACATATAAAACAAACATGTATCTTTTATCTTAGGTTATTTTGATGTGGGAGAAAGCCCCCTATAGCACTCACTCATTAGCCACTCTAGGTTGGACTGACATGCTACCTTGCTAGTGTGTTACCCCAGTGGTCACTTGTCTGGCGGATGTGAGTCACTACGCTTTCTTCCTGACTTGACCATTACAGATCGACTAAAACCTTATTAGTTTGGTAAGCCTCACTGCGCAACTAGTAAGCTACCTCATGTTAACTTTGTTTAAGAGGATGTAAGCCAACACACTTTCTTCTTGAACTAGCCATCATGCACTGAATAGGTAGAGCATATTTGAGGCCTAGGATAAGCCCCCCTATGGCTCTTGTCCTCCTGACTACTTCAAGCTTGGGTTTGGTCCCTACGTAAGACCCCTTGCTTAGTAGTCGCCCTAGGTCGAATAGCCCCTGTTGAGCTGAAGATAGACTATCCCAGCAATCAGTTTTGCTTTAGAGAGATGTAAGCCTACACGCCTTCTTTCTTGACTGATTGTCTCAAATTGACAGGCACCTTAGGTTGGTTGGTTATCGGCATGCTGATGGCGACCCACTCGATGGATACACCACTCTTGGTAGAGGTGAGTCCTCGGGCTTTCTCCTTGAGTCGGCCACTGAATACCTACATGTATTCTTTTACAAGGTCCTAAATAAAGCCCCTAGCAGCACCTCCCCTATGGGCACTCTATTTAGATCACATCCTTAGCAACCCCATTTAGATAATACCCGGGTTACTTTTGGATTGGACAACCCCCCTTTCCTCGTTGCCACCCCTATGGTTAGAGAATTTGTTCATCGGATGCACACATTCTCCCTTGGTCTAATAAGTTTGAGATAGGACTAGGCTGATATAAGCTCCTTCTTAGTGTGGTCCTTGGAAAACCAACAAGGTCCACACTAATATAAAATGAATAAAATATATCTTTGCTTGTGGATTAGGAATTTAAGCCCCCAGTGGCTCCTTTCCCTAGCAGGCATCCTATCTTTAGGGCAGTGTCTACAAAACTCCTTATAGAAATTGCCTGATTACTTTTGAGCTGAGATAAGTCCCCGGGTTAGCACTCTCTCAGTAGTCGCCCTTAGGTCGAGTTCAACTTGTTTTGCCACCAAAAAGTAACCCCGACGATCATTTTTTCTTTGCATGATATAAGTCCATTACACATTTTTTCTTGCATGATCGTTGTAAACCGAAGGGCAACCTTGGGTAGGGTCCGATTTGTTGAGCAAATGATCAATCACCCTAGTGGTTCCTTATTTAGGAAGATGTGAGTCCCCACGCTTCCTTCCTAACTCGACCATTACAAACTGAAAGGCACCCCTTAGGTTGGTTAGTTATGTTTAACGATTGGTAGACTATCCCTTTGGATTTGTAAACCTAAGATAGGTCTAGGATGTTATTAGCTCCTTCTTAGTAGATCCATCGCGCACCAACATGGTCTATCTAAAATTAAATTAGTTATGACTATTCTTGAGTCAATATGAGTCCACAACGGCATTCGTTCAAATAGTCGCCCTAGGTTGGGATTGATTTATTGCGCCATCGATAAATCACCCCAACGACTGATCTCTGCTTTGAAAGATGTAAGTCTGCTATATTTTCTTTCTAGTGCAGCTGTTGCACATAGAAAGGTAACCCTTAGGCCGGATAGTCCTACCTTGTGGTTGGTAGACTACCTCTTTGGATTTGTAAATCTGAGACAAGTCAAGGCCGACGTAGCTCCTTCTCATTAGGTCCATTGCACACCAATAGGGTCCATAACATAACACACCAAATTAAATTAAATCAAATCAAATCAAATCAATATAAAACCAAATTAATCATCAGGACTACTATTGAGTTGAGGTAAAATCCCCACAGTGCTCACTCAGTAGTCACCTTAGGTAGGGTTCAATGTGTTGCTCATCCAATAGATCACCCCAACGACTTTTCCTTGCTTTGGAAGATGTAAGTTTGTTACACCTTCTTCCTAGCATAGTCGTTGCGCACTGAAAAGCCAACCCCTTTGGTCAGATAGTCCTACCTTATGGCAGGAGGACTACCCTTTAGACTTATAAATCTAAAATAGGTCGCAAACCCCGTGGCTCCTTCTTAGTGTGGTCCATCGCACACCGACATGGTCTATAAAAAAATAAATTCAGAACCAATCTCTCCAATGAAGTCAAATTAAACATATTAGACAAACCAAACTTCTACCAAGCAAGGCCCAAATCAAATTAGCTTCCCCAGTGGAGCTTAGATATAAATCAAATAAATCTAATTGTGCATCCAGGATATGCCTCAATAGAACCCTGGTGGAGCCATAACAATTAAACCAACCTCTAGTGGAGTCTAATCAAACAAATCAAAGAAATCCAATCAAATTCTTATCTCAAGGATACCAACAAGCAGTGGAAGGTTCTTATTTCCTGTGGATAAATATATATTCTTGATCAATCACCATAATATCTTTTACCACATATCTTGAACTTGCTTTAGTGGAAGGTTCTCAATCCCTGGATTCCTTGCTCTTTATGCCTTGGCATAAAGAGAGCTACATCGAACTAAGATCATGATTCTATCTACCTCTCAGGTCTAGGTACAGATCATTTTCATTAGTGCTTATAATCTTTTAAATGTTGTTGATCATCTCGGTCAACGCCAATATGTGCGGTGTGCCTTGTTAGTTACACCACAACTATTGGGGGTCCTTTTGTTGACCTCACTTTTGGAGTGAGCTCTCAACCTCATCCTCTTAGACTTAGGAATCTTCTAGACACAAAGATTTTCTTAGTCATAAGACACAACTAGTGATTAGGTGAACACTTAACCTAAGCCTAGATACTTAGAAGGGTTAATTATAAGATTAGACCATGCGTAGGACTTAAGGAAATCACTTACCCTATAGCCTAAACCCAATCTATATACACCTTCTCAAGTCAAACTCAAATTCAAATCTTAAACCAAACCTTAAATTCAAATTCAAATTCCACATCCATATCCCAAATTTGACTCCAAATGATTGAAACCCAAAATCAAATTCAAATCCCAAGACCCTTCCTAAGCCATATGAACCCCCTTCATAAGCTTAGCCAAAAATCCCTTTAGATCAAATCAAAATCAATTAATTTCTTTATAAATCAATTATTCCTTCATTCATATTCACAAATATAAATAAAATGCACCTTCCAATGACCAAAAATGAATCGAACTAAATTGATTGCACTCTAAGCCTTTTTGGCCTACATCTATGGACTTGGTCAAATTTGCTTCCAAATCACTCCAAACTCAAGTGATTTTCTCTTGAATCATTTAGATTTACATTTATATTCATAAATATAAATGAAATATAAATCCAAATGGCCAAGACTAAATTCAACAATAAACTAAAACCCAATTTATACTCTTTAAGAAAATTCTGTCCAGATCAAGTCAAAACTAATAGATTTTCTCTTGAATCAATCATTTATTCAATTATCTATCCAAATATAAATAAAACTTATAATCATTAAATCAAATCAAAGCCAACTCAAGTCAAACCCAACTTAGCCCTTTTGACTTGAAAATTTTAAATGGTCCAAAATCCCTTAGACTCCAAATTGATTACTGTTGAATTTATATTTCAATCCTGGGCTCATTTATAAGTTCAACTAAACTTGAATCAAACCAAAATCAAACCAATTGACCCACTTAGGTCCTCTTACCCAAAGTGACCTAAATGACCCATTTGAGCCAACTTTCAATCCAACCCAAATTGGATTGAACCAAGCTCACCAAAACCTTCCACCATGATTGTGATTATCCTAGGATAATCAAATGTAATCAATTGGGTCAAACCAAGTCAACTTAGTCATTTGACCAAGTCAACCCTTAGCCCAAATGAACCAAAACTAGTCGAAACTTATCATACATCAAATTGATTGAAACTAATAATTGGAATCAACCCAAAATCAATATTTAAATATGACTTGACCACCAATTAAGCCAAACTAAGCCCAATTAGCCATTCTATCCAAGTTGACCCAAATTGGCCGAAAGGACCAAACTGGGTCAAATCATGATCTAACCTAAATTGATTGTAACCAGTGGCTCAAGTTCATTCTAAATTGATTATTGAACTTAACTAAAGTTATAATTGAACTCTATTTGATCAATCGAGGCCAATTGAGCCATTTAGCTCAAATTGGTCTAAAGGGTCAATTTGGCCTAAACTCAAATTAAATACAAATTGATTCGAACCAAAGGCCACATTCATCTTCTATTAGCCAATTGAACATGAATCAACCCATAACCCAAGCCAATTTGGCCAATTTTGATCAAATTGGTCAACTTGACCTATTTGACCCATTTGATTCCAAATGAACCAAAATCAATCCTAAGCCAAATTAAATCAAATTAATCATACCAAAATACTTCAAATTATTATTTGAACCTAACCTAAGCCTTGGTTTGACCAATTGGTCAACCTAACTTGATATGACCTAATATGACCCATATGATCCTAATTGAGCCAAATCCCTTAAAACCAAGTCGTGACTTATTGGGGGTTGATCAAAGCTGACCCAAATCTAATTGGAATCAGCCCAAAATCAACCCAACCCAACTAAATCCCTCATGGATCCTCCCCAACATAGGATTTCACCCAGCCTCATTTAATTCTCCCCATCACATGCATTCAACTCCCCCATCCATGGCATTCAATGGAGCTGATCATATGGTAGCAAATGAAGACTTTGGGAGCTAAATCAAAAGTTCTCAATCAAGCCATCATTGATCCCAACCACCCCAAGCTAAATGACAATACTTTGGAGCCAAAAAATTTAAAAAATGGTGGATTTTCAACCACATTAAAAATAAGAGAGTTAGAAGCAGTAAAAGTCATTCTATTCCTCTCATTTTCATCACTTAGAGCTCCCAAAGCAACCAACCACCACTTCCCTACTTCTCTTGAGCTAAAAACATCAAAACCGGGTGGATTTCGGCTAGTAAATGATAAGCACTGGAAGATACATCATTCCAAAATGAAGGCAAAGGCTACACTCATTCCAAAGCTTCCACTTACACCTAGGAGCTTGCTCGGATCTTCATCACTGCCGGAAACCATTCCCGGTGAGGTAATTTTGCCAAAATTTAGCTGGCCTTAGGAACTTCTATTTATGTCAATTCTTGCAAAAATTTTAGGAATTTACTTAAAGAAGCCCTGCATTTTCATTATATTTAGTCTTAATACGAATCGGGAGATTTCTTAGTAAAAATCTCTATGAAAATAAGCCCATTTGGATGAGATTTCATTCCGATTTAGCAAAAAATTGCAAAATTTGCTTGATTTTACTGTTCATTAGATCTCGTGAAGCAGTAACCGTCCGATCTCACATCAGGGAGATTGGACAGCTCAGATCGCATTGATCACACGATCTGGATCCCGTTTCATGCAACGATCTGCGTGATCTCAGCCATTTAGACAGCGGATCAGATCCGGACCATCTGATCCATGATCGGATGGTCCGGATCAGGCGTCGTTCTATACGGCTCTCACCCTCGGATCCACAGATCGAATCTGGACCATTCGATTCATGATCGGATGGTCCATGCCGATCCGCGCATCGCGATCCTGCCTCGTGCGATTTCCCGCTTGTTCGGCTGACGCGGCACCGCGTGGTACTGCATGCCACCCAAAATAGTGGTGCCCAATCACACGGTACCACGTGGCATCGCATTGCCCCGTTAGCGCCCGCGCTGCACTGACTGGGTTAAGTGGAAAAATTACCTATTTTTTGATTTTAATAATTATTTAAATGTCCTAAAACTTTGAAAATTCATAAAAAATAAAATACTTAGCAAAAAATTACAAATAAGGGCTCGTTAGATCCATCCTTCCGAGAGAAATCCAACGAACTAAAAATCTCCAAATTCTAATGAATGGTTTGAACTTAATTTAAGTTTTAGTGATAATCAAATTTTATTAATTACTTTAAAAATACAAGTCTGATTGAATTAAAACATTCAGAGATTGAAATAACAGTTAAAACACACCTTCCATAAAAATCTCAAGTGAAAAGGACTTCTAGATTGGGATAAATTAAATTTTGAAATCCAGATTGTCCATTTTAATAGAACAAATCAAATAAAAATCCATGAAATTATAAAAAAAATCTTCAAAATAACTTAAATCACTTCAGTTTACATCTAGGACCCTTAAAAAATAATGTGATTTTCTGAAGCCTAATTAACCCTAAACAAACACTTAGGATTAAACTTTAATCAATTAAGGAATTAATATTAAAACATAACCTAAAAAAATAATTTAAATATCACATCAAAATCAAAAATGATATAATACCCAAATGATTGGTAATCAAACTTTAAATCAGAAAAATATCATATATCACTCAAATGAAATTAAAATTAACTAAATCTAATTGAGTTAATGAAATTTAATTAAATGATGAGATCTTTAAATTAAACTTATAATTGAATAAATCAATGAAACTTTGTTATAAAACCAAACTAATCTTAGCAGACCTACACCAAGCATTGAATCTTAATATACTTAACAAATTAAAATAAATTAAATATCAATTAATCATTAAATAAACTAAAAATCAAATTGATTAATAAACCAATTCAACATAATTATTTTATATTAATCAAATTAAACCATATAAAGCTAAAGTAAACTTAATTAAGATATGATTAAATTACATTTATAATCATTACATTTAGAATAAGATGATTAATTAGCCATTAATACATAAACCTAACAACTAAATCAAACATGAATGAAGTCTAATGAACATAATAAATGAAGAAAATCAAACCTAACAATGATTATGAATAATCAAGTTTAATTGAAATAAAAATAAATAATTAAATCACTTAATCTAATCAAATGATAATAATAATGATAACTCCTTTAATCAATAAAATTTACGTAAATGCTTAATTAAAACTATCAAATAAAATAAGTCATATATGGGTAATTAAGTCATTAATCTCTAATTAAACAAACATTTAATTAATCTAATGATTTAAAAATTTAATTACCCTTAATCAAACTTAATTAATTAAACATTTAATTAATGCAAACTTAATGAATTTATCCATCATCTTAATGAACCAAATTAACTTTATAAATCACATTAAAATTAATTCAAATAAAACACTTAATTAATCTAGTAATTAATTTGATCACACATCTTAATAAACTAATTAAGTTAATCAAATTAATGATATTAAACTTAAGGTTAACCAAACATAAAATACAATTAAATGCTAATCAAATCCTAATTTAAACTTAAATCATTAAGTCATTAATTACATCATTAACCTAAATAAATATGAAATCAAATTAAAAATTAAACAAATCTTTATTTAATTTAATAATTGATTACACCTCTAAAAAAGCTAATTAAGTTAATCAAATTAATCATATTAAACTTAAGCTTAATCAAACATAAATTTGAACATAATTAAAATGCAATTAAATGACAATCAAATTCTAAATTAAACCTAAATCATTAAGTCATTAATTACATCATTGTTGACCTCATTTTTAGGATGAGCTCTCAACCCCATTATCTTCGACATATGACTCCTCTTAGACTTTAAGAGTTCCTTAGTCTTAAGACACATCTAGTGATTAGGTGGATACTCAACCTAGCCCTAGAGACTTAGAAGAGCTAGTCATAGGAATAGGTCATGCCTTACGGGTGTTAGGAAAATTTTCCTACCCTATAGCTTGAACCACATTCCTTACTTCCTTCCTTCAAGTCAAAATCCAAATCAAATCAACATCGAACCTAAATCAATTCTATCTTAATTGATTTTCTCCAAAATAAAATCAATTCCACATAATTGAAACCCATGATTGAAATTCTAAGTTCAAAATATTTCCTAAGTCCTTTAATCCCCTCTTAAGGACTAAGCCTAAATCAAATTCAAATCATTTCAAATTCATAAAATTTTCTCACAAATCATTTATACTCTCATTTATATTCACATATATAAATGAAAAATAAATTCAAATCAATCAAATCAAATCCAAATCACAAATCTTTCCTATGTCCTTTAAACCCCTCTTAAGGACTCAGCCTAGATCAAGTTCAAACTACTTCAAATCCCTGAAATTATCTCATAACTCATTTATATTCGCATTTATATTCACATATATAAATGAAATATAAATTCAAATAATCAAAACCAATCCCAAAAATCAACCACATTTTCAATCAAAATCCAACCTAAGCCTTCCAAGTCAAAATCTTGAACTTAGCCAAATCAATTTTAAATCAAGCTAAACTCTTGATTTTTCTTCATGATTCAATCAATCCTTCAATCATGAATCCAAATATAAACATAAACTTCAATCACCAAACAAAAAATCAATTCAAAAATCAAGCCCAAACCAAACTCATGTTCACCCTTTGAACTTAAAATTGTCAAATGAATCAAAACCTATTTGACTTCAAACCACTTGCAAATGGATTTATATTTCAATATTAAGTCCATATGTGAGTTCAATCAAACTCAAATCAAGCTTTGACCAAGCCATTTGGCCCACTTAGAATCGCTTGACCCAAAGTGACCTAAAGTACCCTTATGAGCCAAATTCTAATTCTAACCAAATTGGATTGAACTAAGCCCACCTAAGCCTCTCATCATGATCAACAATCATTATGAGATGATTAATCACTCAAATTGGGTCAAACCAAGTGAAACCTAAGGGTTGACCAAGTCAACACTTAGCCAAAAATGAAATCCAACATAGCCAAAATCCACCATATGCCAAATTGATTGAAACCATTGATCTAAGTTCATTCATGATCAGTGTTTGAACTTGACTAAGTCAACATTTGAGCTTAACCTAGCCCAATTGACCACTTGACCCAAGTTGACCCAACTTGACCTAAGAAGTTAAAATTTGTCAAAACTTGATCTAAGCCAAATTGATTGAAATCAATAGGTCAAGTTCATTCCAAAATTATTGTTGAATTTGACGAAAGCCTCAATTGGCCAACTAGACCTAACCTAGCCCAATTGACCTTGAACCCAACTTGACCTAAAAGGTCAAATTGAGCCAAACTAAAATATAAACCATATTGATTGGAAACAAAGATATCAATCCATTTCATATGACCAACCAAACATGAACCAACCCATGACCTAACCCAAATAGATCAAATGAGTCAAATTGGTCAACTGACTCATTTGACATAAATGAAATCAAATGAACCAAATTCAAACCTAAACCAAATTGAATCAAACCAAAGCCACCAAAATATTTCAAATGGTCATTTGAACTTGACCCAACTCTTGGTTTGACCCAATTTGACCAATTGGTCAACTTGACCCAAGTTGACCCATTTTGACCTAATTGGGTCAACATGAGCCAAATCGCATCAAACCAACTCCAAATTCAATGAAACTTAGCCTAACACATTTTTCAAACGTAAGAAACATATTCAAATTAAAACCCAAATCAAATGACCATTTTACCCCTAGTCCATAGGGTAAAACAAAATCAAAACCACTTGGAATTTGGTCGATTCCTTATCATGGACACATGTCATCCTCTTAGTGGACCACATGGTCGCTAATGAACCTAGTGCACATGACCCAATGGGTTTGGGTCATCCAAACCCAACCCAAAACTGACAACCTCCTTCAAATTGAGCACATGAAAATCCTTCCTTGACTCAATTAAGCACATGGCAACTTTCTCACTACCCCCCTCTAGCCAAAATGACCCATGTGCAAGCCCTAAATGACCTAACAACCCATTGCATAAGCTCAATTAGATCAAAATGGCAAGTGAGGGCATGACCGTCCGATCCTTCAAAGGGGAGATATACTCCCCCTAATTTGATTTCATTTGCACATTCCTTATTTCGATTGAGCAAGAGGAAGCCAGAGAAGTCATTTTCCTGCCTCCCTAAGCTCACTCAAGCATTTCCCAAACTCCATCTTCTCGATTTTCAAAACTGAAAATAGGGGAGCTCCATTGAAATTTAAACTTACTCCACACTTCAAATTAAGCCAATTCCCTTTGCAAGCTCCATCAGTGAGCTCAATCAAACTTGCCTAAGCTCTTTCTTAAGTTCTAAAGGCAAGGGAAGGCCATTCTTGATCAAGATGAAGTTCAAGTCAAGGAGGATTTGGCCCATTGGAGGATCCACCCAATCTCAAGACCTCAAACTCTCAACAAAGCTTCATCTCCACTTGACAAAGCTTCTCCAAGGGAATCAAGCACCAGTGATCACCTTCGGCGAGGTTAGCCATTAAACCGAGCACATTTTCAATATTATTTAGAGCTTTGTGAAGTGGATTTTAATCCCATAAAAATCTAGTTGTTAGATGAGTTTGCCTTTGTGCTTAGATGGTGTGGGTAAGTTTTGGGATCAATCTGAGCTCAATCGAGCTCAGATTACCCCTTAGAAGATGGACGGTGTCCATTCTTCACACATAAATACATAGATATATCATGGGCCATCCACCCACACATTTTGGATGGAAGAGCAAGATTTAAGACACGTAGATCTCACATTCAATCCCTTGATCGGATGGATGAGGAGAAAGCGTGTAGCGCCACCATTGACGCATCACTATGATGTGACAACTTTAATATCGAATCCCATCATGCCATGTGGAAAGTGCATGCCGCATTAGCGGTCCATGTGGCACTACCGGATTAGACATTTAATTAGGCTATTAACTCACTAATTAACCATGGAAACTTCCTAAATTCATACCTAAGCCTAAAAAAAATGAAATAAATTACATGGATAGATAATTGAACATAGAATATTCTAAAAATAATTTGAATGGATTTTGAATAGTGCTTTTCTCTGAATTTGGGTTTTATTGGGAATGTTATTTTGCTAATTACTCTCTAATTACTCCACTGATAAATCTCAAATGTCTTGTGCATAATTAGTTGGATGACTCCTACCTCCCTTAATTTTCTTGAGATTTATTGGTGGATTAATTAGAGGATTTGCTAGTTCATTCCTTAATCACTCCTTTAATATAATTAAGTTTAATTAAGGGTATAATTAGTGGTCTAACCCTTTGATTGAGTCAATTAAGTTTTGATTAAGTGAATATGAGATTTAGGGAATAATTTTGGGATACTTTCCTTAAGATATTCCTTAAACCCCTTTCTTCCTTAATTAACCTTAATTAAGGGTTAATTCACTAATTACCCCCTTAATTAATTTTATAAAATTCTAAAACTTCCTAGAACTCAATTAATCTATCTTGGGTAGATGCTGAAGTGTTCAATAACCTAGGTACATTAAGGAAATCAAAACCCAACTCACATGTGTGAGAGGGGTTATGAAAGTACTTAAGTTAAACCCCTTAATTTAATTAATAATTAATCATGAGCCAATTGCATTAGACCCTCTTCTTTCCTAGGTGCATTGTTGATTTAAATTCCTTATGTAGTTTTATGTCATCTCATTGGCTCATAATTATTTGATTAAGTATGCTAAGGTGGTATAGGTAAGGGGTAATTAACACACTTAATTCATACCTTAACCTAACCAAAGCATAAAATTGATCTAATCACCTAAAATTAAACTAAAATAATAAACATATGTGGGAATGGGTTAGGAATAGCAAACTCACCTCATATTTCTCAAATTAAATCAAACTCAAAACAAAAGTAAACCTTCCTTAAAAAATAATTTGATTTGCTTTAAGCTTTCTTATTTCATATGATTATCTTTAGGAATTAATTAGGGTGAATGTGTTTACATGCTTTCATCACTTTAGTTCTTTCCTAACATGCTAAATGTGTATGTCATATGAGTTTCATGCATTCATGCTTTTCAAAAATTAAATTAAAAATGGAATGTTTTCTTTATGTCAAATTACATGTTTTGGCTAAAGTAAAAATATGATTGGCTATTATCACTATTAAATATAAAATTATTTTCAAAATCTATAAAATAAATACCTAAAACTGAAAGTGTGCTACTTATAATTATTTATGAGCTTGCATGTGGATATAAATATGAAGATGTGCATAGTGTAGCTCTCCTTATCTTTTCTTTTGGCAAAGTGTATAATTCATTTGAAAAGAACACAACACTTGCCTAATCTCATTCCTATTCATTCCTATGCTATTACCCAAGAAGGACATCTATACTTGCACATATAAATTGCATAAACAAAATAAATAAACAAATACAAACTTTTTGCACCTTCTTTTTCCATTCATTTCTTTTATACATGTGTTGGTATTTATAGAAAGTGGTATATTAGTCTGGACAACCCCGAGGTTGTGAGGCTTTAAGTAGCCCTAAGGAGGTCTTATACCTTACACCCCTGGTGCTATCAATGATTCTATACTCACTTATGCCTTTCATACATATACATGTGCATGTGAATAATGGATAAAAGAAACCCCTCTTTTCTACTTAATGAAAATCAGGCATCATAAAGCATTAAAATTTTCTTAAGTAACTCACTTAGAATTCATCATAAAGTATGCTAAACATTTCCATTTGTATGTATAGATATACTTAGGATTCATTCATATGCATGTTATACATGTTGGGAAAGAAATGAAGTGATGTATATTTTGTGATATTAATTCACTTTACTTAATCTTAAAATGCCTTTCTTTTGAATAGGTTTGTTTAGGAAAATCTAAACTTAGGATTAATTAAAACACATAATAAAACATTCCAAATAAAATCAAATATGAATCACTTTGAAATTATTAGAAATTAGGAAGAGAAGTTCTCTTCTCTTTTCCCTCTCTTCAAAACTTAGTAACTAATTGTAGGATTCACTTAAACCAAACCAAAATACAAAATAAAATCTACCCAAATCAACTTAAACAACTTAAATGAAACCACCAATCTAAGTTGAACATCTTCACACTTAGAAAATCTAAATCTTAAATCCATAGCTAAGCATACCACACAAACCTTTTAAAGCACACACATTAGGTTAAGTCACCATTTCTAGCTTTAGTTTAGGGTGATGCATGGTTTGATATTTGCTTTTGTTTTGTGATGCATTATTTGTAGTCTAGATGTTAGGGTGAATGTGCATAGAATGAATGATAGGATGATTTAGTCTAATCATTATTTTCTACAGGGAATTATGCTTAAGGGGCATTGTAATAAAATATAAATGCTTTTATTGTGCAGGTGCTTATACCCCTAAACATAATCCAATAGGCCAGGTGGACTTGATTACCCATGTGTGGGGTGCTAAGTCCAATATACATGCTTGAGATTTGCATGGTTTGTTTAGCTAATCTCTGTTATGTAGGTATTAGTTAGATTTACTTTTCCTTTTCATGTAATTTTTTCAATTAGGGTTTTGGAATGGTTGTTATGGGGGATTAGCATTAGGATTGGTCATAAGATTTCATCTTATGCACCATGTGAAGCCTTTGGAGCATCCACATTCCAACCATTCAAAAGGAGGAACCAAAGAAGTAAGAAGAAAGAAGAATGAAGAAATGAAGAATGAAGACCCCCATAACATGAATTTCCTTACTTGATTGTAAATTAATTCAATTGTAATCCGAATTTTATAAGGGTAGAGATGGCTACCCAATTTATTTTCGGGTTTGCACGGTGGTGCCCGACTACAAATGGCCTTTTATTCTTTTCGTTAGCTTTATAAAATGTTTGATGTTTTATTTAGTTTGTGCATTAAGATGGCATCCTTTTTCTAGTTTCTTCCTTACTTGATGTATGGCCTAGATGATGATTAGGCTCTTAGGAGAAAATAAATCTTCTACCAAATTAATCAACTCAAACTTAAAATAAATAACTCATAATCACATTTAAAGCCTAAGTTAAAAATCAAGATAAAAGAATTAGCAACACCTTAGCTGGATGAGTATTTCTTTTATAACATCATGCATAAAAGCATATTGTTACACTCTTGATTGGAGAGATTTCACCTGTGCCAGAGAACTTGGATTGACCTTTGAGAGCCATGGTGGAAACACACCTCCCCCCTTTCTCGCTGGTTTTGGCCCATAATCTTACTTCTTATGCATTAGTGTATGAATCCTATAAGCCTGAGTCAAATGACTATCCAAAAATAAAAGTAAAGTGTAATATGTTTTGCATTAAGATCTAGGACATTTTTTCATACCCTTACATGATCTAGTCTCTCAGGGAGCGAGTTTAAGGACTTAGTTTCTTTCTAAATAAATAATAGCCTAGCTATCTTGCATAAAGCATATGACTTGCCTACATGAATTTAAAATTATAGGAGGAGTTGGTGGCCACTCCTGTGCTTTATATAAGTAGCGGGTGGTTTGTCCTCTCTTGTGGAGGCAAACCAAATACCCATTTTTTGTCTTAGATTTAGGTTGTGCTTTTGGCCCTCACCAAAACTCCCTAGATTTAGGTTCTAAAGTTTCTTTTCCTTTCTATGGGCCATAAGTACAAATCCTCACCTCTTAGGAATTTCCATAACCTTGTATTGTGGAATTATATGCCCTAAACTTCTAATAAAAATTCAACTTGAATAAAATAACTCAATTTCAAAAATGTAAAGCCCAACCATAAGATAGTTTGGGATCCTAACTAGGCTGCCTAGTATCTTTAGCATCCCCTACGCATTTTCATTTGGCTTCGATAAGAACTCCTTCCTCTTGATTGATCCTACTTGATTTGCTAAAAATAAACTAATCGATTGATAGTCCTACTTATTAAAATCTTTGGAGACAACAATAATTTACCTTAATCGAGAGTATTCCTAAGGTATCCCTTTCCATAGGATGGAATTAACTATGAGGGTTTGCCCCTGTAGGGAACTTAACAAATACAGTTTAAAGTAAACCCTACTTTACTTTTCCATTTAAAGTAGAGGAAGAATCTCTAGTACATATACAGACCCATTATCCTTAGGAGTCCTTATTGAGGTGATTAGGTCCATTGTGGGGTGGTGACTTCTATCTTTCGAGATAGCACATCTCACCTCAATGTCGTATCCGATCACCCTCAATAAGAACATATGTGGATCTACGTGGTGTCAAAAATACATAAAAAAGAAAGTATATTTCTATCTTTATTTTATTTCGCATTGAGTGAAGATGGAAGTTTGCCATCTTTTAGAAATCTCTTCTCTTAAAAATTTCACCACAATCATCAACCTAAACAAATATGAAACCAAATTAAAAATTTAACAAATCCTTATTTAATCAAATAATTAACCTAAACACACTTCTTAATTAAACTAATAATCACATTGAACCTAAGTAAACTAATAGATCAATAAAGATAATCAAATCAAATTAAATCAAATAAAGAAAGACTCTCATCAATTTAATATATAATTATATCAAATCTCATTCAACTTACTTAAATAAGTAAACTAATTAACTATCAAGTGTATGAAATCAAAATACAAACCAAACTTTGATAAACATGACAAATGGATGAGATTAAAAATAAAATTCTAATTACAAAAAATAAAACTCAATTAAAATGAAAATAAAATACCAATTAATCTAATCTAATCATACTATAAATAAATAAACCATAATCAAATCAAATAAATATAAAATTAAATCACATAACTATAATCAAAGAAAAGAATTAGATATTAATTTAAAAGGATATTGAATTATCAAGATTTAATTGAATCAAAACATCTAATTAAAAATTAATCAACCAAATTGCATGAAGGTAAACAAATACAAAACAAATGTAATAAACAATAATCAAATCAAATCAAATCAACTAAATCATTTAAATAAATCAAATCAAATTGTAATTATAAACAATCAAATTAATGGTTCCTCTTTATGTGTTTAACAACATAAATACCTTTAAGGAAACTATGATTAACCCATAAGTATGGGAGAATCATAAAAGTACTTAATTAGATTCTTTAACTTAATTAATCCTTAATTACGAGCCAATTGCATTAGGTTCTTTAGAAGCATTGCAATCTTATTTCCTCACATGTTCATGTCATTTATAGCTTATAATTAAGTGATTAATCAAATTAAAGAAGCATAAGTAAGGGTAATTAATTGGTTTAATTAAGGATCCAACTTAATTAATTCATAAAATTCACTTAATTATTCCTTATTAAACCAAAATAAATCACGAACATGGGACATGGAATAGGATTAGCAAATCTCTTCTTATATTTCTTGAATCAAATCAAACATGAAATCAGAATGACATTAAGAAGCTTTAGTTTGTCTTAAGCGATCTTATTTAATATGGTTTCCCTTGGGATTTAATTGGATTGAATGAAATCATGTGGTTATGTTCTTTTATTTCTTTCTAATCATATTAAATGTTATTTGCCATATATGATCATGCTTTCATCTCTTTCAAAAATTAATTAAATAAAATGATTTCTTTTATGCCAAATTGCATGTGTTAAGTTAAATTAAAAGTAGGTGTGGCTATGATCACTATTAAATAAAAAAAAACTTTCAAAAGTTGATAAATCAATTATAATATATTTATGAGTTTGCATGTGTTTATTATATAAGATACATGGTATGAAGTCTTCTCTCTTTACTTTGCATGGGCTTACATAGGATTTACAAATGTATAGTTCATTTGAGAATGAACACAACATTTGTCCAAATCCATTCCTATGTATGTCCATGCTAAGGCTTAGAAAGAATTTCATGTCACATATGTAAATCATATGATCAAAAAGAACACAACATTTTTGATGGCTTCTTCTTCTTATGGTTAATTGTACATTCATATGTATATAAGAAGAGTGGACGCACAACTTTAAGTATCCCTAAGGAGGTCTTTACCTCACTCCCCTGGTGCGAAATAATGGCGTCGTACCTACTCATATCTCTTACACATATGTATGTGCAAAGTGACTAATGAATAGAAATTCATAATTCAATCAAATTAATTTCTTCTTTTGCATGACTCTTCATCTTTATAGTTGTGTACACATTTATATGTAAATCAGAATAGTGGGTATATTAGTCTGGAAATCCTGGGGATGCACAGCTTTAAGTAGCCCTAAGGATGTCTTTACCTCACTCCCCTGGTGCGAAATAATGGTGTTGTACCCACTTAAAACTTTTATACATTTGAGTGTACATGTAGCTAATGGATTGAAGTCTCCTTTTCTATTAAAAATGACATGCATTCATATTAATCCAATTAAATGAAATATAAAATTCAAAAATACTGCATTACATTCATCATCTAAGTGTGCTAAGACATATTGTATGTGTAAGCATACTTAGGATCTAATCCAGTGCATGTTACATGTGATGGAAAGAAATGAATGAACATGTGTCATGTGATAGTAATTCATTCCAATTATTCTTAAGGAGCCTTTCACATTGAATAAGGTTATTTAAGATGAACCCAAACCTAGAATTGATTAAAACAAGTAATAAGCCATTCCTAAAAGAAATTAAGTCATAATAACATGCTTTAGAAAATGACTTAAGATAGGAATGAAAGAGGGCAATCCCCTTTCTTCTCTTTATAACACTTAGATGTTAAGTGTGGGGTCTTATAAAACCAAATAAATCACAGATTAAAACTTGCAAATTCAACTAAACAACTTAAAGGGAAACCAACATTTCATGTTAAATTGAATTATTTTACACATAAAAAACTTCAACATTAATGCCTAATTAAGACGTACCACACAAGCCTTAAGCACACACATCAGAATACTAAGTCACCACTTCTAGTTCTAAGTTAGGGCAGTGTATGTGTAATGGATGTTTTGTTTTATAATATAATATTTTAGACTGGATGTTAGGCCGTTATTAGCCTAATCATATTTGTTGCAGGAGGTTATGCTTAAGGGGCTGCTGTAATAAAAATATAAATGATTTTGCTATGTGTTGACCTCACTTTTAGAGTGAGGTCTTAACCTCTTCTTCTTAGACTTAGGACTCTTCTAGACACTAAGAACTCCTTAGTCATAAGATGCTTGTAGTGATTAGGTGAACACTTAACCTAAGCCTAGAGACTTAAAAGGGTTAATCATAAGATTAGGCCATGCATTAAGACTTAAGGAAATCATTTATCCTATAGCCTAAACCCAATCTAGATACACTTTCTCAAATGAAACCCAGATTCAAATCTCAAACCAAACCTCAAATTCAAATCCAAATTTCAAATACATATCATAAATTTGACTCCAAATGATTGAAACCCAAAATCAAATTCAAATCCTAAGACCCTTCCTAAGCCATATGAACCACATTCATAAGTTTAACCAAAACTCCAGTTAGATCAAATCAAACTCAATTGATTTCTTTATAAATCAATTATTCCTTCATTTATATTCACAAATATAAATGAAATCCAAATTCAAATGACCCAAACTATATCAAAAATCAAATCCAAACCCAGTCTAAGCCCTTTAAGCCAATTCTTTAGACTTAGCCAAATTCTATCCAGATCAAGTTAAAACTAATGAATTTTCTCTTGAATCAATCATTCCTTCAATTATCTATCCAAATATAAATGAAACCTACACTCATCAAATCAAATCAAAGCCAACCCAAGTCAAACCCAACCTAGCCCTTTCAACTTGAAAATTTTAAATGAGCCAAAATCCCTTAGACTCCAAATTTATTGCCATTGAATTTGTATTTCAATCCAGGGCTCATATATAAGTTCAACTAAACTTGAATCAAATAAAAAAAAAAACCAATTGACCCACTTAGGTCCATTTGACCTAAAGTGACCTAAAGGACCCGTTTGAGCAAACTTCCAATCCAACCAAATTGGATTGAACCAAGCTCACCAAAACCTTCCACCATGATTGTTGATCATCCTAGGATGATCAATTGTAATCAATTCGGTCAAACAAAGTCAACTTAGTCATTTGACCAAGTCAACCCTTAGCCTAAATAAACCAAAACTAGCCAAAACTCATCCTACACCAAATTGATTAAAACCAATGATTTGAATCAACCCAAAATCAATATTTAAATATGACTTGACCACCAATTGCGCCAAACAAAGCTCAATTGGCCATTCGATCCAAGTTGACTCAAATTGGCCTAAAGGACTAAATTGGGTGAAATCATGATCTAACCCAAATGATTGCAACCAATGGCTTAAGTTCATTCCAAATTGATTATTAATATTGACCAAAGCCATAATTGAGCTTAATTTGACCAATTGGTCAACTCGACCCAACCTAGCCCAAATTGATCTAAAGGGTCGAATTAGCTAAAATTCAAATTAAATCCAAATTGATTCAAACCAAAGACGCATTCATCCTTAATTAGCCAATTGAACATGAATCAACCCATAACCTAAACTAATTTGGCCAATTTTGGTCAAATTGATCAACTTGACCCATTTGACCCATTTGATTCCAAATGAGCCAAAACTAATTATAAGCCAAATTAAACCAAATTGATCATACCAAAACTCTTCAAAGTGATTTTCTCGATCCTAATAAACCCCAAATAAATAATTAAGATTAAAGTTTAATCAATTAAGAAATTAATTAAATATAATCTAAAAATAATTTAAATACCAAATCAAAATTAGAAATGATGTAATACCTAAATGATTGGTAATCAAATCTTAAATCAGAAGAGTATCATGTATCCCTCAAATGAAATTGATTTTAAATATAATTGAACCTAATTGAGTTAATGAAATTCAATTAAATGATTAGATTTTTAAATTAAACTCATAATTAAATAAATCAATAAAATTTTAATGTAAAATCAAACTAATCTTGTTAAACCAACACCAAGTATTGAATCTTAATTATATGAAACTACTTAACAAATTAAAACAAATTGAACATTAATTAATCATTAAATAAACTAAAAAAATCAAATTGATTAATAAACCTATTCAACATAATCATTTAACATTAATCAGATTAAACCAAATAAACTTAAAATAAACTTAATTAACATATGATTAAATCACATCTATTTGGAATAAGATAATTAATTATCCATTAATACATAAACCTAAACAACTAAATCAAATGTGAATGAAATCTAATGAACATAAGAAATGAAGAAAATCAAACCTAACTATGATCATGAATAATCAAGTTTAATTAAAAAAATAAACAATTAAATCACTTATTCTAATCAAATGATAATAATAATGATAACCCTTTAATCAATAAAATTTAGGTAAATGCTTAATTAAAACTATCAAATCAAATAAGTCATATATGGGTAATTAAGTCATTAATCTCTAATTAAACAAACCTTTATTTAATCTAATGATTTAAAAATATATTTACCCTTAATCAAACTTAATTAATTAAACATCTAATTAATGCAAACTTAATAAATTAATCCATCATCTTAATTAACCTTATAAATCACATTAAAATTAATTCAAATCAAACACCTAATTAATCTACTAATTAATTAATCACGCCTCTTAAATAAGCTAATTAAGTTAATCAAATTAGTCATATTAAACTTAAGCTTAATCAGACATAAAATGCAATTAAATGCTAATCAAATCTTAATTTAAACTTAAATCATTAATTCATTAATTACATCATTAACCTAAATAAATATGAAATCAAATTAAAAATTAAAAAAATATTTGTTTAATTTAATAATTGATCACACCTCTTAAACAAGCTAATTAAGTTAATCAAATTAATCATATTAAACTTAAGCTTAATCAAACATAAATTTGAATATAATTAAAATGTAATTAAATGCTAATCAATTCCTAAATTAAACCTAAATCATTAAGTCATTAATTATATCATCAACCTAAACAAATATGAATTCAAAATAAAAATTAAACAAATCCTTATTTAATTTAATAATAAACCTAAACATACTTCTTAATTAAACTAATAATCACATTGAATCTAAGCAAACCCATAGATCAATGAAGCTAATCAAATCAAATTAAATCAAAAAAAGGAAGTCTCTCATCAATTTAATATATAATCAAATCAAATCTCATTCAACCTACTTAAATAAGATAAACTAATTAACTATCCAATGTATGAAATCAAAATACAAACCAAACTTTGATAAATATGGCAAATGGATGAGATTAAAAATAAAATTCTAATTACAAAGAAACAAACTCAATTTAAAATCAAATAAAATCTCAATTAACCTAATCCAATCAAACTACAAATAAATGAACCATGATAAACATAAAATTAAATCACATAATTATAATTAAAGAAAATAATTAGATATTAATTTAAAAGGATATTGAATTATCAAGATTTAATTAAACCAAAACATCTAATCTAAAATTAATCAATCAAAAATACATGGATTTAAATAAATTTAAACTTCATTAGATATTAAGAAGATTGAATTATCAAGATTTAGTTAAACCAAGACATGTAAGCCAAAATCAGTCAATCAAATACTTAAACAAACTCAAATTCTAAATTCTAAATCAAATCAAATAAATCAAATCAAAAATCAAATCAAATCAATTGCACAAATTCAAATGAGCTAATTAAGATACTTAAGGACCTTAGTTAGACTCTTTAGGAGTTAGGATGTAAGTGAGTTCTGTAAACAAATGGAATTCATTCTACTCTTCATTCTTGAAAACTTAAACATCATTTTAACCAAATAAAAGTTAAATAAAAATGAAAAATAAATCATTAAATTATTTAAATTAAAACACCCAAAGGTAAAATTTAAATAAATTCAAACTTCAAATTGAAACTTAAACTAAAGAAGCCTAGTAAAGTCCTGCCACACAAGCCTTAAGCACACACATTAGAATACTAATTCACCACTTCTAGTGCTAAGTTAGGGCGTTGTATGTATGATGTTGTGTTTTATTTTATGATGTAATATTTTAGATTGGATGTTAGGGTGTATGCCTCATAGACTGGATGGTAGGCCATGATTAACCTAATTATATTTTTTGCAGGGGGTTGTGCTTAAGGGGTCACTGTAATAAAAAATATAAATGTGTTTGCTATGCAGGTTGCTTAACCCCTAAGCATAACTCATGTTAGGATAGCTGGGCTTGACTACCCTTATGTGGGGTGCTAAGTCTAAATTATGCATATAACTGCTTAGATCGTATGGTGTGTTTAGCTAACATTTATTTTGTAGGTGTAGCTAGATTTACTTTTCCTATTTTGATATAATTTTGCATTAGAAATTAGGATTAGTGTTATGGGGGATTAGGATGAGCAGTGGCTAGAAGGCTTAGTCCCTAGGGTGCCCTGTGCTGCCTTTGGAGAAAATCAAATCAAAATGAAGAGAAGGAAGAAATGAAGAAAAGAAGACCCCCATAGCATGTATCATTTTTTTAATCCGAGTTGTATAAGGGTAGAGCTCGGCTACCCATCTTTTTTCTTTTCGAAGTGTATGGTAGAACCCAACCTCACTAGCCTTTAATTCTTTTATGGTAGTCTATAAAATTGTTTACTGTTGTGTTTAGATTTCACACTAGAATTGCATGCTTTTTCTAGTTTCTTCTTGTTTGATGTTTGAATGTGTGGCCTCGATGCGGTAGACTCTTAGGGTAAACTTAAATTTTCTACCATAATTAATAACTTGCAATTAAAATTTAAAACAACTTATAACATCACATAAAAGCCTAGGAATTAAATTAAGATAATAAAAAATTATTTAGCAACCATTTAGATAGATGATTGTATGTATAACATCTTGCATGTTATATTTTTCCACTCTTATTAAGAGGGGGCTTCCATCTGTGCCAAAGAATAAAGGCTTAACCTGTGAGAGCCTTTGATGGAAGAACACCCCTTTCTCTTTTGATTTGGACCATAATCAAGTTCTCATGCATTTAGGCATACAAAATCTCGTAGCCTATGTCAAAACAAAGAGTCCAAAAGAATAAAATAAATATGATAAAATTTGCATTAGATTAAGTCATGAATTTATACCACCCATGCTTTAGTCTCTTAGGGAGTGAGTTTAAGGACTTAGTCTCCTTTCTAAAAAAAAATAACAGTCTAGCCATCTTGTAAAGCATAAGACTTGCCTACATGGATTTAAAGCATAAGAGGAGTTTGGTGGCTGCCACTCTAGGTGGTTATAAGTCTAACAGTCAGTTGGTTTATTCTCTCTCATGGAGGTAAACCATATACCCATTTTCACCTTAGATTTAAGTTGTGCTTTGGCCCTCGCCAAAGCTCCCTAGATTCAGGATCTTAGGTTGTTATTTCCCTTCAGGCTACAAGCAAAAATCTTCGCCTCTTTGGCATTTCTATAATCTTATATTGTGAAATTATAAGCCTTAGCAATCTAATAAAATGTCAACTCAAATAATTAACTCTCTTCAATTTCAAAAATATAAAGCCCAATTATAGGGTAGATTGGAATGCTCACTAGACTTCCTAGTATCATGAGCATTTCCTACATTCTCTCTTTGGATTCCAAAAATATATCTTCTCATTAACCTATCCCATTTGATTCTCTAAAATAGCCAATCCTTTGGTAGTGTTAGCTTTAAAATCTTTGGAGACATTAATTTCTACTTTAATCGAGAGTATTCTTAAGGGATTCACTTCCTTTAAGATATAATTAACTATGGGGGCTTTCCTCCATAGGGAACTTAATGAACTCGGCTTAAAATAAACCCTACTTTACTTTTTCATGTAAAGTAGGGAAAAGATCTTTGGTACATTCGAAGACTCATCATGCCTTAGGAGTCCTTATTAGGTGATTAGGTCCATTATAGGGTGGTTATTTCTATCTTTTGAGATAGTACATCATTGCTTAATGTCATACCCGATTACTTCAATAAGTACCCCCTAAGATCTACGTGGTGTCCCACATCTCAAAAATAAACACCACAGATTTTTTTGATGACTCAGCTAAGGATGGTTCCTCTCTCCATCTTTAGTAGACAATTATTGTCTCCAAGCATCGATAGTGGGCTTATATTTTATATAGGCTCGAGACTATCATTCTTTCCGTTGGCACTTAGCTTATCTCATCCTTAAGCAAAGCTTGCCAACATCTTGTAGATTTTAGGACCTCACTCCGTGTAGGTCTTAAAATCCCTATTGGGTTCTCCCAATAGGTGAAAATTAAAATTAATCAAATAAAGGAGATGACTAAAATTAAGAACCTCTTCACCATCCTGATGGTGAGGCAAGGTTCATCCCATGAACAATGAGAAAATAAAACCCTTCTTCAAAATAACATTCCTTTCCAAAAGCACTTTTTCAAAATCCACACAATAAGAGATCTTTACACAAAAATTTGTAAGAAATTTTCAACAAAAAAGGCACAAAGCACATATAACCAAACCTCGTTTAACAAGTCCTATGATTGTTACATGGAGGTTCTTTCAATGTCTTTTCAAAAGCACATTTTCTTTGGAAAGAGCTATCCCCATCCCACATACTCAAATTTGTTGGATGGAGATTCTATTTTTGAATAAAATCATGATATAAAATTGAAACTCCACTTAGCATACTTCACATGTGCAAGAGTTGAAGCTTTCCTCTTTTTTGAAAAGCAATAAATCATACACACATAAAAGAGAAGTCAAGACATATTTTAACCCCTCCACCCCACCCCCACTTGACATACCCAAATTTGTTAAATGGGAGTTCCCCTTCCCTTGGAGAAGGTAAAGCAAATTGAATTCTATTTGACACCATTTGCATTTGTCTGATAGAACTCCTTCACAAAGTCTTGGACTTCAAGACACGTTTGGATCTCATTTGACATGTCCAAGTACGTCAAATGAGAACCCCCTTTATTGAAAATCATAAGAATAAATTGAACTCCATTTAACATACCTAAGTTTGTTAAATAAGCTCTTTTATTTCAAAAATCATAAACACATTTGACTTTCACTTAATATACCAAATTTGTTAACTGAGAGTTTCATATTTGAAATCATAAACACATTTGACTTTCACTTAACATACCAAATTTGTTAAGTGAGGGTCTCTTTTCAACACACATTTGATCCCTATTTTAACATACCAAATTTGTTAAATAAGGATCCAATTTTTTATGTCAAACCACACTTGAGCTTTTACTTAACATACCAAATTTGTTAAGTGAGAGTCTCATTCTCAAACAAAAAAAAATAAACATATCTCAAACACATTTGGGGCTTTTACTCAATATATCCAAATTTATTAAGTGGAATTCCCATCTTCAAACAAAAGCAAATCTATCTCATAATCATATTTGACTTTCACTTAATATACCAAATTTTTAAAGTGAAAGTCTCATCATCAAGCACAAATCAAACACATGTGGCCTCTACTTAACATACCAAATTTGTTAAGTAAGAAGCCACATTTTCAAATCAAAATATCACATAATCAAATCTTCACAAGTAAAAATATTTCAAATACACAATCACAACCTCTTCTTAGCATATCCAAATTTGCTAAGTATAAATCTTTGAAACTATCAATATTGGCAAAGAAGATGCACAAAATACAAACATCTCCAAGAAAATCTCTCATCGAATTTTAGAACCCCACCCAACCGACCTAAATCGATTGAGTATGGGTTCTAAATTGAAATCAAATGGAAAAGTATCTCCTCACATCGTAAATCTCTCAAATAGAACCCCATTTAACATACCTAAATTTGTTAAATGAGGGTTCTAATTCAAAAGGACAAATCAAAATTAACAATTCAAGATAACATCAAGAAAAAGGTCCTCCGCCAATTCTACAAATCTCTCCATGCAATTTGAACCCCATTCAGCATAACCAAATTTATTGAAATGCGGGTTTTGACTCAAGATCAAAAGATAAAATCAAACAACAATAATTAAAGCAATCAAAGGAAAGGGATGCCATGCAGCTCTTAAGACAAAGGGAGGTTGGGATATCTCCCTATCCCGAACCTCCAAGAAAATCATCTCTAAGATCAGAAAGTTACCCTTGCATGTGCCTGAAGCAGCTCAAATCTCCAACTCTAAGGAAAGTTTGCAAGTTGCTAATGACAACTTGAAAAATGTAGAAGCCCCACAGCAGCAGTAGCAACAGTCCACCTTACTTGCCCGAGATAGCATAGTAGCACAACCACCATCCGAGTCCAAAGACTCCATCCACCAGGTAGCTACTTCTTCCTCCACTAGCTCCTCTACGAGCGCGTTGTATCGATGGACAAGGGCACTAAACCCCTTACCCCGCTTACTTTATTAGATTTCTATCATGTACCTCCATCTAAGAAGAAATCAAAGGAGAAAGCTTTCACTTACATCTTGTCCACTTTTGATACTCTATATTTTATTCCTCTTGAAAACACTCCAAGTCTACAAAATAATAATGATAACTCTAGTTCTAATCATTCCTCTTCTGATTTAGAAATGGATTTTTCATTCCTAAATCATTCGAGTTCTCTCATTGAGATTGATTTGGAGTCATCTAACTCCAATGATCCTATAGGAGAAGTTGTAGGTGAACCTGATGAGTAGGTAGAACTTTCCATAAAATCTTCTCATGAAGACATTGAAGTCAACCTCCACAGTGGAAAAATTCTACCTCCTAGGGTAGCACCTTAGGATAAGGGTAAACAAGTCATTAGTTCTAGTGATCAAGAAGCCCCTCCACAAGATGCTCCACCTATGGATATGCTTATGGAGAATCAACCCAGAGTTGATTACAATGTCCTTGCTCACCTAAGAAAGTGGCCAGCTAAACTCAACATATATGATGCCCTTATCTTATCCAAAGAGATGAGGGAGTCATTGATCAAAGCCCTTCTTGATCCACAAATATGCTTAGCTCAGCTAACCGCTATTGGAGAGGAGACATGTTATTCAAGAGAAGCCCGTGGAGTTATATTCACAGATGAAGACCTTCTTTTGGGGATAATCGAGCGCAACCATCCCCTCTACATCACAGTGGACATAGGCATATTCAGACTCTACAGGGTGTTAGTTAATCTAGGTGTATCAGTGAATATCATGAGTCTAAAAACCCTTGCCTACTTAAGGATTGACACCTTTGAACTCCGAGGAGATCAGATGATGTTAAGAGGATGCAACAAACAAGCTGAGAGGGCTTTAGGCTCTATAGTGTTACCATTAGAGATAGATGACTGGAAGACAGAAGCCAAGCTCTACATAATCGATTCAGATACATCTTTCACCGCTTTGCTTGGTAGGCCTTGGATACATGGAAACAACATGATTCCATCTGTTTTACATCAGTGCATCAAATTCCAAAGAGGTGGAATCGATTATTGTGTCAAAGGAGACTTGAAACCATTCTCAGTTAGAGAGGTCGAGATATATGAGGACGTAGCCTACTATCTTTCTCCAAATCAAAAAGTCTATTCTTGTGAGCTTGGTGAATGTTCAAAAATAAAAGAAAAAAGTAAGAGAAAATGAAAATGCAAGTGAGCGAGAATCAGACACCGAGGAAGAGGTAGAGCCAGATGTTAGATTTCTCCCACTATTTGTTCCTCCACATGAACACATAGGTAGGATGACTTGACTTCTAGCGGGTAGAGGCAGAGGTGGATCTAAAGGAAGTTCCATAGGTGGAAGACCTCTTTGCTGGTGGCCCAAGAGAGCTATGTTCTCACAAGAGTACCATTATCCACATAGACTTAAAGTCCGGTGGAGGATGAGTCTCATGTGGTTAGCACGTCGACCAACCCCTCTCAGTGGGTCCCTTTGAAGGTGACATTCGACAGTGATGAAGACCAGGCCTCTAAGCAAAGCATGAATGTATCTGAATCACTATTATGTAAAATAGTCAGGTAGTACTTGAAAACTTTAGCTCTAACCTCACTTTCTTCCCAGAAAATTGAAGGTTTAGTAGTTAAGGAGGCTCCCAAGTCATCCATAGATGTCAAGCCAAAGAGATTTTTGTTGGGAGCATCATCCTCAAGTCAGAAAGCTGATGTAAAACTTAAGGATGATTCATATAAAGATTTAATACAATTACCTTTTGATTGGTACTCGCCTTGCGTTCTTAACTTAGCAAAGAGGGGATTAATCCCACACACTTGGTCTAAACACAGGTCATATTACTTTGAAAGGTTTTGGAACAACTGAAGTAGACATTCTCAATTAAGATCGGTACTAGAATTTGACACAGTGGGTCCAGTCAATGATGACAACCATTGCCTAGTCATCATAAATCATTTGGAGTCTAATAGGTTCTTCTCAAATCATGCTAACTCATATGAGGAGGTATGTTTAGAAACTTCAGATGACCCTAATGACTTTGAAGTAAAGGATGCACTTTCAGAGTTCGAAGAGAAGATCAGATCAACCATCGATGAACTTAAAGAGATCAACTTAGGAACTAAAGACAATCCACGTCTGACATACATTAGCTTTTTGTTGAATGAAGAAGAAACTAATGACTTAGTTAGGCTATTAGCTAAGTTTAAGGACTGCTTCACATGGAGTTATGAAGAAATGACTGATTTATCTACTGATGTAGTAGTCCACCAACTAGCAATAAAACCTAATGCTAACCCTATCAAACAGGCTCCTAGACGCATGTGATTAGACATTGAATAGAAGGTCACCTTTAAAATCAAGAAACTGATCGATGTTGGCTTTATTAAGGAAGAAAAATATCCTACCTGGTTGGCCAGTGTCATCTCAATTAAGAAAAAGAATGGCCAAATTCGCATATGCGTCGATTTTAGGGATCTAAATAAAGCATGTTCTAAGGATGAATTTCCACTTCCTATACTAGAATTAATGGTAAATATTGCCTCATCTCATGCAGTATTCTCCTTCATGGATGGGTCATTTGGCTACAACCAAATCAAGATGGCCCTTGAGGATGAAAGAAACACTATCTTTTGAACCTCGATTAGAATTTATTATTATGAGGTCATGCCTTTCGGCCTTAAAAATGCCGAAACCACATACCAATGGGCCATAACTCGAATCTTTGATAAACTCATTCATTATCAAGTTGAATGCTACGTTGATGATCTCGTTGTCAAAAGCAAAGAAAAGGAAGACCATCTCTTTGATTTGAGAGTAGTTTTCGAATGTTTAAGACAATACAACCTTAAAATGAACCCCTGAAGTGTGCATTCAGAGTACTTCAGGAAATTCCTTGGGTTTGTTATCTGACATCGGGGAATAGAGATCGACCTAGAAAAGATCAAAGCGAAATTAGAAATACCACCCCATAAAAGTCTAATACAACTCAGATCATTCCAAGGGAGGTTGGCGTATCTAAGATGCTTTATATTCACCCTATCAGGAAGATGCCAACCATTTTCCTCACTTGTTAAAAAGGATGCCAAGTTCAAGTGGGATGACAAGTGCCAGCATACTTTTGAAGACATCAAGCATTGCCTGATGATGCCGCCAGTTCTAGCAGCCCCTATCATAGGCAAGCCATTGATCCTTTACACCACTGCATTAGATGACTCATTTGGCACCTTGTTGGCTCAAACCAATGATGAATGGAAAGAAAATGCTCTCTACTACCTCAATCATCGTCCAATCCCTACTGAGGCAAACTACCCACCTATTGAAAAGCACTGTCTAGCTTTAATCTTTGCATCCCAAAAGCTACAATATTATATGCTTTCTCATAAAGTGAACTTAATCTTTAGAGTCAATACATTGCAATATCTCATGACATGGCCGAGCTTATCCGGACGGTTGGCATGTTTGTCCATAATTTTATCTCAGTTTGACAAAACATTCATACCCCTCTGTGCCATGAAAGGATAAGCACTTGCGGATTTCTTAGTAGCGCATCCACCCCATGCTGCTTCTTCGCTTAATGATGACCTCCTTGATGAACAAATCATGAACTTAGGGGACACTAACATTCACCACTGGGAGATGTATTTTGATGGTGAGGCTTCTTCTGAAAGAGGAGAAGAACCACAATTTACTATCCCAAGGAAGATAGAGATAGGAATAGTTCTAGTAACTCTGGATCGCGATGTGATGAGATTCTCATATCATCTGTCCAATCCATGCACCAACAACGAAGCTGAATATGAGGCTCTGATTGCCAGTCTAAAGTTAGTCATTACATTATGCATCCAGAGTATCAATATTTTTGGGGATTCTTAGTTAGTCATCAACCAAATCGCTAGCCTACAAAGTTCTAAAGCCTAAGCTCCATCATTACCACAAGTACACTATGGAGTTATTGGCCCAAATCCTAGAGGTTACCATTTACAAGATTCCTCGAGGATAAAATGCAGTAGTAGATGCATTAGCCATGTTTCAGAGATTCTCATATCATATGTCCATTCCCCGCGGCTTCCGCCCTCAGATCCGTGTATCGGATCTAGACCGTCTGATCCACGATCGGACAGTCTGCGTAGATCCAAGCATCGTGATCCCGCGTCGCACAGTTTCTCGCTCGTCTAGCTGATGCGGCACCGCGCAGGTCGATCGTGCGGCGTTAGGTGCATCACGGGACAGCGGCACCCAGTTGTGGCACCGCATTGCCTTATCAGTTCCTGCACGGTGTTGACTTGGTTAAGTGGGATTCATGATTTTCTACTTTTAAAAATTAATTAAATTGCCAAAATTTACAAAAATTCATAAAAATAAAATACCCAATACACATAAAAACATAAAAAATACAAATAAGGGCTTGTTAGATCCGTCTTTTCGAGAGGAATCCAACGAACCAAAAATTTCTAAATTGCAATGAATGATTTTAGCTTAATTTAAGTTTTAGTGAAAATCAAACTTCATTAATTACTCTAAAAATACAAGTCTGATTGAAGTGAAATTTTCAAAGATTGAAATAAGAGTTAAAACACACCTACCATAAAAATCTCAAGTGAGAAGGTCTTCTGAATTGGGAGAGATTAAATTTTAAAATTCAGATTGTTCATTTTAATAAAATAAATCAAATAAAAATCCAAAAATTTACAAAAATCTTGAAAATGGCTTAAATCACTTCAGTTGACATCTAGGACTCTTAAGAAAATAATGTGATTTTTTGAATCCTAATGAACCCCAAACAAACATGTAAGATTAAAGTTTAATCAATTAAGGAATTAATTAAAACATAATCTAAAAATAAAATCAGAAATGATGTAATACCCAAATGATTGGAAATCAAACCTTAAATCAGAAAAGTATCATGTATCCCTCAAATGAAATTGAATTTAAACATAATTGAACCTAATTGAGTTAATGAAATTCAATTAAATGATTGGATTTTTAAAGTAAACTCATAATTAAATAAATCAATGAAATTTTAATGTAAAATCAAACTAATCTTGTTAAACCAACACCAAGTATTGAATCTTAATTATATGAAACTACTTAACAAATTAAAATAAATTGAACATTAATTAATCATTAAATAAACTAAAAAAATCAAATTGATTAATAAACCAATTCAACATAATCATTTAATATTAATCAAATTAAACCAAATAAAGTTAAAATAAACTTAATAAACATATGATTAAATCACATCCATTTGGAATAAGATAATTAATTAGCCATTAATACATAAACCTAAACAACTAAATCAAACTTGAATGAAATCTAATGAACATAATAAATTAAGAAAATCAAACCTAATTATGATTATGAATAATCAAATTTAATTAAATAATTAATTAATTAAATCAATTAATCTAATCAAATGATAATAACAATGATAACCCTTTAATCAATAAAATTTAAGTAAATGCTTAATTAAACTATCAAATCAAATAAGTCACATATGGGTAATTAAGTCATTAATCTCTAATTAAACAAACCTTTAATTAATCTAATGATATACAAATTTATTTACACTTAATCAAACTTAATTAATTAAACATCTAATTAATATAAACTTAATAAATTAATTCATCATCTTAATTAACTTTATAAATCACATTAAAATTAATTCAAATCAAACACTTAATTAATCTACTAATTAATTAATCATACCTCTAAATTAGCTAATTAAGTTAATCAAATTAATTATATTAAACTTAAGCATAATCAACCATAAAATGAAATTAAATGCCAATCAAATCCTAATTTAAACTTAAATTATTAAGTCATTAATTACATCATTAACTGAAATAAATATGAAATTAAATTAAAAATTAAACAAATCTTATCACACCTATTACACAAAGTTAATTAAGTTAATCAAGTTAATCATATTAAACTTAAGATTAACCAAACATAAATTTTAATATAATTAAAATGTAATTAAATGCCAATCAAATCCTAAATTAAACCTAAATCATTAAGTTATTAATTATATCATCAACCTAAATAAATATGAAATCAAATTAAAAATTAAACAAATCCTTATTTAATTTAATGATAAACCTAAACTCACTTCTTAATTAAACTAATAATCACATTGAACCTAAGCAAACCCATAGATCAATAAAGCTAATCAAATCAAATTAAAATAAAGAAAGACTCTCATCAATTTATTATGTAATCAAATCAAATCTCATTCAACCTACTTAAATAAGATAAACTAATTAACTATCCAATGTATGAAATCAAAATACAAACCAAACTTTGATAAACATGGCAAATGGATGAGATTAAAGATAAAATTCTAATTATAAAGAATCAAACTCAATTAAAAATCAAAATAAAATCTCAATTAACCTAATCCAATCAAAATACAAATAAATGAACCATGATAAACATAAAATTAAATCACATAACTATAATCAAAGAAAAGAATTAGATATTAATTTAAAAGGACATTGAATTATCAAGATTTAATTAAACCAAAATATCTAATCTAAATTAATCAATCAAAAACACATGGATTTAAACAAATTTAAACTTCATTAGATATTAAGGATATTGAATTATCAAGATTTAATTAAACCAAAATATGTAATCCAAAATCAATCAATCAAATACTTAAACAAACTCAAATTCTAAATTCTAAATCAAATCAAATGAATTGCACAAATTCAAATGGGCTAATTAAGATACTTAAGGACCTTAGTTAGAGTCTTTAGGAGTTAGGATGTAGAATAGAGTGAGTTCTATCTATAAATGGAATTTATTCTACTCTTCATTCTTGAAAACCTAAACATCATTTTAACTAAATAAAAGTGAAATAAAAATGAAAAATAAATTATTAAATCATTTAAATTAAAATCACCCAAAAGTAAAATATAAATAAATTTAAACTCCAAATTGAAACTTAAACTAAAGAAGCCTAGTAAAGTCCTGCCAGTCCTGCCACACAAGCCTTAACCACACACATTAGAATACTAAGTCACCACTTCTAGCGCTAAGTTAGGGCGTTGTATGTATGATGTTGTGTTTTATTTTGTGAGGTAATATTTTAGACTGGATGTTAGGGTGTATGTCTCGTAGGCTAGATAGTAGTGATTAAATTATATTTTTCTGTGCTTAGGGCCACTATAATAAAAAATATAAATGCATTTACTGTTGCTTAGCCCTAAGCATAACTCACGTTATGATAGATGAGCTTGGTTACCCATGTGTAAGGTGTTAAGTCCAAATTATTCATATAATTATTTGGGTTGTATGGTGTGTTTAGCTAACATTTATTTTATAGGTGTAGCTAGATTTACTTTTCATATTAGTGATGTAATTTTTCATTAGGACTTAGGATTAGTGTTATGGGGGATTAGGATGTGTAGTGCCCAGAAGGCTTAGTCCCTAGGGTTCCTTATGATTCCTTTGGAGCAAATCAAATCAAAATGAAGAGAAGGAAGAAATGATGAAAAGAGGACCCCCATAGCATGTATTATTTTAGTAATCTGGGTTGTATAAAGGTAGAGCTCGACTATCCATCTTTTTTTTCTTTTCGGGGTGTATGGCCGATCCCGGCCGCATTGGCCTTTTATTCTTTTACAGTAGTCTATAAAATTATTTTATGTTGCGTTTAGATGGCACACTAGAATTGCATGTTTTTTCTAGTTTCTTCATGTTTAATGTTTGAATGTGTAGCCCGGATACAATAAGCACTTAGGATAAAATTAATTTTTCTACCCTAATTAATAATTTGCAATTAAAATTTAAAATAACTCATTTTCTCACATAAAAGCCTAGGAATTAAATTAACATAATAAAAAAATATTTAGTAACCCCCTAGCTAAATGATTATATGTATAACATCATGCATGTCATATTCTTCCACTCTTGTTAAGAGGGGGCTTCCATCTATATCAGAGAATAAAGTATTAACCTGTGAGAGCCTTTGATGGAAGAACACCCCTTTCTCTTTTGATTTGGCCCATAATCATGTTCTCATGCATTTAGGCATACAAAATATCATAGCCTATGTCAAAATAAATAGTCCAAAAGAATAAAATAAATTTGATAAAATTTGCATTAGATTAAGTCATGGATTCATACCACTCATGCTCTAGTCTCTTAGGGAGTGAGTTTAAGGACTTAGTCTCCTTTCTTAATAAACAACAGCCTAGCCATCTTGCAAAGCATAGCACTTCCCTACATGGATTTAAAGCATAGGAGGAGCTAGCTGGCTACCACTCTAGACGATTATAAGTCCAGCAATGGGGTGGTTTATTCTCTCTTGTGGAGGTAAACCATATACCCAATTTTGCCTTAGATTTAGGTCATGCTTTGGCCCTCCCCAAAGCTCCCTAGATTCAGAATTTGAGGTTGTTATTTTCCTTCATGCTGCAAGCATAAATTCTCACCTCTTAGGCATTTTTATAATCTTATGTTGTGGAATTATAAGCCCTAACAATCTAATAAAATGTCAGCTTAAATAATTAACTCTCTTAAATTTCAAAAATATAAATCCCAATTATAAAGTAGATGGAATGTTCACTAAGCTTCCTATTATCATGAGCATTTCCTACTTTCTCCCTTTGGATTCCAAAAATAAGTCTTCTCCTTGATCTATCTCATTTGATTTTCTAAAATACCCAGTCCTTTGATAGTCTTAGCTTTGAAATCTTTGAAGACTTTAATTCCTACTTAAATCAAGAATATTCTTAAGGAATTCACTTCCTTTAAGATGTAATTAACTATGGGGGCTTGCCTCCATAGCAAACTTAATGAACCCATCTTAAAATAAACCCTACTTTACTTTTCCATGTAAAGTAGGGGAAAAATCTCTGGTATATTCGAAGACCCATCATGCCTTAGGAGTCCCTATTAGGTGATTAGGTCCATTATAGGGTGGTGATTTTTATCTTTTGAGATAGTACATCATTCCTTAATGATATACCCGATCACTTCAATAAGTGCCCCCTAAAATGTGTGTGGTGTCTCACATCTCAAAAATAAACACCATACTGTGAAGGTTGCTTAGCCCCTAAGCGTAACTCATGTTAGGACAGGTGAGCTTGGTTACCCATGTGTGGGATGCCAAGTCCAAATTATTCATATAACTGCTTGGATTATATGTAGTGTTTAGCTAATATTTATTTTTATGTGTAGCTAGATTTACTTTTCCTATTTTTAATATAACTTTTTATTAGAAATTAGGATTAGTGTTATGGGGGATTAGGATGAGTAGTGGCCAGAAGGCTTAGTCCCTGGGGTGCCCTATGATGCCTTTGCAGCAAATCAAATCAAAAGGAAGAGAAGGAAGAAATAAAGAAAGAAGACCTCCATAGCATGTTTTATTTTTTATAATCCAGGTTGTATAAAGGTAGAGCTCGGCTACCCATCTCTTTTTTTTCTCTTTGTGTGGTAACTCACACACTGGCCTTTTATTCTTTTATGATAGTCTATAAAATTGTTTGATGTTGTGTTTAGATTGTGCACTAGATATGCATGCTTTTCCTAGTTTCTTCATGTTCGATGTTTGAATATGTGGCCTGGATGCAATAGGCTCTTAGGATAAAATTAATTTTTCTACCCCAATTAACAACTCATAATTAAAATTTTAAAATAACTCATAACCTCACCATAAAGCCTAGGAATTAAATTAAGTTAATAAAAATATTTAGCAACCCCTTAGATGGATGATTGTATGTATAACATCATGCATGTCATATTCTCCCACTCTTATTAAGAGGGGGCTTCCATGTGTGCCAGAGAATAAATGCTTAACCTATAAGAGAGCCTTTGATGAAAGAACACCCCTTTCTTGCTTGATTTGGCCCATAATCAAGTTCTCACGTATTTAGGCATACAAAATCCCATAGCTTGTGTCAAAACAAAGAGTCCAAAAGAATCAAATAAATTTGATAAAATTTGCATTATATTAAGTCATGAATTCATACCATTCATGCTCTAGTCTCTTAAGGAGTGAGTTTAAGGACTTAGTCTCCTTTCTAAATAAACAACAACCTAGCCATATTGTAAAGCGTAAGACTTGCCTATGTTGATTTAAAGCAAAGAAGGTGTTAGTTGGCATCCACTCCAGATGATTGTAAGTCCAACAATCGAGCGGTTTATCCTCTCTTATGGAGGTAGACTATTATGTCCACCTTTCGCTTAGATTTAGGATGTGCTTGTGGCTTGTACCAAAGCTCTCTAACTTAGGATCTGAGGTAGCTGTTTCCTTCGGATTATAAGCATAAATCCTCAACTCTTAGGCATTTTCACAATCTTATGTTGTGTGATTATAAGTCTTAGTATTCTAATAAAATGTTAACTCAAATAATTAACTCTTTTTCATTTCAAAAATATAAAGCCCAACCATAGGATATATTGGATTGCTCACTAAGCTTCCTAGTATGATAAGCATTCTCTACTCATCTCTTTTGGCTTCCAAAATAAATCTCTCCTTTTGATCTATCCCATTTGATTTTCTAACATAGTCAATCCTTTGATAGTCTTGCCTTGAAATCTTTGGAGATCATGATTGTCTACTTTAATCGAGAGTGTTCTTAAGGAATATCGTTTCTTATGATGTAATTAACTATGGGGGCTTGCCTCCGTAGGGAACTTAATGAACCCGGCTTAAAATAAACCCTACTTTAGTTTTCTATGTAAAGTAAGGAAAAAAATTATTTGTACATTCGAAGACCCATCATGCCTTAGGAGTCCATATTAGGTGATTAATTTTATTATAGGGTGGTCATTTCTATCTTTCGAGATAGTACATCATTCCTTAATGTCATACCCGATTACTTCAATAAGTACCCCCAAAGATCTGCGTGGTGTCTAACATCTCAAAAATAAACACCACATAGGCTAATAATGGCTTAACATCTAGTCTACAAAACATACACCCTAACATCCATTCTAAAACATTTCATCACACAAAAAAACACAATATCATACATACAATCAATACATCTACCTAGCCTAATTCTAAGGTCGGTGACCTAGTATTCTAGTGTGTGAAAAGAAGGCTTGCGTAGCAAGACTTTACTGGGCTTCTTTAGTTTAAGTTTCAATTTTGAGTTTGAATTTGTTTAAATTTTACCTTTGGGTGATTTCAATTTAAATTATTTAATGACTTATTATTCTTTTTCATTTTATCTCACTTTTATTTGGTTAAAGTAATGTTTAAGTTTTCAAGAATGCAGAGTAGAATGAATTCCATTTGTAGACGGAACTCACTCTACTCTACGTCCTAACTTTCTAAAGAGCCTAACTAAGGTCCTTAAGTATCTTGATTAGCCCATTTGAATTTGTGTTATTTATTTGATTTGATTTGGATTTTAGAATTTGAGTTTGTTTAATCTTCATGTATTTGATTGATTAATTTTGGATTAAATGTGTTGATTTAATAAAATTTTAATAATTCAATATCCTTAATATCTAATGAAATTTAAGTTTGTTTAAATCCATGTGTTTTTGATTGATTAATCTTATATTAGATATTTTGATTTAATTAATATTTTGATAATTCAATATCCTTTAATTCAATCTCTAGTTTTTTTCCCTTTGGGTTTTAATTTAATTCCTTAATTTCATATGACTAACATCATTTCGATGTTGTATAAATTCATTAATTTCATTATTCCTTTTAAGTTTGATTTAGATTGGTGAATGTACTTTAATTTACTTATTATTCATTTGAAGTTTAATGTATTCTTTTATTTGAATTTCAATTAAGGGTTTAACTTATTGAATTTAGTCGTTTAGTTTATGTATAGATTATCTCTTCACTTTGATGATTATTCTCTTATCTTAATTCAATAGGTTTGTTTTATTTGAGTTTTGTTTTTGTTTGACTTACTTTGATATTATTTTAAATTAAGAGTAATGGGATATGATTTAATAACTTTAGAGTTTATATTTAATTTTATGTCAATTTGATTTGATTATGGTTTATTTATTTATAGTTCGATTGGATAAAATGAATTGAAAGTTTGCTTTGTTTTAATTGAGTTTGATTATTTATGATTAGAATTTCATTTTAATTTCATTCATTTATCATGTTTATTAGCTTTTAGTTTATGTTTTGATTTTACACATTTTAATAATTAATTAGTTTATCTTATTTAGGTAGGTTGAATTAGATTTAAATTGATCATGTATTAAATTGATGAGAGTCTTTCTTTATTTTATTTAATTTGAATTGATTAGCTTTATTAAACTATGGGTTTGCTTAGGTTCAATGTGATTATATAATCAGTTTAATTAAGAAGTGTGTTTGGGTTTATTATTAAATTAAATAAGGATTTGATTAATTTGTAATTTGGTTTCATATTTGTTTAGGTTAATGATGTAATTAATGACCTAATGATTTAAATTTAATTTTGGATTTGATTGGCATTTAATTGCATTTTAATTATGCTCAAGTTTAATGTGATTACTTTAATTAGCTTAATTGGTTTATTTTAAGATGTGTGATTAAATTAATTAGTGGAGTAATTAAAGAGATGATTTGAGTTTGATTTAAGAATTAATTTTAATGTGATTTATTTAAATCAATTTTGTTCATTAAGATGATGGATTAATTCATTAAGTTTGCATTAATTAGATGTTTAATTAATTAAGTTTGACTAAGCGTAATTGAATTTTGAATTATCAGATTAATTAAAGATTTGTTTAATTATAAATTAATGTCTTAATTGCCCACGTGTGAATGGTTTTATTTAATAAGTATAATTAAGCGTTTTACTTAAATTTTATTTAAATAAGTATTTGATTAGATTAAATGAGTTAATTCTTTATTTTTATTTCAGTTAAACTTAATTATTCATAATTATAGTTAAGTTTAATTTCATTCATTATGTTCATTAAATTTTATTTAATGCTTTAATTATGATTTATATTTGATTTAATTATTAGGTTTATGTATTAATGGCTCATTAATTATCTTATTCCAAATGGATGTGATTTAATCATATGTTAATCAAGTTTACTTTAACTTTATTTGATTTAATTTTATTAATATTAAATGATTATGTTGAATTTGGTTTATTAATCAATTTGATTTTTAGTTTATTTAACGATTAATTAATGTTCATTTGTTTTTATTCGTTAAGTAATTTCATATAATTAAGATTCAATACTTGGTGTTGGTTTAACAAGATTAGTTTGATTTTATATTAAAGTTTCATTGATTTATTTAATTATGAGTTTAATTTAAAAATCTAATCATTTAATTGAATTTCATTAACTCAAATAAGTTTATTCATATTTAATTTAATTTTCTTTGAGGATTATATGATATTTTCTTGATTTAAGGTTTGATTAATGATTACTTAAGTGTTATTTCATTTCTGATTTTGATTTATTATTTAGATTATTATGAATTTTATTTTAATTAATTCTTTAATTTGTTAAATTTTAACCCAAAATATTAATTGTAGGTTCATTATGCTTCAGAAGATCATATTATTTATTTATTTTATTTTTTAAGGATATTAGATGTTAAATGAAGTGATTTAAGCCATTTTGAAGATTTTTGTAAATTTTTAGATTTTTATTTGATTTATTTTATTAAAATAGACAATCAGAACTTCAAAATTTAATTTCTCCCAATCTAGAAGTTCCTTTTACTTGAAATTTATATGATAGGTGTGATTTAATTTTAATTTCATTTCAAAATTTCAACTCATTCTGACTTGTATTTTTAGGCTAACAAATTAAAATTTATTTTCACTAAAACTTAAATTAACCCAAAACCATTTAGTGAAATTTGAGGATTTTTAATTTGTTGGATTCCTCTAGTTAAGTATTTTATTTTTTATGAATTTTCAAAGTTTCAGGCAACTTAAATAATTTTTAAAATCAGAAAATAGGCGATTTTCCCACTTAAACTAGTCAACGCCACATGCGGCACTGACGTGGCAATGCAGCACCACACAATGCCGCATGATTGGATCGCACGGTTGAGTGTGGCATGCGGCGCCGTGAGATCGAGGTGCCGCGTCAGCCGATCAGGCGAAAAAAACCACGTGCGAGATAGCGATGCGCAGTTCAGATCCTACCGTCTGATCGCTAATTAGACGATCTAGATCCAATTCGCAGATTTAAAGCGTGTGGATCGGATTTAAAGGGCGAAACGGGCGAATCCAACACACGATCCAGACTGTTCGATTGCGGATCGGACGGTCCAGATCCGACGCAATCTAAGAGTCGAAACTTTGCAGATCTAAGCGCTGATCGCAGTCGTCCATTTCTCTGAACTGGACATCGGATGGTTGCTGCTCTTCCTAGCTGAAATCGATGAAACAGGGATTATTTGGTCTCAAAAACCACCTGTTTGGGCAATTTTTGGCTCGATTTTCCGGCGACCTTGCCGGAAAATGCTCCAAATTGTATTGGGATAGTGTAAAATGAAAAATGAGAGGGCGATCTATGGGAAATTCCTAGAATCATGCATACATTTGCGTAAATGGAAGATCCTAAAGTTGGCTATGGTTTGGTGAAATTATCTCATCGGGGATGATTTTCGGTAGCGGTGATAATCCGAGCATGCTCTTGAGTAGAAGAAGAAGCCTTAGAATGACCCTAGACTTTCTCCTTCACTTCAAAATGATGTATTCTTCAATTTTTGCCACTTCCTCATCGGGATCCACCTGATTTTAATGTTTTTAGCTTAAGAAAAGTGGGGAAGTGGTTGTTGATGGCTTTGGGTGTTCCAAGAGGGTGGAATGAGGAGTATATGCTCAGCTTTTAACCCCTCTCTCTTCTCTTCAAATGGATGGATGAAAATTCATCATTAAGTGTGATGGGGAGATGGTTGGGAGGTAAGGGCTGATTGGAGACTTTGGATTTAGCTCCCAAAGTCTTCATTTGCTGCCATAGGATCTGCTCTATTGAATGCAAGTAATGGGAGAGAATTAAATGGGATTAGGTGGAATGCTATGTGGGGGAGGCTACATGAGGTATTTGATTGGGTTGGGCTGATCCCAAGTGGGTTTAAGATGTATTGGATCAGATTGCAATGTGTTTTGACATGATTCAAATGGGTTCGGCTCAATTTGGGTCATATAGGTCATATTCGATCAACTTAGGTTAGATTGACCAATTGGTCAAACTGGGTCGGACTAAAACTTAAGTTAGGTTCAAATGTTGATTTGAAGAGTTTTGGTATGATCAATTTAATTTAATTTGGCTTAGAATTGATTTTGGCTCATTTGGAATCAAATGAGTCAAATGGGTCAAATTGACCAATTTGATCAAAATTGGCCAAATTGGCTTAGGGTATGGGTTGATTCATTTTCAATTGGCTAATTAAAGATGAATGTGATTTTTGGTTCCAATCAATTTAGATTTAGTTTGGATTTAGGCCAAATTGACCCTTAGGCCAATTTGGGCTAAATGGCTCAATTGGGCTTGATTTATCAAATTGGGTTCAATTATGACTTTGATCAAGTTCAATAATCAATTTAGAATGAACTTAAGCCATTGGTTACAATCAATTTGGGTTAGATCATGATTTGACCCAATTTGGTCCTTTAGGCCAATTTGGGTTAACTTGGATCGAATGGCCAATTAGGCTTGGTTTGGCTCAATTGGTGGTCAAGTCATATTTAAATATTGATTTTGGGTTGATTCAAATCATTGGTTTTAATCAATTTGATTTAAGATGAGTTTTAGCTAGTTTTTGTTCATTTGGCCTAAGGGTTGACTTGGTTTGACCCAATTGATTGTAATTGATCATTCTAGGGTGATCAACACTCATAGTTGAAGGTTTTGGTGAGCTTGGTTCAATCCAATTTGGGTTGGATTGGAAGTTGGCTCAAATGGGTCCTTCAGGTCACTTTGGATCAAGTGGACCTAAGTGGGTCAATTGGTTTGGTTTTGGTTTGATTCGAGTTTACTTGAACTTATATATGAGCTATGGATTAAAATATAAATTCAACGCAATCAATTTGAAGTCTAAGGGATTTTGGCTCATTTGAAATTTTCAAGTCAAAAGGGCTAGGTTGGGTTTGACTTGGGTTGGCTTCGATTTGATTTGATGATTGTAGGTTTCATTTATATTTGGGTAGATAGTTGAATGAATAATTGATTCAAGAGAAAATCCATTGGTTTAGAGTTGATTTGGATAGGATTTGGTTAAGTCTAAGAAATTAGCTTAAAGGGTATAAATTGGATTTGGTTTGATGTTGGATTTAGTCTTGGCCATTTGGATTTATATTTCATTTGTATTTATGAATATAAATGAAGATCTAAAAGATTCATGAGAAAATCACTTGAGTTTAGAGTGATTTGGATGCAAATTTGACCAAGTCCATGGATGTAGGTCAAAAAGTCTTAGAGGGCAATCAATTTAGTTTGATTCATTTTTGGTCATTGGAAGAAGGGTTTCATTTATATTTGTGAATATGAATAAAGAAATAATTGATTTATAAAGAAATCAATTGAGTTTGACTTGATCTAAAGGGAGTTTTGGCTAAGCTTATGAAGGTGGTTCATATGGCTTAGGAAGTGTCTTAGGATTTGAATTTGATTTTGGGTTTCAATCATTTGGAGCCAAATTTGGGATATGAATTTTAAATTTGGATTTGAATTTGAGGTTTGATTTGAGATTTGAATCTAGGTTTGATTTGAGAAAGTGTATCTAGATTGGGTTTAGGCTATAGGATAGGTGATTTTCTTAAGCCCTAAGGCATAGTCTAATCTTATGATTAACCCTTCTAAGTCTCTTGGCTTCAGTTAAGTGTTCACTTAATCACTAGATGTGTCTTATGATTAAGAAAATATTAGTGTATAGAAGATTCTTAAGTCTAAGAGGATGAGGTTGAGAGCTCACTCCAAAAGTGAGATTAACAGTAACTAGGTTTTCTAGTATCATGAGCATCTCCTACTCATCTCCTTTGACTTCAATAATAAGTCTTTCCTTTCGATCTATCCCAATTAATCTTCCAAATATAACCAATTTATTGATAGTCCTATCTTTGAATTTTTTGGAGACAATAATTGACTACTTTAATTGAGAGTATTCCTAAGGAACTCACCTTCCTTAGGATGTAATTAACTATGGGGGCTTTCCCCCATATGAAACTTTAGAACCAGGTTTAAATAAACCCTACATTATTCATCCATGTAAAGTAGGAGAAAAATCTCTCATACATTCGAAGACTGTTGACCTCACTTTTGGAGTGAGCTCTCAACTTTCTCATCATAGATCTAGGACTCTTATAGATACTAAGAGTTCCTTAGTCTTAAGACACTTCTAGTGAATAGGTGAACACTTTACCTAACCATAGAGACTTACTAGAGTTAGCCATAGGAATAGGTTGTGCCCTAAGGATTTAAGAAAACTCGCCTATCCTATAGCCCAAACCCAATCCTTATTTCCTTCTTTCAAACCAAACCTCAAAATCAAATTCCAAATTCCAAAATCAAATCCAACTATCCAATGATTGAAATACATCACTAAATTCAAACTCCAAATTCCTTCCTAAGCCAAATCCAAATCAACCCCAACCCAATTGATTTTCTCAATTATCAAATTCAATCTCAAATCAAAAATTCTAACTCACAAGTCAATTCTAAATTCCAAATGATTGAACCCCATGATTAACCCCAAATTCCAAAATCTCTTCCTAAGCCATATGAGCCACCTTCATGTGTTTAGCCAAAGTTCCTTCAAATCAACTCAAACTTGGTTGATTTCTTTATAAATCAATCATTCCTTCATTTATATTCATAAATATAAATGAAGCTCACCCTCCAATGACAAAAAATAAATCAAACCAAATCAAAACCAAAATTAGCCCTTTCAACCTACATTCTTAAGCTTAATCAAATTTGCTTCCAAATCGCTCCAGGCTCAAGTGATTTTCTCATGACCCATTTATGTCTTCATTCATATTCACAAATATAAATGAAATATAAATGCAAATGACCAAAACCAAACTCAAATCAAACCAAATTCTAATTTTACCCCTTTTAGCCAAATTTTTAAACTTGGCTAAATGAAAGCCAAATCAACTCAAAACTCATGGATTTCTTCATGATTCAATTATTCCTACAATCATTGATCCAAATATAAACATAAACCACCATTATCAAACCAAATCCAAGTCAACCCAAATCAAACCCAAATTGACCCTTATGACTTGAAATTATCATATGAACCAAAACCCACTTGGCTCCAAACCAATTGTAATTGGATTTAAATTTTAATCCTAAGTCCATATGTGAGTTCAATTAAACTTGAATCAAGTCTTAATCAAGCCACCCATTTAGGCTCACTTAACCCAAAGTGTCTAAAGGACCTTTTTGTGTCAAGTTCTAATCCAACCCAAATTGGATTGAACTAAGCCTATCTAAACCTCAATCATGATCAACAATCATCATGACGTGATGAACCACTTTGAATTGGGTCAAACCAAGTCAAACTTAGCCTTTGACCAAGTCAACATTTAGCCCAAATGAGACCAAAACTAGCCAAAATCCATCATGTGCCAAATTGATTGAAACCATTGACCCAAACCCAATCATGATTAATGATTAAATATGACCAAGCCATCAATTGAGTCAAACTAAGCCTAATTGGCCTAAGTTGACCCAAATTGGCCTAAAAAGCCAAAATGAGTCAAATCATGATTCAACCCAAATTGGTTGCAACCAATGGCTCAAGTTCATTCCAAATCACTTATTGAACTTGACCAAAGCCATGATTGAGCCCAAGTTGACCATTTTGGTCAACTTGACCTAACCTAGCCCAAATTAACCTAAAAGGTCAAATTGACCAAAATTCAAATTAATTTGAAATTAAACCAAACCAAAGCCTACAATCATTTCCAATCAACCAATCCAACTTGACCCAACACCTAACCTAACCCAATTTGGTCAAATTGGTCGTATTAGTCAACTTGACCAATTTGATCATTTTGAATCCAAATAAGTCAAATTCAAACCTAAGCCAAACCATATCAAATTAATCACACCAAAACATTCCAAATCATGATTTAGACCTAACTCAAGCCTTGGTTTGACCTAATTTAGCCAATTAGTCAACCCAACCCAATGTGAACCTAATTGAACCCTTTTGCCCAAATTGAGCTAAACCACTTCAAGCCATCCTCATGGAACCCTATTGGCCGACCAAGCACACCCCAAACCAGCCTTAGGCCACTCCCAAGTCAGCTCAAAAGCCAAACAAGCTCACCTCAAGTTGACTACTCAATGGACAAAGCCTCCACCTTGGATTCTTACTCTAAGTAGCAAAATCCATTTTGCACTCCCCATGACAGCCCTCCTTTTACCAAATGAGGAATTCATAGAGTTCACTAGCCCACTCTAAGCACCCTAAAACTTACCTTGAACCAAAGGAAACTCACCAAGTTGAGCTCATTCTCCCCCGTCCATGGTTGAACCTGATGGGTGCAAGGAAAACCAAATCCCCTCTCACCTGCCCATATCAAGCCTTGAGACCCCCGACATGGCTTCGGGCACTCATGGCATGCTACCTCGGATTGACAGTGACCCCTCTGACAATTTGACGACAACAAATTGATAAAATTCATGGAAGTGATCCCATCTGTCCACCTGGCTCAATTAAGGGATATACTTCCTCAATTCAACCAGTTTTGATGACATTTCGATCCCATTCAGCTCAAAAGAGTAATTCAAAACTCCCTAGAGCTTCCCCAACTCCTCCCGAGCTCCCTCTTCCTTAGCCTTCCCCTCTACGTGTAGAACCAAAATAGGACACCTCCATTTTGGTCCCAACTCCCTCCCCGTGCAAGCAAACTCCAATTTCTTATGCATACACCATCCTCATACTCAATTGAAGCCGATCAAATCACTTCCAGAGCTTCCTGAGCACTAAAAATAGGTGTTTGATCGAAGCCAAGGCGTGTACGTACATGGATTGGTCAACCAAGCTTCCCACACCAAATTAAGCTCGGATTCCTTCAATAAGGCCTCACCTCAACTAGGCGTAGCTACCTCGGGCATTACACTGCTGAACATTAGCTCCAATAAAATAATTTCTCAAAATCGCAGCTTTAGGCCTCTGTGTGTTGGTCTTTTGTGAAAGGAATCTCCATGTCGAGGAATCCTAGCCACTGGATGTGATTATATGCTCCCTTAGATGGTGTACAATCCATTTGATCCTAATCTGAGCTCAGGTGAGCTCGAATTGAATGGAGAAAGACGGACGGTGCTCGTCTTTCATCGCTCACAAATGGAATAGACCACGAGCCATCCATCTTGCGTGATCGAGATGAATGGCTCTAATCAAATCCCATGGTAAATCCATTGATTTCCCCCCTTAACCCATGGATTAAATTACAGTCATCTGATATTAGATCGAATGGCCCATAAAGAAAGCACGTCCACCGCCGTTGAGTCCGCACATAGATGTGATAACTTAAATAACCAATTTCATCGTGTCAGCACACCGCGTCAGCAGCCATGTGGCCCGACTAGGTTAAAGGCTTAATTATGTTTAATTAAATGGTTTTTAATCTTGATACTTCCAAAAATCATAAATAATTATAAAAAAATCAAAAAAATACAAACTTATGCACATTTTGAAGATATTTCCGAGGAGAATCTAGTAAAATTATAATTATTTGATTTTGAGCAGTGACTTTGGCTTAATTAGGGTTTAATAAAAATTTAATTATCTTAATTACACCTTTATTAAGCATTCAATCAATCTCAAATTTTCTTTGGATGTTTAGGGGGATGACCTTTGTCTCCCTTATTTTTCTGAGATTTTATTGATTGCTTAATTAGGGAAACTATTTGAGTAAGCCATAATCACTCTCTTAATCCAACTAATTGTAATTAAGGAATGAACATTAACTTGATTTATCATTTGAACATAATTATCCCTATTAAACAGTAAGATCACTTAGGGAATGCGGTTGGCGATATTTTCCTAACTCATTTCCTAAGTCTTCTTTACCTTTAAAAGTCAAATTAATTCATGGGTTAATGGAATGATTAATTGATTAATTAAGTGATTAAATCTTCAAAATAAGCAAATCAAAATATAATTGAATGTTTAAATGATTTAGGTTTTAGGATTGAGGTCTTGCACTTGATCCTTTCCCCTAAGTTAATTTCATCATTTAAATTAAGACATAATCAAAACATTTAATCAATCCATTAAAAACTTAATGAAATTAAAATTAAATCGTCCTAACCTAAGAAATCTTTAACTGATCTTGGGTAGCTCCTTAGGTGTTCAATAATCCAAGGAAAGATATAATAAAATTATTATAAGCTCACATGTGTGAGAAAATTATAAGAGTAATTAAGTGAGATCCCTTAAGCCTAATTAACTATTAATCATAAGACAATTGCATTAAGCCCCTTTCATTTCTTAGGAGCATTGCAAATTAACTTTTTATGTGATTGCATATCATGTTGGCCTATTATTAACTAGTTAATTAACTTAAGGTGATATAGGTAAGGGATAATTATTTCATTTAATTCATACCTTAACCTAATCAAAATATAAAATCAACTTAAATATCCTTCATTAAACCAAACTAATTCACACATGGGAAAATGGGTTAGGATTAGCAAACCCTTCTCATATTTCTTAACTCAAATCGAATTCAAAGATAAAAAATATATCTTTAAGAAATTCTGATTCATTTTAAATAATCTTATTTGATATGATTGTCCTTCAGAATTAATTAGGGTGAATAAAATCATGTGTTTACATTCCTTTATTTCTTTCCAATCATGCTAAATATTGTTTGCCATATGAAATCATGCATTCATCTCTTTTAAGAATTAATTAAATAAAATGTTTCCTTTTATTTCAAATTGCATTTGTTGGCTAAAATTAAGAATATGAGTGGCTATTATCACTATTAAACAAAAAAAAACTATTTTCAAAACCTATAAATCAAAGATTACAAATGAAGTAATGATAATTATAAATATTTATAATCTTGCATGTAATGATAAGTATAATATGTATCCTATGAAGTCCTCTTTCCTTCTCTTAACATGGGTTCACATAGGATTTGTACGTGTATAGTTCATTTCAAAAGAACACAACACTTGCCTAAATCCATTTCTATGCCTCTCTATGTTAAGACTTAGGAAGGGCTTTCATATTACACATGTAAATCATATAACCAAATCAAACATAATTTCTTGCATGATTCCTTATCCATTTGGTTTTTTTTGTACATTCATATGTATTTGAGAAAAGTGGTATATTGGTTTGGGCATCCCGGGGCTGTGAAGCTTTAAGTAGCCCTAAGTAGGTCTTGTACCTTACGCCCTTGGTGTAGAAAATAATGGCGCAGTACTCACTTAAAACTCTTATACATATGCATGTGTGATGTGACCAATGAATAAAGAATCAAAACTCAAATAAATGAAACATAACTTTTGCATGGATTTTCTTATCCTTATAGTTATTCATACATTTACATGTGTCTAAGAAAATTTGTATATTAGTCTGGACATCTCGGGGCTGTGAGGCTTTAAGTAGCCCTAAGTAGGTCGTGTACCTTACACCCCTAGTTTATAAAATAATGGTGTCATACTCACTTATAACTTTTATACATGTGAATGTGTATTTAGCTAATGGATGAAAAATCTCACTTTTCTATATAACAAAAACATGCATTCATGATTCAATTAATAATGGAATATTTAAATAGTCAAAATACATTTTTTTTGCATTCATCATCAAAGTATGCTAAGATTTGCATTGCATGTATATGTATGCTTAAGATTATTCATATGCATGATATACGTGTTGGAAAGAAATGAATGAGTGCATGTTACGTGATAGTAATCCACCATAACTAAGCCTAAGATGCCTTTCTTATTCAATAGGGCTATTTAGAATGAATCTAAACTTAGGGTTTATTAAAACACATAATAACCATTCACTAAAAGAAATTTATTAATCAATTTACCTTAGAAATTACTTAAGGTTAGGATAAAAGAGAGGCTGTCCCTCTCTTTCTTCTCTTTATAACACTTAGTTGTTAAGTGTAAGCTACATGAAACAAAAGAAAACATTAAGTAATAAATCTCAAAATCAACTAAACCACATAAAGAGAAATCAACCTTTTATGAATTAAATCCCTCACACTGAGCAAATCATAAATCTAAGGACTAGTTAGGACATACCCCACAATCTCTAGCACATGCATATTAGGTCAATATTTCTTGCTTTATGTTAGGGAGGTGTATGGTTCGATGAATGTTTAGTTTTGTGATGTATTATTTTATACTAGATGTTAGGGTGTATGTGCATGCCTGCATGTTGGGCCGATATTAGCCTAATCATATTTTATGCAGGGGCTGTGCTAAAGGGGCCGCTGTAATAAAAATATAAATGATTTTTGCTATGCAAGTTGCTTAGCTCCTAAGCATAGCCCAAGTTAGGATAGGTGAACTTAGTTGTCGATGTGTGGGGTGCTAAGTCCAAGTTATTCCTATAACTTCTTGGATTGTATGGTGTGTTTAGCTAACATTTATTTTGCAGGTGTAGCTAGATTTACTTTCCTTCCTTTTAATGTAATTTTTATATTAGGACTAGGATAAGTGTTATGGGGATTAAGGATGAGCATTGGTTAAAAGACCATGTCTTATATACCATGTGATGCCTTTGGAGCCAGCAACATCCCACTTAAGACAAAAGAAAGAGAGAAATGAAGCAAATAAAAAAAATGAAGAAATGAAAGATGAAAAGTGAAGAATGGAGGATAAAGAATGAATACCACCATAACACTTATCATCTCATAATTATAATTATTCTTTCATTATACCGAGATGTATAAGGGTAGAGCTTGGCTACCCACATTTTTTTAGGTTGTATGGCGATACACGACCGCCCCAGCCTTTTATTCTTTTGTGATAGCTTTATAAAAATTATTTGATATTTTGTTTAGCTTGTGCATTAGAAATAACATGCCTTTTTATAGTTTATTTATGATTGGTGATTGTTGTGTGGCCTGGATGAGATTAAGCTCATAAGATAAAAAATAAATTTTCTATCCCATTAACAACTCATAACTAAAATTTTAAAATAATTCATAACCTCACATAAAAGCCTAGGAATTAAATCAAGATAATAAAATTTCTAACAACCCCTTAGCTAGATGATTGAATGTATAATATCATGCATATCATATTCTTCCACTCTTGCTAAGAGAGAGCTTCCATTTGTTTCTGAGAATAAAGGCTTAACCTGTAATAGCCTGTGATGGAAAGACACCTCTTTCTCTCCTGATTTATCCCACAACCAATTTCTTATGTATTTAGGCATACAAAATCCTATAGCCTCTGTCAAAATAAAAAGTCCAAATATTAAATAAAACTTGAAAAAATTTACATTAGATTTAAGTCATGACTCATGCCCTTCATGATCTAGTCTCTTAGGGAGTGAGTTTAAGGATTTAGTTTCTTTTCTAAGTAAATAACATCCTAACCATTTTACAAAGTATATTACTTGCCTACATGGAAGTGTAGGAGGAGTTAACTAGCTGCCACTCCAGACGGTGATAAGCCCAGCAGTCGGGTGATTGTTGACCTCATTTTTAGAATGAGCTCTCAATCCCTCCATCTTAGACATAGGATTTCTCTTAGATATTAAGAGTTCCTTAGGTCTTAGGTGAATACTAATCCATAGAAGAGTTAACCATATGAATAGGTTGTGCCTTAGGGGTTTAGGAAAATTTGCCTACCCTATAGCTTGAACCAAATCTTCACTTCCTCTTTTCAAGTCAAACTCCAAATCAACATCAAAACTTAAATCAATTCTAATTGATTTTCTCAAATCACGAATCAATTCCAAATGATTGAAGCCCATGATTGAATCCCAAATCCCAAAACTCTTTCATAAGTCACTTTGATTTCATCTTATGGACTTAGCCTAAATCAAATCCAAATCAATTCAAATTCAAAAAATTTTCTCAAAACCCATTTATATTCTCATTTATATTCACAAATATAAATAAAATATAAATTCAAATGTCCAAAATCAATTTAAAAATCAAATCCAAATTCAACCTAAATTCAACCAAAGCCTTTAAAGTCAAATTCTTGAACTTAGACAAATCAAATTCAAATCAAGCCAAACCTTTGATTTTTCTTCATGATTCAATCAATCCTTCAATCATGAATCCAAATATAAACATAAACTTCAATCATCAAACCAAAACTAAATTCAAAAATCAAACCCAAGTCAAACTCATGTTCACCCTTTGAACTTGAAATTGTCAAATGAATCAAAATCCATTTGACTCCAAACCACTTGCAAATGGATTTATATTTCAATCATAAGTTCATATGTGAGTTCAATCAAACTTGATTCAAGCCTTGATCAAGTCAATTGACCCACTTAGGCTCACTTGAACCAAAGTGACCTAGATTATCCCTTTTGAGCTAAATTCTAATTCTACCTAAATTGGATTGAACTGAGCCCAACTAAGCCTCACATTGTGAGCAACAATCATCATGAGATGATCAATCACTCAAATTGGGTCAAACTAAGTCAAACCTAAGAGTTGACCAAGTCAACACTTAGCCAAGATGAAACCTAAACTAGTCAAAATCCACCATAGGCCAAATTGATTGAAATCGTTGATCAAAACTAGTTTATGATCAATGTTTGAACTTGACCAAGTCATCATTTGAGCCCAACCTTGCCCAATTGGCCACTTGACCCAAGTTGACCCAACTTGACCTAAAAAGTCAAAATGGGTCAAAACTTGATCTAAGCCAAATTAATTGAAACCAATGGGTCAAGTTCATTCCAAATCACTTGTTGAACTTGACCAAAGCCTCAATTGGCCAACTAGACCCAACCTATCCCAATTGACTTTGAACCCAACTTGCCCTAAAAGGTTAAATTGAGCTAAAATCAAATTAAACCAAAATTGGTTGGAAATAAAGATACCAATACATTTCAAATGACCAATGAAACCTAAACCAACCTATGACCTAACCCAAATAGGTCAAATGGATCAAATTGGTCAACTTGACCCATTGGACCTAAATGAAATCAAATGAACCAAATCCAAATATAAACCAAATTGATTGGAAATAAAAATACCAAATCAATTCATATGATCATTTCAACTTAACCCAACCCTTGGTTTGAGCCAATTTGACCAATTGGTCAACTTGACCCAAGTTGACCCATTTTGATCTAAATGGGTCAACATGAGCTAAATCATATCAAATCAATTCTAAAATCATTGAAACTTGACCAATCCCATTTTTCAATCATAACAAACATATTCAAACTGAAATTTAAGCCAAATTACCATTTTTCCCCTAGGTTAAAGGGTAATTTTTGGCCAAATTCACTTGGAATTTGGTCAAATCCTCGTCATGGCAACTTGGCACCCTCTTAGTGGACCAAGTGGACACTATGGGTGTGATTCACATGACCCAATGGGTTTAGGTCAGCCAAACCCAAACCAATGCCAAAATCGACCACTCCCTTCATTTCAAGCACATGACAATCACTCCTCCACCCAAAATGAGCACATGGCACTCCTCCACTACTCCCCTTTGCCAGAAATGAACTATGTGCAAACCTTAACAGCTAAAACAACCCATTAAAGAAGGTGAATTTGATCAAAATGGTAATGCCTTGCTCGACCGTCCGATCCTTCAAGGGGGAGATATACTCCCCGTAATTTTACTTCAATCCATAAGACTCACACTCGATTGACTGAGAGAGACCTAAGGAAAGCTTCCCAAGCTCCCTCAAGCAATCCCTAAGCCATTGGCATTCTCCATTTTTGAATTCCTTCAAACTAAAAATAAGGAAGGCTAAGGGAAATTCCAACTTAGCCAATACCCAATTCCAATCTAATTCCTCCTTCAAGCATCCTCAGAGGGCCTAATCGAACTCATCCAAAGCTTCTTCCAAGATTTAAAGGCAAGGGAGGTGGGAGCTAAACCAAGGCCATGAGCATTTGAAGAGGAGCTTGGTCCATAGGAATATCCACTCAACCTCAACCCCTCAAACCTTCAACAGGGCTTTGTCTCCACTAGACGAAGCTACCTCGATGATTGGGAGTGCCGGTGATAGCCTCTGGCGAGGTATGCCTTCAAACCAAGCCTAAAATAGGAAGTGTTTGGTCATTTGTGAAGAGAATTTTCATTTCAAGTAAAATTGGCTATTAGATCTACTTGTGCTTACTCCTAGATGGTGTGGGTAAATTTTGAGCTTGATCGAGCTCAGATCTTGCCCTAAAGAATGGACGGATGCCCTCTCCCATAGGCGAGCTCAGTGACAGATCATAGATGGTCCATCCACGCATTTTGGATGGACAGCTCTGATCAATCCATGTAGGATCTGTGATTAATCCCTTTAGAAAATGCAGGCTCGATCTCAACCATCCGATCTTTTATCGAACGATCTAGAGAGAAACTGTGTAGCACCACCGCTGACATGGCATTGGGATGTGACAACTTAAGTGATGAATCCTATCACATCACATAGAAGCGCGCACTGCGTCAGCGGTCCACGTGGTGCCAATGGGATTAGTTATATAATTAGGGCTTTTAATTAATTTCTTAATCACTGGATCTTTAAATATTCATAACTAATGTAGAAAAATTAGAAAAATACAAAATAAAATGCATTGTCAAGATAATTCAGTAAGAAATTCACTAAAATTATTTCTAATGGATTTTGAATAGTGCATTTTCCTTAATTAGAGTTTTAGTGAAAAATTAATAACCCTAATTACTCTCTAATTACTTCATTAATTCATTTCAAATTTCTCAAATGCATTTAGTGGGATGACCTCTACCTCCCCTAATTTTCTTGGAATTTATTGATGAGTTAATTAGGAAAGTCAATTAATGATTCCTTAATCACTCTCTTAATATAATTATGCTTAATTAAGCATGTGAATAGTAGTTTAATCCCTTTTTTAAGTTAATTAAGCCTTGCTTAAGTGAAGAAGAGGTTTATGGAATGGATTTGGGGAATTTTTCCTAAACCATTCCTTAAACCCCTTTCCTTCTTTAATACAAACTTAATTAAGGGCTAATCCACTAATCACCTACTTAATTAACTTGATAAAATTTTTAAAACATTCTAGAACTTAACCAATTCATCTTGGGTGGGTGGTAGGTGTTCAATAACCTAAGTAGCTTAAGGAAATCAAAATCTAACCCACATGTGTGGGAAGGGTTATGAAAGTACTTAAATTAAACCCTTTAGCTTAATTAATCACTAATTGTGAGTCAATTACATTAGGCCCTTACTTTCCTACGTGCATTGCTGATTTAAATTCCTTGTGTGGTTTTATGTAATACATTGGCTCATAATTATTTGATTAAATATGTTAAAGTGGTGTAGGTAAGGGGTAATTAATGCACTTAATTCACACCTTAACCTAAATAACATATAAAATCAATCTAATGATTCTAAAATTAAACTAAAATAACATACACATGTGGAAAATGGGTTAGGACCAGCAAACCTCTTCATATTTCTTAAATTCAAATCAAACTAAAATCAAAACAAAAATCTCTTTAAAATAATTTAATTTACTTTAAATAATCTTATTCCATATGATTATCTTTAGGAGTTAATTAGGGTGAATGTATTTACATGCTTTCATCACTTTATTTCTTTCCTAACATGCTAAATGTGTATGTCATATGAAAATCATGCATTAATGCCTTTTAAAAATCAAATTAAAAATAAAATATTTTCTTTATGTCAAATTTCATGTTTTGGCTGAAGTAAGAATATGAATGGTTATTATGACTACTAAATCCAAAATTATTTTTAAAACTTATAAATCAAATCACAACTGAAAAGTATGCTACTTATGATTATTTATGATCTTGCATATGAATAGTATAAAATTTTGTATGTGATTATCCCTCTCTTTCTTAATATAGAATTGTAAATGATTTGCAAAGTGTATAGTCCATTTGAAAAAGACATAACACTTGCTTAAATCCATTCCTATACACTCCTATGTCATGACTTAAGAAGAAACTCCACATCATACATATAAACTAAACAATCAAACCAAAATTAAACAAATATAAACTTTTTGTGTGATTCTCTTTAAGTAGCCCTAAGTAGGTCTTGAACCTTACACCCCTGGTGCTAATAATGGCATCGTGCACTTATGTCTTTTATACTTGTAAATGTGCATATGAAAAATGGATAAAAGAATCCCTCTTTTTCTACTTAACAAAATCATGCATCATAAAAACATCCAAATTTCTTAAACAAACTCTCTTAGCATTAATCATTAAGTTGTGCTACACATTTCCATTTTCATGTATAGATATGCTTAGGGTCCATCCATATGCATGTTACACTTGTCGAGAAAGAAATGAAGTGTTGTGTGTTTTGTGATAGTCTTTCCCTTTACTTAATCTTAAAATGTCTTTCTTTTTTATTAGGTTTGTTTAGGAAAAATATAAACTTAGGATTAATTAAAATACATAATAAAACATTCACTAAATAAAAATCAAATATGAATCTACTTTAGAAATTACTTAAGGTGGGGAGGAAAGAGAAGTTTTCTTCTATTTTCCTCTCTTTACAACTTAGTAATTAATTGTATGATTCATTCAAACCAAATCAAAATACAAAATAAAATCAACCAAAGCAACTAAATCACTTAAATGAAACCACCCTCTAAGTTGAACATTTTCACACTTTAGAAAACTTCAATCTTAAAGCCTAGCTAAGCATACCACACAAACCTTAAAAAGCACACACATTAGATTAAGTCATATCTTCTAGCTTTAGGTTAAGGCGGTGCATAATTTGATGTTTATTTTAATTTTATGATGTATTATTTTAGTTTGATGTTATGGTGTATGTGTGTAGAATAAATGGTTGGGTGATCTTAGTCTAACCATTCTCTTCTGCAAGGGATTGTGTTCACTTTTCCCCATGGGATGATCTGGCCCTGGATCAAGCTAGCCTTCCCCTCTCTAACTATGCCCACCTCATCCACTTTGGATGAGATTTTGAGGGGGCCTGGATTACATGTGAGGGGACCTCCCTCATGACTGTTAGAAGAAGCATAGTGGCTAGGCAGGAGTCAGTCATTCGGGTTGACATGCCATCAGATTCTTAGATTCCCTCGATGAAGAAGAAGGCTATGGCAGTTCCTAGTGGTTCCCACAGCAGTAGTGTCAGTGCCAGTTCCTATGTGCCCTATGGTTCTCTGTGGTACCCCAATTAGGGCTAGCACCCTCAAAGGAGAAGGCTCCCCTAATCCCAAGGATTGTCTCCCCTACTTTTGAGGTTAGGTCTAGCTCTTACTCTGCTCACCCTACCAGAACCAAATGGAGAAATAAGAACCACATGATAAAGTGGTACCACACTCGCATTGCTAGGGAGATGGAGGTAGCCATGCAGTCTGTTGTTGAGGAGTTGCCCACGATTGTTTCCCTGCTGGTTACAACAAACCAGTTTCATCCTCTCTCTAGGAGTTGCCCATGATGTGAGGATTGCCACCTCCACTAGCTGTGCCCACCAATCAGAGGAGGAGGTCATATGCTAGCCTTCAATCTATTCTATGCCAAGTGGGCAGAGCCTACGGACAATTTGAGTCTAGGGCTCAGTTTGATTTGAGATTCATTATCCCCCGCAGTGTGCGGGAGCATATTAGACAATAGAGGGCCAGGGAGGCCCATACCTCAGTTCATATCACCAACCAAGAGAGGTAGAGGTTCAGTTGGTAGTCAGTGGCCTCTGCACTCATTGATTTTCTTGATCACCGCACTACCAGCATCGATCATACCGACAACATTCTGCTCACGGGGACCACACATCATAGGAGAGCAGCTCCTATCCTGAGAGAGTTGGTGATGCCTCCACCACATCGCTCTACCTCCTGTCCACCATCGCTTATACATGTTCTAGCATATTCAGTTCCACCAAATGCGATGATGGCCTCATCGAGGGAGAAGAGGACCCCGTTGGTGATCTAGCTATGGCCAAGGGATCCCGCTCCATCCACGCCGCCTGCTATAGCAAGGCCGAGCTCTTTTTCTTAACCTTCTGCCCCAATCATGATGTAGAAGGAATGGTGACCTCAAAGCATAGTGGTCGTCCCTTCACCACCACCACCACAACAGGACATAGAGATGGTTACAGTAGTTGACAAGGGAGAAGGTGACAGCTTAGTTGCACCTATCATGATAGAGCCTCCTAGGAGTGTCACCCCATATAAATTTAGTCACAGTCAGAAGCATATTTCTTCCAATGAGTATAGCCCTCACAGGGTTAACTCTCCAATAGTAGGAGAGGTCCAGTGCCTCATAGTACATGATAGTGATCCCACCACTGGTCAGCCAAAGTCATTTATGCTAGTTCAGATAGATCATTCTCTAGATGATATAGTAGCCCATTATTTCATGGAGAAGAAAGAGATCCTAGGATATGATTGGTCTGATGCAGAAAAGATCAGCTTTGATCCTAATGAATATGATTTATTGGGAGATTCAGTAGGGGTTTGCATGATAGATACCAGGGGATCCCTCCTTAGTGAGCAGTAGACTATGAAAGGTGTTGAGGCTGAGCAGGAAGACATCGCCTACTCGACCCAACACCTTCTTTAGCAGATAAAGCAGAAGGATGAAAAAATATATAGGATGGAGAAGAGGCTCAAAGATCTGCTAGTAGCTGTCTTAGTACTTCAAAACTAAGTCCCAGCAGTTCATCCTACTATAGCTGAAACCAGTCAGCCAGAGTTGGTGCATGTCTTGGATCCAGCCAAGACTTTACCCCCAATAGATCAAGGTAGCACTAGCATGTATAGGAAGGTAGTGGATAGTATCTCCATACAAGATAAAGATATCAAGAGCATGGTTGAACAATAAATGAAATAAGCATTAGCTCAAGCTCGAGGAGGATCATCAGTTCCAAAGGGTAGACCCTATCTAGAGGAATTCGATGCAATCTAATATCCTAAGGGTTTCATGCCTCCTTCTTTCATGAGCTTTGATGGTAGTGGGAACCCAAGGCAGCACATTGCACATTTCAGGGCCAGTTGTTGAAACATCGATGACAGTGACGCTTTACTCTTTCATCTCTTCATCAGTAGCTTAGCGGGTATAGCATTTGACTGGTATGTTGAACTTCCTAACAGTTCAGTGAAGACTTTTGCTGAGTTGTAGTAACTCTTTATTAAGAGGTTTGTTGGAGCTCAGCAAAGGGTCACTATTGGCGATCTCATTGTGGCTCAACAAAATCCTGGTGAGTCTCTCATTGATTACATTCTCAGATGGTGTAATTTGAGTATGAAATGTGAACCACAGCTGTCTAAATAACATGCCATTGAGATTATAGTTAAGAATATCAATGGTCCGGTTGCTTTAATGCTCAAAGGTTTCACCATCAAAACTTTTGAGAAATTAATCAATAAATCGGCTAGCTTGTAAGGAGAAGCCAAACAGTTGCCTCCTCCAGATCTACCAATAAAGCCGAAGCCACAGAAGGTATATGAGAAGAAACCAAGGGCAGTGATAGCAATAGATAAGGGAAAATAGCCAGTCGAAGAGTAGTTTGAGAGACCTCATGCTCCACAACCATCACTTCTGCCTCCTCTACCACCACCGAGGTAGCCCTACCGGTCACCATAGTAGCCTCCATGGCCTGCACTGCCTCCTCCTCAGCCACATCATCAGTAGCAGTGGTACACATACCTATCGCTAGGTATCTATGATCCACTTACTCTTTTGGATAAATTGAACAAGTCTTATTCATTTAAGAGGGACGTAATCAAGAAGATCTTTAAGAATCTCTTAAAGAAGCCTAATTTTCAGCTACCCGAACCTAGGAGACTGGAGGAAGTGGGCAAAATCCATGATCCTAACTTTTGTCCCTACCACCATATGCTAGGTCATGTTTTGAAAGATTGCTTCACATTTAAGGATTGTCTTGAACATAGTTTCAAGACTGGTGTTATAGTCATCCCGAAGGAATACCTTGTGGAACAACCATCTAGTTCCATTAGGGTAATCTTTGGGGATACTTGCAATCCTTCCAAAACAAAAAAAGGTTGGGATATCTCCTTATCCAAAACCTCTAAGAAAATTGTATCAAAGATCAAGAAACTTTCTTTACAGGTTCCTGAGCCAGCTCAAACCTCCCACATCAAGGAAGGTTTGTAAGTTGTTAGAGCCAACTGTGGAAAGGGGATCTCGAGCTGGCAGCTTGTGCCACCGAATAGCCCAAGAGTAATCACCGACTAAGTCCGTCCACAGCTACTACCACGCCACTTCCTACTGCCTAGCTCTTGTTTTTCTAGTAGACATCTTGTATCGACGGATGAGGGCATCAAAGCCCTCACCACTCTTACTTTACTTAAGTTTTACTATGTACCTCCTATCAAATCTAAGAAATTGAAGAATAAATCTAGCTTGAATTATATCTGTGTCACTTCTGATGGGTTGTCTAAATCTATTTCTAATGATAACTCTTCATGTCTAAGCAATAATTATAATAATTTTGATCTTCCTCTTTCTGATTCAGAGTTAAATTTTCTAACTCTGAATGCTATGGGTTCGCCTCTTGAGATAGACTTGGAATCATCTGATTCAAAGGGTCCCATAGGAGAAGCTGTAGGTGAGCCTGACGTGCAGGTAGAATTTTCCATTACCCTGCCATAAGAGATCATCGAAGTCAACCTCCGTAGTGGCAAGGTTCTACCTCCTAGGGCAACTCCTCAAGATAAAGGGAAACAAGTCATTCGTTCAAAGGATCGAAAAGCCCCTCCGCAAGATGCTCCACCCTTTGATATGCTTATGGAGGATTAGCCCAAGGTGGACTATAATGTCCTCTCTCACCTAAGAAAGTTGTCATCTAAGCTAAGCATATACGACACCCTTGTCTTATCCAAAGAGATGAGGGAATCATTAATCAAGGCTCTCCTTGATCCTGAGATATGCTTAGCTCAGCTGACCGCTATTGAAGAGGAGGCACATTATTCCAAAGAAACCCAGGGGATCACTTTCATTGATGAAGACCTTCTTCTGGGGGACATGGAGCACAATCATCCCCTCTACATTATGGTGGACATGAGCAGATTCAGACTTGCCAGAGTTCTCATTGATCCAGGTGCATCGGTGAAAATTATGAGTCTAAAGACCCTTGCATATTTGAAGATTGACTTCTCTACAATCTGAGGAGATCAGATGATGTTAAGAGGATTGAATGAACAAGGTGAGCGGGCTTTAGGTTCCATAGTGTTACCTTTGGAGATAGGTGATTGGAAGACTGAAGCTAAGTTTTATATCATTGAATACTTCATTCACCGCTTTGCTCGGTAAGCCTTGGATATATCAGAACAAGATGATTCCATCCTCCCTCCATCAGTGCATCAGATTCAGGAAGGATGGAATTGAGTACTGTGTCAAGGGACATGAAAACTCATTTTCAGTTTGAGAGATTGAGATATATGAGGATACGACCAACTATCTTCCTCAAAACACCCTTTCTCATGAACTTGGACAAAATTCAAATTCAAAAGAAAGAGAAAATGAAGAAAAAGAAAAGTCAAAAGAAAAATGAAAATCCAAGTGAACAGGAAAGGGAAATTGAAGAAGAAATAGAGCTACATATCACATTCCATCCACATTTCATTCCATCATATGGACATGTGGGTAGGATGACTCGATCTCCACAGAGGTGAGGCGAAATAGAGGCAGCCAGGTGGAAGAGCCTCTGGCCCACCAATAGGGGTTATGTTTCAGTTCATAGGAGTACCCCTACTATTCACATAGATCTGGAATCCAGCTCAGAGGATGAGTCTAATGTGATTAGCAAACCAGCCAACCCCTCTCAATAAATTTTATTAGAGGTGACACTTGAGCCGGACAATGATGAAGACCGGGCTCCCAGACAAAGCAAAGTATTCAAATTAGATGTATGTAAAACTACCAGGCAGCAATTAGAAACCTTAGCTCTAACCTCACTTTCATCTCAAAAAGTTGAAAGTTTAGTAGTTAAGGAAGCCATCAGTCTTCCAGGGATATGAACCCAAAGAGATTCTTTTTGGGATCCTCCTCCTCAAGTCCTGAAGTTGATGTAAAACTTGAGGAGAATTCATATAAAGAATTAATGGAATTACCTTTTAAATGGTACTCACTTTATGTAATTAATCTTGCAAAGAAGGGTTTGATTCCTTACTCATGGTCTAAGCACAGGTCAGAGTACTTTGAGATGCTATGGAACAACAGAGGCGGGGATGCACAAGAAAGATCAGGATAAGGATTCAGTACAGTGGGTTCAATCGATGACGAAGATTACTGCTTAGTTATCACCAAGCATCTAAAGTCTGATAGTTCTTTTCACACCAAACTAACTCTTATAAGGATATGTGTTTAGAAACCTTAATAATTCAGATGATCTCCAAATCTAAGATGCATTGCTAGAATTTAAAGAGGATATCCATTCAATAATTGACAAGCTTAAAGAAATCAATCTCGGGACAGAAGAAAATTCACACCCGACATACATCAGTTCATTGTTGAATGAAGAAGAAATCAATGACTTAGTTAAGCTATTGACTAAGTTTAAGGGCTGCTTTGCATGAAGTTACAAAGAAATGCTCGGATTATCTCCTAACATAGCACTCCACAAGCTAGCAATAGATCCTACCGCTAACCCTATCAAGCAAGCTCCTAGATGCATGTGATTAGAAATTGAACAACAAGTCATTTCTAAAGTCAAGAAACTGATCGATGCTGGTTTCATTAGGGAAGAAAAATACCCTACCTGGTTATCCAGTGTCATCTTAGTTAAGAAGAAGAATGGCCAAATTTGTATATGCGTCGATTTCAGGGACTTAAACAAGGCATGTCCTAAGGATGAGTTTCATCTTCCTATACTAGAATTAATGGTGGACATTGCCTCATCTCATGTAATTTTTTCCTTCATGGATGAGTCATCTGGCTATAACCAAATCATAATGTCTCCTGAAGATGAAAGAAACACTGCTTTCCGAACCTCGATTAGAATCTATTATTATAGGGTCATGCCTTTTGGCCTTAAAAATGCTGGTGCTACATACCAACGAGCCATGACTCAAATCTTCAATGAACGCAGCCATCATTAGGTTGAGTGCTACATTGATGATCTAATAGTCAAGAGCAGAGAAAAAGAAGACCATCTCTTTGGCTTGAGAGTAGTTTTCGAATGGTTAAGATAATATAACCTCAAAATAAATCCTTTGAAGTGTGCATTCGGAGTAGCTTCAAGGAAATTCCTTAGGTTTGTTGTCTGACACCCGAGAATAGAAATAGATCCAAAAAAGATCAAAGCTATCTTAGAAATGCCACCTCTTAAGAGTTTAACTCAACTCAGATCTTTCCAAGGACGGTTGGCATATCTAATGTGCTTTATTTCCAACCAATCGAGGAGATGCAAGCCATTCTAGACACTTGTAAAAGAGGATTCCAAGTTCAAGTGGGATGATAAGTGTCAGCATGCCTTTGAAGATGTCAAGTAGTATTTGGTGAAGCCGCTAATTCTAGCAGCCCCTATCCTGGGCAGGCCACTTATCTTATACACTGTTGCATTGGATGACTCTCTCGTTACTTTATTGGCCCAATCCAATGATGAAGGAAAGGAGAGTGCTCTCTACTACCTCAGCCATTGTCTAATTCATGCTGAAGCAAACTATCCACCTATTAAGAAACATTTCCTAGCTTTGATCTTTGCCTCCCAAAAGCTACGGCACTATATGCTTTTCATATGGTGAACTTGATTTCCAGAACCAATCCACTACAGTATCTCATGACACAGCCAATGCTATCCTAATATTTGACATGATGGTCCATGATCCTCTCATAGTTTGATATGACATTCATCTTTGTGCGATAAAAGGACAAGCACTAGTGAATTTCTTAGCAGCACACCCACTTCCTGTTGATTCTCCGCTTAGTGACGATCTCCTTGATGAACAAATCATGAACTTAGGGGAGGTTGACAACCATCGATGGGAGATGTATTTTGATGTTGCAGCTTCTTTTCATAAAGGGGAAGCACCATGATCTACTCTTCCAGGAAAGGCAGGGGTAGGAATAGTTCTCTTAACTCTAGACCACGATGTGATGAGATTCTCATACAATCTTTCCAATCCCTGCACCAACAATGAAGCTGAGTATGAGGCTTTGATTACCAGTCTGGAGTTAGCTACTACAGTATGTGTCAAGAGCATCAATATCTTTGGGGATTCTCAGTTGGCCATCAACCAGATTACCGGGTCCTACAAGGTTCTCAAACCCAAGCTTCATCATTACCATGAGTATACCATGAAGCTGTTGGCCCAAATCCATGAATTCATCATCTACAAGGTTCCCCGAGCAGAGAACACAGTAGCATATGCTTTGGCCAATTTTGTTAAAGATTTGACATGTCCGGAAGATGAGTCCATTCCAATAAGGGTCCAAAATAGACAAGGCCTATCCCTTATTGATCCTGAACTCATCGAGAGACTTTCTCTTGGAGGGGAGATTGTTGTTGCCTATAAGAATAAGGAGCTGGATTGAAGGCAACCATTCATAGACTATTTGAACACTGGCAAACTTTCTCAAGAAAGGTCACAAGCCCATCAGGTGAAATAGAGAGCTCTCTCTTATACTCTCACTGATGGCACCCTGTACTGACGATCCTTTGATCAAATATGGTTACATTATTTAAATAAACATGAAGCCCATGGCATTTTAATCGAAGTACATTCAAGTCTATGCGGAGTGCATCAATCTAATCCGAAGATGAAGACAAAGATCAAGAGACTAGGATACTACTGGCCTTCGATGACTATAGACTGCATGGATGTAGCTATGAGATGCCATCAGTGTCAGGTACACGGTGTGGTCTTACACCAACTACCCAACATTCTATACCCTACATTGGCCTCATGGCCATTTGAGTGTTGATGCGACATTGTGGGTGCATCGATCTTCCTTCTTCAGGGTCATCGGTTCATCTTAGGCGCCACTACTTTTCCAAGTGGGTAGGGCAATCCCACTCGAGAGAGGTCATGCTTGCTTCAATTTTTTAGAAACTATATCATATATAGGTTCGGGGTGCCTCAATGAATTATATCCGATAATGGTACTGCATTCAAAAGCACCAAGATCAATAGCTTCTCCAGAATATATGATATAGAATGGAGATACTCTATCATCTACTACCCCAGAGCAAATGGCTTAGCAGAAGCATTCAATAAAACTCTCATCCAAATATTAAAGAAGACTCTTGATGACAACAAGTGGTAGTGGCATGAGCAGTTGGTTGAAGTCTTGTGGGTCTAACCATATACCAAACTCCAACTCAATCTACCCTACTTTTCTTAGTGTATGGGTCCGAAGCCATTCTACCTTTAGAAGTTCAACTACCATCACTAAGGATAGCATTGGGTAGCAAAATCACTAAAGAGAAAAATGCAAACTTGCGGTTAGAAGAGCTCAAAGGTTTGGAGGAGAGTCGCCTACGGGCGTTCCAGAACCTTATGTTGTACAAGGCCAAAATGATTCAAGCTCACAATAAGCTGATCCACCCTAGGTGTTTCCAAGTAGGAGAACTTGTGTTAGTCCTAAGGAGACCAATTGTTGCCCATCGAAAGATGGGAGGCAAATTTGAACCCACTTGGAAAAGCCCTTATGCCATAAGGAAGGCCTACCAAGAAAGGTCTTATCAGCTCATTAATTGTAAAGGGGAACACCCGATGCTTCCAATTAATTTGAAATATTATAAATCATATTTGAAAATAATTATCAACAAAAGAATAAAAATTTGATTCCATTTCATCAAAATCTTCTCTTCTTTTGATGCGTTGTTTGCTTATCTTGTGAATCTTCCATGATGTGTCTAGGATAGGTGTAAGAGTCCTCCAACGGCATCTTATCCCCCTTTCACAATACAAACACAATCAAACACAATCTCTTGATGCTATTAGAATAGGTGTGAGAGAACCCAAGAGGCATCCTATTTCAATTAGCACAACTAAGTTAGGTATGAAGAATCCAAGTGGCATCCTTTCTTAGTTAGAATTCACGGTTGCCATCCATGGCACCATTTCATCAAAATCCTCAGCGTGTTTTAGGATAGGTGTAAGAGTCCCCCAGAGGCATCCTATTCCCTTTAACATAAAGCACACAAATAAGCACATATCTTTTATCTCAGACTATTTTGATGTAAAAGCAAGTCCCTATGGCACTCGCTCATTAGCTGCTTGTTAATCTCATTTTTAGAATGAGCTCTCAACCCCTCCATCTTAGACATAGGACTTCTCTTAGGCTTTAAGAGCTACTTGGTCTTAAGACACATCTAGTGATTTGGTGGACACTCAACCTAACCCTAGAGACTTTGAAGAATTAGCCATAGGAATAGGTCATGCCTTAGGGGTGTTAGAAAAATTACCTACCCTCAGCTTAAACCATTCCTCACTTTCATTCTTTCAAGTTAAACTCCAAATCGATTTCATTTTATTTTCTTCAAATTCAAATCAACTCCATATGATTGAAATCCATGATTGAAATCTATAATTGAAACCTATGATCAAAATTCATCAAAATTCCTAAGTCTAACTTTTGCCTAAGTCCTTAATCTTCCCTTAAGGACTTAACTAAAATCTTAATCTAAACCATTTAAATCTTTGATATTTTCTCATAATTCATTTATATTTCTATTTGTATTCACATATATAAATGAAATATAAATTCAAATCAATCAAGCTAAACTCAAAATTTCAAATCAATTCATGAAATTTACCTTAAGTCCCTTTAATTTTTCATTAATGGACTTAGCCAAAATCTTGATCAAACCATCTCAAAGTCATGGGATTTTCTCAAAACTCATTTATAATCACATATATAAATGAAATACAAATATAAATCAATTAAATCAAACCTTCCAGTTAAATTCCCAATCTAAAAATTTCCAAAGTCCATTAATTTTCCATTAAAGGACTTATCCAAAATCATGATCAAATTAATTCAAAGTCATGGGATTTTCTCATAATTCAATTATATTCTCATTTATATTCACATATATAAACTAAATATAAATATAAACCAATTACACCAAATTCAAAAATTCAAACTTCAAACTCCAAAATTTTCCCAAGTCCTTTAAAATCCTTCTCAATGGACTTAGCCCAAATCATGATTAAACCACTTCAAATCTTTCAAATTTTCTAATGATCAATTTATATTTTCATTTATATTCACATATATAAATGAAATATAAATTCAAACAATCAAAACCAATTCCAAAAATCAAACTCAAATTCACTCAAAATCCAATCTAAGCCTTTCAAGTCAAAATCTTGAACTTAGCCAAATCAATTTCAAATCAAGCCAAACTCTTGATTTTCTCTCATTATTCAATCAACCCTACAATAATGAGCCCATATATAAATCCAAACTTCAATCAAACAATCAAAACCTAGTTCAAAAATTAAAGCCAAAATCCTTTCATATTCTTCCTTTGAATATGAAATTGTCAAATAGATCAAAACCCATTTGACTTCAAACCACTTGTAAATGAATTTATATTTCAATCATAAGTCCATATACAAGATCAATCAAGCTCAAATCAAGCTTTGACCAAGCCATTTGACCCACTTAGGCTCACTTGACCCAAAGTGACCTAAAGTACCCATATGAGCCAAATTCTAATCCTAACCAAATTAGATTGAACCAAACTCATCTATGCCTCTTATCATGATCAACAATCATCATGGGATGATCAATCAATCAAATTGGGTCAAACCAAATCAAACTAAGGGTTGACCAAGTCAACACTTAGAAATGAAACCTAACATAGCCAAATTCCACCATAGGCCAAATTGATTGAAACCATTGATCTAAGTTCACTCACTATGTTTGAACTTGACCAAGCCAACATTTGAGCCTAACCTAATTGGCCACTTGACCCAACTTGACCCAACTTGACCTAAAAGTCAAAATATGTCAAAACTTGATCTAAGCCAAATTGATTGAAACCAATTCCATTCCAAATCACTTGTGGAACTTGACCAAAGCCTCAATTGGCCAACTAGACCTAACCTAGCCAATTGACCCCAGACATGACTAAAGGGGTCATGTTGAGCCAAATTCAAACTTAACCCAAATTAATTATAAACAAAGATACCAATCCACTCCATATGACTAACCAAACCTAAACCTACCCTTGACCTTGCTCAAATATGTCAAATGGGTCAAATTGACCTAAATGAAGTCATATGAGCCAAATTCAAACCTAACCCAAATTGAATCAAACAAAAGCCACCAAAACATTTCAAATGGTCATATGAACTTGACTCAACCCTTGGTTTGACCCCAATTGACCAATTGGTCAACTTGACCCAAGTTGACCTAAATGGGTCAACATGAGCCCAACCTTATCAAATGGATTCTAAATCCAATGAAACTTGGCCAAACCTAGTTTCTCCACATACCCAGCATATCCAAAGTGAAAATTTAGCAAAATGATCATTTTATCCCTAGGTCATAGAATAAATTTTGGCCTAATCCATGAGTAATTTGGTCATACCCTCTTCATATCCACTTGATGCTTTCCTAATAGCTCAAGGGGACCTAGTGAAGAGTGATGCACCCAACCCAATGGGTTTGGGTTAGCCCAATTGGCCCCTAGACCAAACCCAACCCCATGGGTCAAAACTCCAAATTCAAACTCCATCTCCTACTCAAATTCAAGCACATGGGAGTCTGGCAATCCACTCCTTGGCTCAAACTGACCATGTGCACACTCAAAATAGCCAAAATAAACTCCCTAATATGATCAATTGGATCAAAATAACACAATGGCTTATGGCCATCCGATCCTTCAAGGGGGAGATATACTCCCCCTAATTCAATATGAATTATGCACTTCCACATTCGATTGAGTACTAAAGAGAGTAAGGATCCATCAGAGAGTGATCCATAGCTTCTTAGAGCTCTAGCCATTTTCCTATTCTCGATTTTTGAATAGTAAAAATAGGGGAGAAAAATTAGGGGAAGATATACTCCCCCTAATTCAATATGAATTATGCACTTACACATTCGATTGAGTACTAAAGAGAGTAAGGAGCCATCAGAGAGTGATCCCTAGCTTCCTAGAACTCTAGCAATTTTCTATCCTCAATTTTTGAACAGTGAAAATAGGGGAGGAAAATTGAAGGGCTAACTTCCTCTTCACTCAATTTCACTTCAATTTGCTTTTGCATATTTCATCAAGGAGCTAAGTCAAGTGCACCCAAGCTTCCGTTAGAGTTCCCATAGTAAGGAGGAGTTGAATTGGATCAAATCCACAAAGGGGAGCAAGGGGAGTTGGTCCATAGAGCAATTCACATAACCTTAAGAGCTCATTCTTCCAACGCAGCTTCATCTCAACTAGATGAAGCTTCCCCAAGAGAATCGAACATCGCTGATCACCTCCGATGAGGTATGAACTTTTTTGACTACCTAGCATAGGAAGTGTTAGCCTTTTGTGAAAAAAAATTCTTAATTCAAGTGAATCTCATCTTTGGATGTGCCGCTCTTTGGCTTTAGATGGCGTGGGTTAAATTTGGTTTGAATCCAAGCTCAAACGAGCTCGGATCTTCCCCTAGATCATGGACGATCTCTATTGATCAAGGGGGAGAAGAACTTGGGAGATCTCAGTCGTCCATCCATGCATTTTGGATGGACGATTGAGATAATTCCCTATGTTTAGATTTCCTTTATCTGTTTTAAAACCATGGGGAGATCTCTAGCCGTCCGATCTTTGATAGGACAACAGAGATCAAACCACGTCCGTCACTAGCCGCCTTTGGGGATTTGTAATTTAAGTGAATCCCTCACGGTGCAACACATGCAAAGTGCACTGACTGTCACCGCTATGCATCGCACCATGAGCACTAGGGTTAGTGAGAATGCCTTAATTAATTTCTATTAATCTAGGGATCTTCTATAATTTATAACTCCCTCTAAAAAATTCAAAAAATATATGAAATAAAATCCTATGGAAAGATAATTCAACCTAGAATATTTTAAAATTAATTTCAATGGGTTTTGAATTATGATTTTCTTTAAATTTAAGTTTTATTGGAAACTTTATTTTGCTAATTACCTTTTAATTAAGCCTCTGATTAATCGAAAACTTCTTGGGTATGATTTAGGAGATGACTTCTGCCTCCCCTAATTTTCTTGAGATTTATTGAAGGCTTGATTAGAAGAATTGCATATGGATTTCTTTATTACCCTCCTTATGTAATTAAGCATAATTAAGGTATGATTAGTGGTTTTAATCCATGATTAAGGTTGATTAAGATCAAATCTAGTAGATAGGAGGTTTAGGGAATAATTTTGTGGTATTTCCCTTAAGCTATTCTCTAAACCCCCTTTTCTCTCTTTAATATCCTCTTAATTAAGGGTTAATTCATCAATTATGCCCTTAATTAATTTCTAAAAATTCTAAAAAGTTCCAAAACTTAATTAATATACTTTGGGTAGATGCTTAGGTGTTTAATAGCCTAAGTTCAATTAAAGAAATCAAGACCCAATTCATATGTGTAAAAGGGTGTTTTGAAATTACTTAATCTAACCCCTTAGCTTAATTAACTATTAATTGTGAGCCAAATTGCATTAGTCCTTTTTCTTATTTGGTGCATTGAAAATTTAAATTCCTTATGAGTTTTTTGTATCATCTCATTGGCTCATAATTATTTGGTTAGTTATTCTAAGGTGGTGTAGGTAAGGGTTAATTAAGTTACTTAATTCATACCTTAACCTAATTAACATATAAAAATGGATCTAACTATCTAAAAATTAAACAAAAATATCAAGCACAAGTGGGAATAGGTTAGGAACAGCAAACTCATCTCACCTTTTTAAAGTTAAATCAAACTCCAAACTAAACAAAAATCACATTGAATTTACTTTGATTTATTTTAAACTTTCTTATTCCATAGGAATGTCTTTAGGTAAGTGAAGTAAGTTTATTTATATGCTTTCATTACTTTGAGTCTTTTCCCAACATGCTAAATTGGTATGTCATGTGGTTTCATGAATTCATATTTTTCAAATTCAAGTTTAAAATAAAATTGTTTACTTTATGTCAAATTTGTATGTGTTGGCTAAAGTAGAAATATGAGTGGTTATTATCACTACTAAATTCAAATTGTTTTCAAAACATATAAATAAAATATCAAATCTGAAAGTATGCTACTTATATTTTAATTATAAGCTTGAATGTGAAATAATATAAAGGTATGCTTAGCATAGGTTTTCTTTCTCCGTTATGATTAGCATAGTTTTGAATAGGAATTTGGTGAGATATATGGTTCATTTGAAAAGGACCTAACACTCACCTAAATCCATACCATATTCATCTCTATGCTATCACCTAAGAGGGGCTACCTATACTTGTATACATAAATTGCATAAATAAAATGAATCCATTAATACAACTTTTGCATTCTTCTTTTCCATTTTATTTTTTTATACATATGTTTGTATTTAAGGAAAGTGGTATATTAGTTTGGATAACCTTGAGGTTGCATTCTTCTTTTCCATTAGGTTTTCTTTCTTACTTTCATGTTTGTATGTGAAAATTTGGATAAAGAAACCCTTTTTTACTTAAGAAAAATCATGCATATTCAACTTCTAAATTTCCTTAAATGGATTACTTAGCATGCATCATAAAGTGTGTTAAATACTCTCATTTGTATGTATAGATATGCTTAGGGTCCATCTATATGCATGTTATATATGTTGGGAAAGAAATGAAGTAATGTGTGTTATGTAAATTTTGATTGATTTTATTTAATCTTAAAATATCTTTCTCTTTGAATAAGTTTGTTTAGAGTTTATCTAAACTTAGGATTAATTAAAATATATAATCAAAACATTCACCTAAATAAAACTAAAATGTGAATCTACTTTAGAAATTACTTAGGTTAGTGAATGAAAGAGAAGTCTCGTTCTCTTTCCCTCTCTTCATAACTTAGTAATTAATTGTAGGATTCACTTGAACCAAATCAAAATTTGAAATAAAGTCAACCTAAAATAATTAAACAACTTAAAAGAAACCCTCCTCTAAGTTGAACATGTTTTCACACTTAGAAAATTTGAACCTAAAGCCATAACTAAGCATACCACACAAACCTTCAAAACAGACACATTAGCCTAAGTCGCCACTTCTAGCCTTAGGTTAGGTCGGTACATGGTTTGGTGTTTATTTTGTTTTGTGATATATGTTTTAAACTGGATGTTAAGGTGTATGCTCATAGAATGAATGGTAGGACGGTCTTAGTCTAACTATTCTTTTCTACAGGTGATTATGCTTAAGGGGCGCTATCATAAATAAAAATATAAATGCTTTTGCTTACAGGTGCTTTATATCCTTAAGCATAATCCAATAGGTCAGGTGGACTTAGTCACCCATGTGTGGGGTGATAAGTCTAATATACAAGCTTGGGATTTGTGTGCTTTATTTTAGCTAACCTTTATTTTGCAGGTATTAGTTAGATTTCCACTTTTCCTTTTCATTTAAATTTGTGTAATTAGGATTTTAGAATGATTGTTATGGGGATTAGGATGAGGATTGGTCATAAGATCCTATCTTATGTACCATGTGAAGCCTTGGAGCATCTATCTTCCAACCATCCAAAAGAATGAACTAAAGGAGAAGAAAAGAAGAAGAAAGAAGAAATAAAGCTTAAAGACCCCCATAATAATGAATTCTTTGCTTAATTGTAATTTAATTCATTTATAATCTGGGTTGTATAAGGGTAGAGCTCGGCTACCCACATTTGATATTTTCTAGTTTGTGCGGTGGTGCTCAACCACAATGGCCTTTTATTCTTTTTGCGATTAGCTTTATAAATTGGTTGATAATTTATTTAAGCTTTTGCATTAAGTGGCATGCTTTTCCTAGTTTCTTTCTTGCTTTATGTATGGCCTGGATAAGGATTAGGCTCTTTAGGAAAAAATAAATCTTTTACCCAACTTAACAACTCAAAATTAAAATTAAATTACTCATAACCTCGCCTAAAGCTTAGGTTTAAAATCAAGATAAAAGAATTAACAACCCCTTAGCTGGATGAGCATTTCTTTTGTAATATCATGCACAAATGCATCTTATTTCACTCTTGATTGGAGGGTTTTCACCTTTGCTAGAGAAACTTGGCTTGACCTTTGAGAGCCATGAAGGAAACTCACCTCCTACATTCTCACTGATTTTGACCAATAACCTTATTTCTCATGGATTAGTCATACGAATCCTATTAGTCTGAGTCAAAATAATTATCCAAAAATGAAAATAAAATGAAATTTGAATTGCATTAGATTTAGATCATTTGAAGCATGTCCCCTTACATGATCTAGTCTCTTTAGGGAGTGAATTTAAGGACTTAGTCTCTTTTTAAATAAATAGTAGTCTAACTATCTCACATAAGCATAATGACTTGCTTACATGTATTTAAAAACATAGGAGGAGTTAGTTGGCGGTCACCCTCAGGCGGTTGTAAGTCCAAGTTGTCGAGTGGTTTGTCCTCTCTTGTGGAGGCAAACCAATTACCCATTTTTACTTTAGATTTAGGTTGTGCTTTAGGCCCTCACCAAAGCTTCCTAGATTTAGGTTCTGAGGTTGCTTCTCTCCTTTGTGGGCCATAAGCATAATTCCTCACTTCTTAGGCATTTCTTTAATATTGTGTTAAGGAATCATAAGTCCTAAATTTCTAATGAAAAATTCAACTTAAACAAACTAAATCAATTTTAAAAATGTAAATCCCAATTATAGGATAGTTTAAGATTGCTCACTAGATTTCCTAGCATCGTTGGCATCTCCTACTTATCTTCCATTATGGTTTCGATAATAACTTTCTCTTTTGATCAATCCCATTTGATCTTCAAAAATAAACCAATCGATTGATAGTCCTTCCTATTAAAATCTTCAATGATAATGATCATTTACCTTAATCGAGAGTTTCCCTAAGGGATCCTGTCCCTTATGATGTAATTAACTATAGGGGCTTGCCCCTATAGGGAACTTAACGAACCCGATTTAAAATAAACCTGGCTTTACTTTTCCAAGTAAAGTAGGGGAAGAATCTCTAGTACATATGCAAACCAATCATCCCTAAGAGTCCTTATTGAGGTGATTAGGTCTATTAAAGGGTAGTGACTTCTATCTTTTGAGATAGTACACTATTTCCTCGATGACGTACTTGATCACCTGAATAAGTACATTTATGGATCTACGTGGCATCTTGAAAAGATGAATTTCTATATGCTTGTGTCTCTTTCATTTCTCCCAACATATTTGAAAGGCAACTCTCATTATATAAGACTTTTTCTCTACACTGCTCTAGTTTGGGTCTACATGCTACTTTGCTAGTATGTCACCCCAGTGGTTACTTATTTGGAGATGTGAGTCCCTGGGCTTTCTTTCTAATTTGACCATTGAAAATCAATGAGTGCCTTGTTAGTATGGTAGACTTCACTGCCCAGTCAATAGGCTACCTCGTGTTGATTTTCTTAAAAAAGATGTGAGTCCCCGTGCTTTCTTCTTGAACTAATCATCATGATCTAACTAGGTCGAGTATATTTGAGGTTTAAGATAAGTCCCCCATAGACTTCTTTTCTCTTGACTACATTTGAGTCGATTAAGTCCTCCAAGATCCTTTCGATGGCCGATAGACTGCCGAGTCAAAGATAGACTATCCCAAAGAATCATAGGAGGATGTGAGTTTCTAAGCTTTCTTCCTAAGCTTATTATTGCAAACCGTGATGTAGTTGTTAATGCCGACATGACTCACCCGATGGATACACCCTCTTGACATGTGAGTCTCCGCCTTGAGTTGGCCACGAATACCTATTTGATATATGACTAACCATATCATCTTATCCAGTATTTTGGATTAAGCCTGTGGCCCCTCTCGTGGGCATTCTATTTGGATCACGCCCTTTGACCCCATTTAGACACTACTGGGTTACTCTTGGATTGGATGCCCCTTTTCCTAGTAGCTCACGTGGTTGGAGAATTTATTCAACGCGAATGTAGATTCTCCTTGGTTCAAGAATCAGTGTCTAGGCGATATAAGCTCCTTCTCTTTGATCTGCAAACCAACAGGTCCACATTAAAATAGAAAACAAATAAACAAATTAATTCATGGATTAGAATTCAAGCCCCAAATGGTCCCTTTTCTAAGGCATCCTATCTTTAGGCGTGAGAACTCCCTATAGAATTGTCACTACGAGTTGAGATAAATCTGGTCGGTACTCACCCATCCGCTCTAAGTCGGGTTCAATCTATTTTACCATAAGCAGGTTACCCCAGCAGTCATTTCGCTTTGGAAGATGTAAGACTATGATGCATTCTTTCTAGCATGACTATCGTAAATTGACGGGCAGCCCTAAGTCAAGATTGATTTGTTGCCCAAAGCAACTGATCACCCTAGTGGTTTTTTGTAGTAGAAGATATGAGTCCCCGAGCTTTCTTCCCTTGAATTGATCATTGCAAACCGAAAGGCACTCCTTTGGTTGGATAATTCTCCCATCGGCCAGGAAGTTATTCCCTTTATTTCGATAGATCTAGGCTTATATAAGCTCCTTCTCAGTATGATCCATTATAAACCAATGGAATCCATAAAAAAATAATTAAAAATAAAAATAATCTTGATTTTCTTCGAGCTGATTTAAGTCCCCAGCAGCATTCACTCAATAGTCAGCCTAAGGTTGGGTTGATATGTTACCTCGCTAATGTGTCACCCCAGTGGTTCTTTATTTTGAAAGATGTGAGTCCCCACGCTTTCTTCTTAAACTTGACCAATGTAAACTGAAAAGCATCCCTTTGGTTGGCTAGTCCTACTATATGGTTGGTAGACTACCCCTTTGGATTGGTAAGTATGAGCTAGCCCAAGGCCACCATAGCCTCTACTCAGTGCAGTCCATTACAAACTGATGAGATCCATCAAAATAACTAAAAAAAGGAAATTAATCTGGACTATCTTTGAGTTGATTTAAGTCCCCCAGCGGCATTCACTCAATAGTCAGCCCTAGGTTAGGTTTGATCTGTTGCTTTGCCAATCGATCACCCCAATGTTTCCTTGTTTGGGAAGATGTGAGTCCCTGCGCTGTCTTCCTAACTTGGCCATTGCACACCAAAAGGCATCCCCTTAGTTGGTTAGTCCTACTATGTGTTTGGCAGACTACCCCTTTGGATTGGTAAGTCTTAGCTAGCCCAAGACCACCATAGCCTCTACTCAGTGCAGTCCATTGCAAGCTGATGGGATCCATCAAAATAACTAAAAAAAATGAAATTAATCTTCAATATTTGAGTTTATCTAAGTTCCTCAATGGCATTCACTCAATAGTCAGCCATAGGTTGGGTCTAATCCATTTCCTGGCCAATGGATCACCCCAGCAACTGATCCCTACTTTGGAGGATGTAAGCATATTATGCTTTCTTCTTAGTACAGCTGCTGCACACTGAAAGGCATTCCCTTTGGTTGGCTAGTCCTACTATGTCAATAGTAGACTACCCCTTTAGATTGGTAAATCTAAGTTAGGTCTAGGCCTCCGTGGCTCCTACTCAGTGCGATCCATCGCAAACCAACATGGCCCATCTCAAAATCCAAATTCTAAAAATATGAAACAAATTCAACCCTCCCCCCTCAGTGGAGTCAATAATAAACAAAATAAATCTAATCAACCTCCCCTAGTGGAGTCAAACAACTAAACAATCAACAAAGTAAATCAAATCAAATCTCTCATCCCCTTGTGGATGATTTGAACTTGTTTCCCTAGTGGAAGGTTCACATACTCTATCCCTAGTGGATTCCTCCTTCCCTCTCTTATGTCCTTGGCATAAGTGGAGTCATATTGCACTAAGCTCAGGATTCCTTCTACACCTTAGGTTAGGAGCAGATCATTTCCATTAGTGCTTGTGATCATTCAATGTTGCTGATCATTTCGATCAACACCAATATGTGCGGCGTTCCTTCTCGGTCACACCACACCTATTGGGCGCCCTTTGTTGACCTCATTTTTAGGATGAGCTCTCAACCCCACCATCTTAGACATTAAAATTTTCTTAGTCTTAAGACACTTCTAGTGATTAGGTGAACACTCAATCTAGCCTTAGAGACTTAGAAGAATTAGCCATAGGAATAGGTCATGCCTTAGGGGTACTAGAAAAATTTGTCTACCCTATAGCTTGAATAAAATTTCTCACTTCCTCCCTTCAAGTGAAACTCTAAATCAAACTAACTCCAAACTCCAAATCAAATCAACATCAAAACTTAAATCAACTCCAACTTAACTGATTTTCTCAAACTCAAATCAATTCCAAATGATTGAAGCTTATGATTGAAATTCCAAGTTCAAAAATATTTCCTAAGTCCTTTGATTCCCTCTTATGGACTTAGCCTAAATCAAATCTAAATCCATTCAAATTCAAGAAATTTTCTCACAACCCATTTATATTCTCATTTATATTCACATGTATAAAAGAAATATAAATTCAAACCAATCAAACCAAATTCAAAATTTAAATCCAAATCAAAAATCTTTGCTAAGTCATTTTGATTCCCATCTTGGACTTAGCCTAAATCAAATCTAAAACAATTCAAATTCAAGGAATTTTCTCATAACCCATTTATATTCTCATTTATATTCCCAAATATAAATGAGATATATATTCAAATATCCAAAACTAAATTAAAAAAATAAACTCAAATTCAATCAAAATTCAACCTAAGCCTTTCAAGTCAAAATCTTGAACTTAGCCAAATCAAATTCAAATCAAGTCAAACCCTTGATTTTTCTTCATTATTCAATCAATCCTTCAATCATGAATCCAAATATAAACATAAACTCCAATCATCAAATCAAAACTAAATTCAAAAATTAAACCCAAGTCAAACTCATGTTCACCCTTTGAACTTGAAATTGTCAAATGAATCAAAACCCATTTGACTTCAAATCTCTTGCAAATGGATTTATATTTCAATCATAAGTCCATATGTGAGTTCAATCACACTCAAAGCAAGCTTTTACCAAGCCATTTGACCCACTTAGGCTCACTTGACCCAAAGTGACCTAAAGTACCCTTATGAGCTAAATTTTAATCCTAACCAAATTGGATTGAACTAAGCTCACTTAAGCCTCACATTGTGAGTAACAATCATCATGAGATGATCAATCACTCAAATTGTGTCAAACCAGGTCAAACCTAAGGGTTCACTAAGTCAACACTTAGTAAAATGAAATCTAAACTAGCCAAAATTCACCATAGGATAAATTGATTGAAACTATTGATCAAAACTCATTCATGACCAATATTTGAACTTGACCAAGTCATCATTTGAGCCTAACCTAGCCCAATTGGCCACTGACCCAAGTTGACTCAATTTGACCTAAAAAGTCAAAATGTGCCAAAACTTTATCTAAGCCAAATTGATTAAAACTAATGGGTCAAGTTCATTCCAAATCACTTGTTGAACTTGACCAAAGCCCCAATAGGGCAACTAGACCCAACCTAGCTCAATTGACCTTGAACCCAACTTGACCTAAAAGGTCAAATTGAGCCAAAATCCATATATAAACCAAATTGATTGGAAACAAAGATACCAATCCATTTCAAATGATCAACCAAACATAAACTAACCCATGACCTAACCCAAATAGGTCAAATCGGTCAAATTGGTCAACTTGACCCATTTGACCTAAATAAAATCAAATGAACCAAATTCAAATATAAATCAAATTGAACCAAACCAATGATGCCAAAATATTTAAAATGGTCATATGAACTTGACGCAAGCATTGGTTTGACCCAATTTTACCAATTGGTCAACTTGACCCAACTTGACCCATTTTGACCTAAATGGGTCAACATGAGCCAAATCATATCAAACCAACTCCAAAAACTAATGAAACTTTGCCTAACCCATTTTTTAATCATACCAAACATATTCAAACTAAAATCAAGTTCAAATGACTATGTTACGCTTAGTCCATAGGGTAACCTAAAATCAAAACCACTTAGAATTTGGTCAATTTATTTTCATGGACACTTGGCATCCTCTTAGTGGACCAAGTGGTCACTAATGGACATGGTGCACATGACCCAATGGGTTTGGGTCAGCCCAACCCAACCTAAGGCTAAAATTGACCACCCCCATGGAAATGAGCACATGGGAATCCTTCCTCCACCCATTTCAAGCACATGGCACTCCTCCAATACCTCTCTCTGGACATACCGAATGCAATGCCACCCTAAACAGCCTAACAAACCCACTCAAGGAGGTCAATTGGATCAAAATGGTAAAGGAGCTTGTGGCCATCCGATCCATCAAGGGGGAGATATACTCCCCCTAATTTAATTTAAACTCAGGTCTCTTGCATTCAATTAAGTAATAGGAAGTTAGCGTTAGCATTTCAGAGCTCCTCCAAGCTTCTTAGAGCTAATTCAACTTCTCCATTCTCGATTTCTCCAAGCCAAAAATAAGGGAGGTACCAAAGGATTCCAACTTAACCAATACATAAAACTAATCTAATTCCTTCTTCGAGCACCCTCAGAGGGCCAGTTGAACTCATCCCAAGCTTCTTCCAAGCTTCAAAGGAAAAGGAGTTGGTGTCTAGGCCAAGGCCGAGCCCAATTGAAGGAGAGCTTGACCCATAGAAAGATCCACTCAACCAAATCACCTCAAATCTTCAGCAGGGCTTCATCTCCACTAGATGAAGCTACCTCAAGGGATTCAAGCACCGGTGATAGCCTCCAGTGAGGTATGCCCTCAACCCAAGCTTAAACTAGCCATGGTGTGGTCCTTTGTGAAAGAAATTCTCACCTCATGAGAAACTAGCCATTAAATCTTCTCCCCTTTACTCCTAGATGGTGTGGATTGAGTTTAGGCTCAATCTAAGCTCAATCGAGCTCAGATATTTCCCTAAAGGATGAACATATGTCCTCTCCCATGGGGATAATTAGTGACGGATCATGGGCCATCCATCCGCTCATTTTGGATGGACGGTCATGATCAAGACACATGGGATCTTTTGATTTCCCCTGTAAGAATCGCAGGCTTGATCTCAACTGTCCAATCTTAGACCGGACGAATGGGGAGAAAGCACGTAGCACCGTCGCTGATGCGGCACTATGATGTGACAACTTAAGTGGCCTCTCCCATCACGCCATGTGGAAAGCACTCGCATCCATTGTGATTAGCCATATAATTAAGGGATTAATTATTTAATAATTATGGAAACTTCAAATATTCATAACTAATTGTAGAAAATTATAAAAATACAAAATAAAAACAATTGGAAAGATAATTTAAAGAGGAATATTCTAAAAATAATTTCACTTGATTTTGAACAGTGAGATTTTTTGAATTAGGATTTTATTGGGAATGTAATTACATTAATTACTCCCTAATTATTCCACTAATTAATTCCAAACATCCTAGGGTTGATTAATGGGATGATATCTATCTTTCATGGTTTTCTTGGAATTTATTAATGTCTTAATTAGGGTAATTACTTTGTTCATTCCTAATCACTCTCTTAATTCATTAAATGATTAATTAACCTTTTAAATACTGATAAATTCACTAATTAATTTTGTTAATTACCTTAGGACAGTGAGTGGGCTTAGAGAATGGGATTAGGTGTTCTTTCCCATATCTTTTTTCCCTAAGGTTATTTCATTTAGATTAAAATCTAATTAAGGTGCAAAATTAATTAAATAATTTAATCATTTAATAAAATGGATTAATTAATTAAAATTTTTAAATCAAAACACTCAAGAACTTAACTATTTCATCTTGAGTAGATGCTTGGGTGTTCAATAACCCAAGTGGCTTAAGGAAATCAAAATCCAACCCACATGTGTGGGAAGGGTTATGAAAGTACTTAAATTAAACCCTTTAATTTAATTAATCACTAATTACGAGCCAATTGCATTAGGTCCTTTCTTTCCTAGGTACATTGCTGATTTAAATTCCTTGTGTGGTTTTATGTTATATCATTGGCTCATAATTATGTGATTAAATATGTTAAAGTGGTGTAGGTAATGGGTAATTAACACACTTAATTAATACTTTAACCTAACCAAAGCATAAAATTAATCTAATCACCTATAAAATTAAACTTAAATAACTCACACATGGGGGAATGGGTTAGGACCAGCAAATTCATCTCAAATTTCTCAAATTGAAATCAAACTCAGACAAAATTCAAACTCTCCTTAAAACAAATTTATTTTACTTTAAATAATCTTATCCATAGGATTGTCTTTAAGAATTAATTATGGTGAATGAATTTACAAGCTTTTATCACTTTATTTCTTTCCTAGCATGCTAGATGTATATGCCATATGAAAATCATGCATTCATGCTTTTTAAAAATCAAATTAAAAAAATATTTCTTGTATGTCAAATTGTATGTTTTGGCTAAAGTAAGAATATGAATGGCTATTATCACTATTAAATCTAAAATTATTTTTCAAAACTTATAAATCAATTATCAAAACTGAAAGTTATGCTACTTATGATTATTTATAAGCTTGCATGTGAGTATAAATATAAAGATGTGCATAGTGTGATTTTCCTTCTCTTTTCTTTTAGCATAGTTTTGAATAGGATTTAACAAAGTGTATAGTTCATTTCAAAAGAACCAACATTTACATAAATCCTTTCCTATTCATTCCTATATTATTACTTAAGAAGGACATCTACATTTTTACATATAAATTGCATAAACAAATCAAACAAACAAACACAACTTTTTCATCTTCCTTTTCCATTCATTTCTTTTGTACATGTATATGTATTTAAGGAAAGTGGTATATCCTGACATGAGGCTTTAAGTAGATTCTAGGTCTTGTACCTTACATGCTAATAATGGCAGACTCACTTATGCCTTTCATACATGTATGTGTGCATATGAAAAATGGATAAAAAGAAATCTCTCTTTTCTACTTAATGAAATCATCATAAAGCATCCTAATTTTCTTAAGTAACACTACTTAGCATTCATCATTAAGGTGTGCTAAACATTCCCATTTTCATGTATAAATATGGTTAGGATTCATCCATATGCATGTTAGACATGTTGGGAATGAAATGAAATGATGTGTATTTTGTGATATTAATTCACTTTACTTAATCTTAAAATGCATTTCTTTTTGAATAGATTTGTTTAGGGAAAATCTAAACTTAGGATTAATTAAAATGCATAATAAAACATTCACCAAATAAAAATCAAACATAAATCTATCTTAGAAATTACTTAAGGTAGGGAAGGAAAGAGAAGTTCTTTTCTTTTTTTTTCTCTCTCTTTACAACTTAGTAATTAATTGTAAGTTTATTCAAACCTAAATAAGTCATCAAATAAAAATTAACTAAATCAATTAAATAACTTAAATGAAATCACCCTCTAAGTTGAACTTTTCATACTTAGGAAATTTAAACTTTAAAGCCTAATAATAAATTATCTAGAGAAATAGGTAAAAGAAATTTCCATCCAAGATTTAATAATTGATCCATTCTCATCCTAGGTAAAGTCCATCTTGTTGTGATAGGAATGAATAGAAATAAATAAGCTTTAGCTAATGTAATAAAGATACTAATTTCTATTACAAAGACTCTAAATATTTTATTTATTCCAAAAGTTCAAGAAGAGATATGAATAGAAAAATTCCACCCACCTAAATAAAGAACTTTTACAAATAATGAAGAAACTAATTGATTTAAGTAAGAAGCAAGATAAAAGAATCCATATTTTATACCTGAATATTCGGTTTGATAACCTACTACTAATTCCTCCTCTACTTCTGGTAAATCAAAAGGTAATCTTCTCGCTAGAAGATATTATAAAAACTAGAAATCCTATGGGCTGATGCCACAGATTCCATCCCTTAAAACCATATTTGGACTGTGCCTCAATTCTAGCTAAGTATACCACACAAACCTTAAATAACACACATTTTAGGTTAAGTCACCATTTTTAGCTTTAGGTTAGGGAGGTGCATGATTTTTTGTTTACTTTTATTTTGTGATTTGATATTTTAGTCTGGATGTTAGGGTGAATGTGTGTAGAATAAATGGTAGGAAGATTTAGTCTAATCATTATCTTCTGTAGGGGATTGTGCTTAAGAGGTGTTATAATAAAAATATAAAATTACTTTTGTTGTGCAGGTGCTTATACCCCTAAGCATAATCCAATAAGCTAGGTGGGCTTGGTTACCCATGTGTGGGGTGCTAAGTCCAATGCATACATATACATAGTTGGGATTGTATGGTTCGTTTGGCTAATCTCTATTTTGCAGGTATTAATTAGATTTTCTTTTTCCCATTTTCATGTAATTTTATAATTAGGATTTTAGAATGATTATTATGGGAGATTAGGATGAGAATTGGTTATAAGATTACATCTTATGTACCATGTGAAGCCTTTAGAGCAACCACATTCCAACCATCCAACAGAAGGAACCAAAAGAAGAAAGAAGAAAGAAGAAAAGAAGAAAAGAAGAAATGAAGAAAAGAAGAAATGAAGAAAAGAAGAAAGAAGAAATGAAGAATGAAGACCCCCATAACATAAATTTCCTTGCTTAATTGTAATTAATTCATTTGTAATTCGGGTTGAATAAGGGTAGAGCTTGGCTACCCAATTTATTTTTTGGGTGTGTGCGGTGGAACCCGACCACAAATGGCCTTTTATTCTTTTGTGCTAGTTTTATAAATTAATTGATATTTGTTTAATTTGTGCATTAAGATGGCATCTGTTCCTAGTTTCTTCCTTACTTTGATGTATGGCCTGGATGACGATTAGGCTCTTAGGAAAAAATAAATTTTTTACCAAATTAATCAACTCAAAATTAAAAATAAATAACTCATAATCTCATATAAAGCTTAAGTTAAAATCAAGATAAATGAATTAGCAACCTCTTAGCTGGATGTGTACTTTCTTTTCTAACATCATGCATAAAAAGTATATTATTTCACTCTTGATTGGAGGGCTTCCACCTTTGCCAAAGAACTTGGCTTGACCTGTGAGTGCCATGGTGGAAGCACACCTCTTTAACTTGCTGATTTGGGCCCATAATCTAATTTCTCAAGCATTAGGCATAAAGAATCCTAAAGTCTGTGTCAAATTGATTGTCCAAAAATAAAAATAAAGCATATAAAAAATTTGCATTAGATTTAAGTAATTAAAGCATGCCCTTACATGATCTAGTCTCTTAGGGAGTGTGTTTAAGTACTTAGTCTCTTTCTAAATAAGTAACAACCTTGCTATCTTGCATAAACATATGACTTGCCTACATATTTTAAAACCATAGGAGGAGTTAGTTGGTGGCCACCCCCATGCGGTTGTAAGTCCAATAGTCGGGTGGTTTATGCTCTCTTATGGAGGTAAACCAAATACCCATTTTTGCCTTAGATTTAGGTCGTACTTTTGGCCCTTGCCAAAGCTCCCTAGATTTAGGTTATGAGGTTGCTACTTTCCTTTGCAGGCTACGAGCATAAATCCTCACCTCTTAGGCATTTTTGTGACCTTGTATCATGGAATTATAAGCACTAGCATTCTAATAAAAATTTAATTCAAATAAATTAATTCAATTTCAAAAATATAAAGCCCAACCATAGGATAATTTGGGATGCTTACTAGGCTTCCTAGTATCTTAAGCACCCCCTACTTATTTTCATTTAGCTTTGATAAGAATTCCCTCCTCATGATTGGTCCCACTTGACTTTCTGAAAATGAACCGATCAATTGATAGTCCTATCTTTTCAAAATCTCTTGAGATAATGATCATTTACTTTAATCTAGTGTAATCCTAAGGAATCCTGTTCCTTAGGATGTAATTAACTATGAAGGCTTGCCCCTGTAGGGAACTTAACGAACCCGGTTTAGAAAAAACCATGCTTTACTTTTTTATAAGTAGGGGAAGAATCTCCGGTACATTCTGAAGACTCATAATCCTTAGGAGTCCTTATTGAGGTGATTAGGTCCATTGTATGGTTGTGACTTCTATCCCTCAAGATAGTACATATTTCCTCAATGTTGTACCTGATCACTCTAATAAGAACATCTGTGGATCTACGTGGCATTCCAACAAGGCGTATTTTATATATCTCTATTTTCATTCATCCTCTTTTCCCCGAAAAAAGAAAGGGAGATAGATGAAGGCGGAGATGTGTATAATAATTTTTACATAACTATCCAATGATTCAGTAAAGATATTTGTTGAATTGGAGCAGCTCTTTATTAAGAGATTTGCTGGAGCTCAGCAAAGGATAACTGTGGGCAATCTAATTATAGTGCAACAACATCCCAGTGAGTCTCTTATTGATTACATTCTTAGATGGCATAATTTAAGTATGAAATGCGAACCACAGTTATTTGAACAACATGTCATTGAAATTCTACTCAAGAATATTCATGGCCCGGTCTCCTTCATGTTTAAAGGATTCATGATTAAGATATTTGAGAAATTAGTCAATAAGGCAGCTAGTCTACAAGGAGAGGCCAAAAAATTATATTTCCAGGATCAGTCAGCCAAGCCAAGATCATAGAAGGCATTTGAGAAATGTTAGGGGTAGTCACAGAGGTTGATAAGGAAGCAAATGTGTCTCGACATCTCCAGCCTCTCCTCTACCACCTCTTTTTCCACCGCCTCAGCCATTATATTGGCCACCTTAGTTGCTACAGTGACCTCCGCCGTCGCCTTCTCGGTAGTATCCCCGTCCACAACATCAGCAGCAACATTCTTACCCACCACCGGGAAACTATCACTTACCTACTTTTGCTGACAAAATGAATAAATCTTGTTCATTCAAAAGGGAGTTAGTTAGAAAAATCTTTAAGAACCTCTTAAAGAAGCCTGATTTTTAGTTATCAGAGCCTAAAAGGTCAGAGGATGTGGGCAAGAGTCATGATCCAAACTATTGACCCTACCACGCCATGTTAGGTCATGACTTGGAAGATTGCTTTACCTTTAAGGACTGGCTTAAGCATAGCTGCAAGTCGGGTGCCATTGTCATCCTTAAGGAATACCTATTAGAATAACCCTCTAGTTCTGTTAGGGTAATCCCTGAGGACACACGTGATCTTCTCAAGACAGAGGAAGGTTAGGATATCTTCCTATTGCAAACCTCCAAGAAAATAATTTCTAAGATCAGAAAGTTACCCTTGCAGGTGCCTAAAGCAGCTCAAACCTCCAACTCTAGGGAAGGTTTGCAAGTTGCTAAAGACAACTAGAGGAAGGTAGAAGCCTAGCAACAGTGACAGCTTGCACTTTCCCAGGATAGCACATTAGTGCAACCAACGACCGAGTCCAGACTCTAACACATTTTCCAGCTATTAGCTTCTTCTTCTAGCATATATCAGACGAGGGGTGTCAAATCCCTAGCTCCACTTAGTTTACTTAATTTCTACTTTGTACCTTCATCAAAATCTAAGAAATCAATAAAAAAAAGACTAATTTCGCTCATATTCTCTCTACTTTTGATGATCTTGATGATTTATCGTCTGTAGAAAGCTCTCCAAGTACTAATAATTATAACAATTTTGATTTGCTCCTTTCTAATTTTGAAATGGATTATCCATTTCTAAATCACCTGAGTTCACCCATCGAGATAGACTTGGAGTCATCTGACTCTGATGATCCCATAGGAGAAGTTGTAGGTGAACCTGATGAGCAGGTAGAACATTCCACTAAACCATCTCATGAAGTCACCGAAGTCAACCTTCGTAGCGGCAAAGTTCTACATCTTAGGATAACACCTTAGGATAAGGGTAAATAAATCATTGGTTATAGCAGTCAAGAAGCCCCTCCGCAAGATGCTCCACCTATGGATATGCTTGTGGAAGGACCAACCCAGGGTTGACTATAATGTCCTCACTCACCTAAGAAAGTTGCCAGCTAAACTGAGCATATATGATGCCCTTGTCTTATCTAAAGAGATGAGTGAGTCATTGATCAATGCCCTTCTTGATCCAAAAATATTCTTAGCTCTGTTGACCACTATGGAGGCATGTTATTTTTCAAGAGAATCCTGGGTGTACATTCCTTGATGAAGACCTTCTTTTGGGGAACAGCAACGTCCCTACATCATAATGGATATGGGATTCAGACTCTCAGGGTGTTAGTTGATCAAGGTGCATCTGAACATCATGAGTCTAAAACCCTTGCCTACTTGAGGATTGACATCTCTAGAACTCAGGAGATCGGATGATGTTGAGAGGATTCAACAAATAAGGAGGAGGGCTTTAGGCTCCATAGTAGTGAGATAGATGGTAGAAAGAGAAGCAAGTTCTACATAATCGATTCAGATACATCTTTCATTGATTTTCTTGGTAGGCCTTGGATACATGAAAACAACATGGTTACACCTTCTTTGCACTAGTGCATCAAATTTAGAAGCGGTGGAACCGAGTATTGTGTCAAAGGAGACTTGAATTCATTCTCAATTAGAGAGATCAAGATTTATGAAAATATAGCTTACTATCTTCCTCCAAATCAAAAAGTATATTCTTGTGAACTTGGTGAAGTTCAAAATCAAAAGAAAAAGAAATTGAAAGAGAAAATAAAAGAAAATAGGAAAAAAAATAGCACAAGTGAGCGAGAACCATACACCGAGGAAGAGGTAGAGCCAGATGTTAGATTCTGCCCATAGTTTGTTCCTCCATATGAACACATGGGTAGGATGACTTGACCCCCACCAGGTAGAGGAAGAGGAAAATTTAGAGATAGTTATAAAGGTGGAAGACCTCCTTGCTGGTGGCCAACTAATAGGAGCTATGTTCCAGCTCATAGGAGTACCCCCACTATCCACATAGACTTAGAGTCTAGTTCGGAGGATGAGTCTCATGTGATTAGCACGTCAACCAACCCCTCTCAATGGGTCCCTTTGGAGGTGACATTTGAGCCAGATAGTGGTAAAGACCATGCCTCCAAGCAAAGCATGAATGTATCTGAATCATTATGTAGAACAGTCAGGCAGTAGTTAGAAACTTTAGCTCTAACCTCACTTTTCTCCCAGAAAGTTGAAGGTTTGATAATTAAGGAGGCCCCCAAGTCATCCACAGATGTCAGGCCAAAGAGGTTTTTGTTGGGATCATCATCTTCAAGTCAAGAAGCTGATGGAAAATTTGAGGATGATTCATATAAAGATTTAATACAACTACTTTTTCATTGGTATTCATCTTGTGTTATTAACTTAGCAAAGAAGAGATTAATCCCACATACTTGGTCTAAACACAGGTCGAACTACTTTGAAAGATTATAGGATAACCAAACCAGACACTCTCAATCAAGATTAGGACCCTCAGCATAGTGGGTCCAATCGACGATGATAACCATTGCCTAGTCATCACCACTCATTTGGGATCTGATAGGTCCTCCTCAAATCATGCTAACTATTATGAGGAGGCATGTTTAGAAACCTCAGATGACCCAAAAGAGCCTGAAGTCAAAGATGCACCACGAGTTTGAAGAAGAAATAGATCAACCATTGATGAACTCAAAGAAATCAACTTGGGAATAAAGAAGATCCCGCGTCCATGTACCAGTTCCTTATTAAATGAAGAAGAAACCAATGACTTAGTTAGGCTATTAGTTGAGTTTAAGGAGTACTTCACATTGAGTTATGAAGAAATGCCATATTTATCTCCTAATGTGGCAATCCACAAGCTAGCAGTAGATCCTAATACTGACCCTATTAAGCAAGCTCCTAGATGCATGTGATTAGACATTGAACAGCAGGTCACTTTTAAAATCAAGAAATTGATTGATGCCAACTTTATCAGGGAAGAAAAATATCCCACTTGGTTGTTGTATTATATTAAGAAAAGAATGGCCAATTATATGTGTCAATTTTAGGGATCTAAACAAGGCATGTCCTAAAGATGAATTTTCACTTCTTACACTGGAATTGATGGTGGAATTACCTCATATCATGCAGTATTCTTCTTTATGGATAGATCATCTCACTACAACCAAATCAAGATGGCCCCTGAGGATGAAAGAAATAATGTTTTTCGAACCCTGATTAGAATCTATTGTTATAAGGTCATGCCTTTCAATTAAAATCGTGCTACATACCCGACAGCCATGACTCGATCTTTTAATGAACTCATTCATCATCAAGTTGAATGCTATGTTGATGATTTAGTAGTCAAAAAAAGGAAGACCATCTTTGACTTGAGCATAGTTTTCAAACGGTTAAGATAATTTATCCTAAAAATAAATCCCTTAAAGTGTGCATTCAAAGTAGCTTCAATACAATTCCTTGGGTTTGTTGTCCGACACCGGGGAATAGAGATTGATCTGGAGAAAATCAAGGCTATCTTAGAAAAGCCACCCCCTAAAAGTTTAACTCAACTCAAGATCATTTCAAGGGTGGTTGGTGTTTCTAAGATGCTTCATATCCAACCTATCAGAAAGATGCCAACCAATCTCAGCACTTGTCAAAATGGACGCCAAGTTCAAGTGGGATGACAAGTGTCATGCTTTGAACATCAAGCACTACGATGACAGTTCTACCTATCCCCAGTGCCATTAATCCTACAGCGCATTAGATGACTCCTCTTGCTTTGTTGGCTCAACCAATGATGAAGGAAAGAAAATTCTCTCTACCTATCATCGTCTAATTCCTGGCAAACTACCCACTATTGAGAAGCATTTCTAGCTTTAATCTTTTGCATCCCAAAAGCTACGGCATACATGCTTTCTAAGGTGAATCGATCTCTAGAATCAATCCTTTAATATCTCATGACGGCCAATGTTATGGATGGTTGGCATGATGGTCCATGATTTTCATAGTTTACATCACATTTGTACCTCATCGTGAAAGATAGCACTAGTGATTTCTTAGCAGCACACCCACTTCTTGCTGACTCTCCGCTTAGTGATGACCTCCCTGATGAACAAATCATGAACTTAGGGGGCACTAGCATTCTCTGGGAGATGTATTTATGGTGCGGCTTCCTCTCAAAAGGAGAAGAACCATGATCTACTCTTCTAGGAAGGCAGGTAAAATAGTTCTCTTAACTCGACATGATGTGATGAGATTCTCATATCATTTGTCCAATCCATGCACCAATAATGAAGCTGAATATGAGGCTCTGATTATCGATAAGGAGTTAGTCATTACATTATGCATCTAGAGTGTCACCATCTTCGGGGATTCTCAGCTCGTCATCAACCAAATTGTTGGGTCCTACAAAGTTCTAAAGCCTAACCTCCATCATTACCACAAGTACATCATGGAGTTGTTGGCCCAGATCCCAGAGGTCACTATCTACAAGATTCCTCGAGGAGATAATTCTGTAGCAGATGCATTGGCCAAGCTCGCCAAGGAGTTAGTATGCCCGGAAGATGAGTCCATTTCAATAAGGGTTCAAAATAGACAAGTCTTATCCCTTATTAATACTAAACTCATAGAGAGACTCTCTCTTGAATGGGAGGTTATCATTGCCAAAAAGGATGACGAGTCAAAATGGAGGCAACCATTCACGGATTACCTAAACACAGTCAAATTACCTCAAGAGAAGTCATTAGCCCATCATGTGAAATAGAGAGCTCTCTCCTATGCTCTCATGGATAGAACCTTGTGTCGACAGGTCTTTGATCATATGTGATTATGTTGTTTAGCCAAACACGAAGTCTGTAAGATTATGACTGAGGTACATTCAGGTTTATGCGGAGCTCACCAATCTGGTCTGAAGATGAAAGCCAAGATCAAAAGACTAAGATACTACTGGCCCGTACAAACTGCATGAATGTAGCTAGGAGATGCCACTAATGTTAGGTTCATGGTGTGGTCTTGCATCAACCACCCAACATTCTACACCTACATTGGCCTCATGGGCATTTGAATGTTGAGGCACTAACATAGTGGGTCCGATTAATCCTCCTTCTTCCAAGGGTCACCGATTCATTATAGCTACCACCGACTACTTTTCCAAGTGGGCGGAGGCAATCCCACTTAGAGTGGTCACAGCTCAGCATGTGCTCCAATTTTTCAGGAACCATATCGTATAGGTTCGGGGTGCCTCAATGAATTATATCTAATAATGGTACTACATTCAAGAGCATCAAAATCAATAGCTTTGCCTAGAGACATAGCATAGATTGGAGATATTCCACCATCTACTACCTGAGGAAAAATTGTCTAGCAGAAGAATTCAATAAAACTCTCATCCAAATATTGAAGAAGACACTCGACGATAACAAAAGATAGTGGCATGAGCAGTTGGTTGAAGCTGCTCTTGCACATACGAACTCAACTCAATCTACCCCATTTTTCTTAGTGTATGGGTCTGAAGCCATTCTACCATTAGAAGTCTGATTCTAATCACTAAGGATAGCTATGGGTAGCAAGATTACTACAGAGTAGAACGTCAAGCTATGATTAGAAGAGCTCAGAGGTTTGGAGGAGAGATGCCTCTGGGCATACTAGAACCTTAAGTTATATAAAGCCAAAATGATTCAAGCTCATAATAAGTTGGCCCGTCCTAGCGCTTTTCAAGTAAGAGAGCTTGTTTTAGTTCTAAGGAGACCAATTATTGCCCGTCAAAAGATGGGAAGCAAGTTTGAACCCACCTAGGAAGGCCTTTTACCATAGAGAAGGCCTACTAAGGTGTATCTTATCAACTCATAAACTGTAAGGGATAGCACCATATGCTTCCAATCAATGAGCTCTACCTAAAAAAATATTATACCTAAAATTTTATTTGAAAATAATCATCAATAAAACTTTTTTTCACATCAAATTCCATTTCTTATGTGTTAGAAACATCTTTTGCTTGTGAATCCACCACGATGTGTTTAGGGTAGGTGTAATAGAATCCAAGCGGCATCCTATCCCTCCATAACATAAACACAAACCATATTCAATCCTCCAATGCTACTAGGATAGGTGTAAGAGAACTCAAGAGGCATCCTATTTTGACTAGTACAACTAAGTTAGGGTAAGAGAACCCAAGCAGCATCCTTTCTTAGTAGAATAATATTCTTACTTGTTTAGGATAGGTGTAAGAGAACCCAAGTGATATCTTATTCCTTCCTTCACAACACAAACAAACACATATCTTTTATCTTAAGCTACTTTGATATGGGAGCAAGCCCCCCTATGGCACTCACTCATTAGCTGCTCTAGGTCGGGCTGATATACTACCTCACTAATATGTCACCCCAACGGTCACTTATCTGGCGGATGTGAGTTCCCCCACTTTCTTCCTGACTTGACCACTACAAACCAACGAGAGCCTTGTTAGTTTGGTAGGTCTTACTACACAGTCAGTAAACTACCCCGTGTTGACTTTGTTTAAGAGGATGTAAGCCTACATGCTTTCTTCTTGAACTAGCCATCATACACTAACTAGGTCGAGTATATTTAAGGTTTAAGGTAAGTCCCCTAGAGGCTCCTTTCCTCCTGACTACTTTAAGCGTGGGTTTAGTCCTTACATTGGACTCCCTACTTAATAGTCACCCAAGGTCGGATAGTCTCTATCGAGCTGAAGATAGACTATCCCGGTGGTCAATTCTGCTTTGGAGAGATGTAAGTCTACACGCCTTCCTTCTAGGTTGATTGTCGCAAATCGACGGGCACCTTAGGTTGGTTGGTTATCTCCATGTTAACGGTGACCCACCTAGTGGATACACTACTCTTGGCAGATATAAGTCCCCATACTTTCTCCTTGAGTTGACCATTGAATACCTACAGACTTTCTTTTATAGGATTTTGGATAACACCCCCAGCAGCACCTCCCCTATGGGCACTCTATTTAGATCACGTCCTTAGCAACCCCATTTAGACACTACCCCAGTTACTTTTGGATTGGACAGTCCCCCTTTCCTAGTAGTCACCCTTGTGGTTGAAGAATTTGTTCAGTAGATGCACAGATTCTTCCTTGGTCCAGTAAGCCTAAGGTAGGACTAGGCTGATATAAGCCCCTTCTCAATGTGGTCCCTCGTAAACCAAAAGGGTCCACGCAAATATAAAATAAATAAAATATATCTTTGCTTATGGATTAGGAATTTAAGCCCCCAGTGGTCTCTTTCCCAAGCATCCTATCTTTAGAGGCAAGAAAACTCCCCATAGGAATTACACTACTTTGAGTGAGATAAGTCCTCAATTGACCTCTCATCATCCTTAGGTCAGGTTCAACTTATTGTGCCACCAATGAGTTACCCCGATGGATGTCTCTCCTTTGAAAGATATAAGTCTATTACGCATTCTTTCCAACACCACCATTGCAAACTGATGAGCAGCCCTAGGTCGGGTTCAATTTATTGCATAAGCAACTGATCACCCTAGTGGTTCTTCATTTAGGAAAATGTGAGTCCCCGTGCTTTCTTCTGAACTTGACCATTGCAAATTGAAAGGCAACTCCTTGGTTGGTTAGTTCCACCTAATGATAGGTAGACTATCCCTTTGGATTTGTAAATCTAAGACAAGTCGAGACTGATATTAGCCCCTTCTTAGTGGATCCATCGCACACCGTGGGGATTTATCAAATTAAAACAAATGAAATTAAAACAAATGTAATTCAATCAAATGACATTATATTGACTACTTATGAGTTGTTGTAAGTCCCCCAGCGCCATTCATTAAGTAGTTTCCCTAGGTTGGGTCTAATTTGTTGCATCCAACAGATCACCCTAGTGGTTGTCCCTTATTTTTGAAAATGTAAGTCTACTGCACTTTCTCCCTAGCACAATCGTTGTACACCAAAATGCAACCCCTTAGGTCGGATAGTTCTACTATGTGGCCGGTGGACTACCCCTTTGGATGGGTAAATCTGAGATAGGCCTAGGCTGACATAGACCCTTCTTAGTGCAATCCATACCAAATTAACAGGGTTCATCTTAAAATCCAAAACTTAAATAAACAATCAATCAATTTCTCCTTAATGAGACATCAATCATCCCAACTTTCCCAGTGGAGTCAATAAAATCCAATTTGAACTTGCATTTCTGAGCGAGTGCACCCTCAAAAGAAATCCAAACCATCCTTATCCCTAGTGGATAACCTGAACCTACTTCCCTAATGGAAGGTTCATGCATCTATCCCTAGCAAGTTATACATGTTAATCCCCAGTGGATACTCTACCCAAATTATATCTTACATTCAAATCCAAACCTCTTATCCCTTGTGGATAACTTGAACCTGCTTCTCTAGCGGAAGGTTCACATGCTTGATCCCTTGGTGGATCCCTTCTTCCTCCCTTATGCCTTTGGCATGAGTGGAGTTTCATTGCACTAAAATTGTGATTCCTTCTCCACCTCAGGTTTAGGAATAGATCATTTTTGTTAGTGCTTGTGATCCTTCAGACGTTGTTGATCATTTCGATCAACACCAATACATGCGGCATGCCTTGTTAATCACACCACACCTATTGGGCACCCTTTATTGACCTCACTTTTGGAGTGAGCTCTCAACTTTCTCATCATAGATCTAGGACTCTTATAGACACTAAGAGTTCCTTAGTCTTAAGACACTTCTAGTGATTAGGTGAACACTTAACCTAACCCCAGAGACTTACAAGAGTTAGCCAAAAAGAATAGGTTGTGCCCTAGGGATTTAGGAAAACTTGCCTTTGCCCATAGCCAATCCTTATTTTCTTCTTTCAAACCAAACCTCAAATTCAAAATTCCAAATTCCAAAATCAAATCCAACTATCTAATGATTGAAATCCATAACTAAATTCAAACTCCATATCCCTTCCTAAGCCCTTTTTTAATTTTATCTAATGGACCTGGCCTTAACCAAATCCAAATCAACCCCAACCCAATTGATTTTCTCAATTATCAAATTCAATCTCAAATCAAAAATTCCAAAGCATAAGTCAATTCCAAATTCCAATTGATTGAAACCCATGATTAACCCCAAATTCCAAAAATCTCTTTCTAAGCCATATGAGCCACCTTCATGTGCTTAGCCAAAGTTCCTTCAAATCAACTCAAACTTGATTAATTTCTTCATAAATCAATCATTCCTTCATTTATATTCATAAATATAAATGAAACTGACCCTCCAATGATGAAAAATAAATCAAACCAAATCAAAACCCAAATTATCCCTTTCAACCTACATTCCTAAGCTTAATCAAATTTTCTTCCAAACCGCTCCAGGCTCAAGTGATTTTCTCATTACCCATTTATATCTTCATTCATATTCACAAATATAAATGAAATATAAATTCAAATGACCAAAACCAAACTCAAACCAAACAAAATTTCCAATTTTACCCCTTTTAGCTAAATTTTTGAACTTGGCTAATGAAACCCAAATCAACTCAAAACTCATGGATTTCTTTATGATTCAATTATTACTATAATCATTGATCCAAATATAAACATAAAATACTATTATCAAACCAAATCCAAGTTAACCCATATCAAACCCAAATTGACCCTTAGGACTTAAATATGAACCAAAACCCACTTGGCTCCAAACCAATTGTAATTGGATTTATATTTCAATCCTAAGTCCATATATGAGTTCAATTAAACTTGAATCAAGCCTTGATCAAGCCAATTGACCCATTTAGGCTCACTTGACCCAAAGTGACCTGAAAGACCTTTTTAAGCCAAGTTTTAATCCAACCCAAATTGGATTGAACTAAGCCCATCTAAATCTCAACCATTATCAACAATCATCATGGGATGATCAACCACCTTGAATTTGATCAAACCAAGTCAAACCTAGCCTTGACCAAGTCAACATTTAGCCCAAATGAGACCTAAACTAGCCAAAATCTATCATGTGTCAAATTGATTGAAACCATTGACCAAAACCCATTCATGATTAATGATTGAACATGACCAAGCTATCAATTGAGCCAAACCAAGCTTAATTGGAAACTTGATCTAAGTTGACCTAAATTGGCCTAAAATTCTAAAATGAGCTAAATCATGATTCAACCCAAATTTATTGCAATCAATGGCTCAAGTTCATCCCAAATCACTTATTGAACTTGACCAAAGTCATGATTGAGTCCAAGTTGACCAATTGGTCAACTTGACCCAACCTAGCTCAAATTGACCTAAAAGATCAAATTGACCAAAATTCAAATTAATTTTAAATTAAATCAAACCAAAATACAATCATTTTCAATCAACCAATCAAACTTGAATCAACACCTAACCCAACCCAAATTGGTCAACTTGACCAATTTGACCCTTTTGAATCCAAATGAGTCAAATTCAAACCTAAGCCAAACCATATCAAATTAATCACACCAAAATATTTCAAATTATGATTTAGACCTAACCCAAGCCTTGGTTTGACCCAATTTGGCCAATTGGTCAACCCAACCCAATTGAACCCTTTTGCCCAAATTGAGCTAAACCACTTCAAGCCATCCTCATGGAACCTAGGCTAACCAGTACACACAAACACCTTAAATCAAGTCAAACCCAAATAAGCTCACCTCAAGTTGACTACCCAATGGACAAAGCCTCCACCTTGGATTCTGACTCTAAGTAGCAAAATCCATTTTGCGCTCCCCATGGCAACCCTCCTTTTACCAAATGGGGTATTACTATAGTTCACTAGCCCACTCTAAGCACCCTAGAACTTACCTTGGACTAAAGGGAACTCACCAAGTTGAGCTTACTCTCCCCCGTCCATGGCCAAACCCGACTGGTGCAAGGAAAACCAAATCTCCTCCCACCTACCCATATCAAGCTTTGAGACCCCTGACATGGCTTTGGCCACTCATGGCATGCCACCTCAGATTAATGGTGACCCCTCCAACGACATGATGGTGACAAATTGACATAATTCATGGGAGTGATCCCTTCGGTCCACCTGGCTCAATTGAGGGATATACTCCCTCAATTCAACCAGTTTTGATGGCATTTCGATCCTATTCAGCTCAAAAGAGTAATTCGAAACTCCCTAGAGCTTCCCCAACTCCTCCTGAGCTCCCTCTTCCTCAGCCTTCCCCTCTGCGTTTAGAACTGAAATAAGACACCTCCATTTTAGTCCTAACTCTCTCCCCATGCAAGCAAACCCCAATTGCTTGTGCATACACCATCCTCATACTCAATCGAAGCCGATCAAATCACATACAAAGCTTCCCGAGCACAGGATATTGGAGTTCGATTGAAGCCAAAGCATGTGTGTGCATGGATTGGTCGACCAAGCTTCCCACGCCAAATTGAGCTCGGATTCCTTCAACAGGGCCTTGCCTCAACTAGGAGAAGCTACCTCCGGCGTTGCACCGTCAAACATTAGCTTCAGTGAGGTCTCAAAACTGAAGCTTTAGGCCTCAGTGTGTTGGTCTTTTGTGAAAGGAATCTCTATGTCGAGGGATCCTAGCCATTGGATGTGATTGTATGCTCCCTCAGATGGTGTAGGATCCATTTTATCCTAATATGAGCTCGGGTGAGCTCGGATCGAATGGAGAAAGATGGATGATGCTCATCTTTCGTCGCTCGTGAACAAGTTAGCTCACGAGCCATCCATCTAGAATGATTGAGATGAACGGCTCTGATCAAATCTCATGGTAGATTCATTGATTTCCCCATTAACCCATGGATTAAACCGTGGCAGTCTAATCTTAGATCAGATGACCCATAGAGAAAGTGCATCCGCCACAGCTGAGTCAGCGAACAAATGTGATAACTTAAATCACCAATCTGTGCGTAAGCGCCGTCGGGATCGAAATAAAAGTTTAATTACTGGCCCACATGGAAAGCGCATCGTGTCGCATGCAGCGTCGGCCGACCATGTGGGATAGGTTAAAAGGCTTAATTAGGGTTAATTAAATAGTTTTTAATCCTGATACTTCCTAAAATCATAATTAATTGTAGAAAAATCTAAAAAATGCAAACTTAGGCCCATTTTGAAGATATTTCAGAAGAGAATCTACAAAAATTATAATTAATTGATTTTGAATAGTGACTTTGGCTTAATTAGGGTTTTATAAAAAATCTAATTAGCTTAATTACACCTTAATTAAGCATTCAATTAATCTTAAATTTTCTATGGATGTTCAGGGGGATGACCTCTGCCTCCCTTATTTTTTTGAGATTTTATTGATTGCTTAATTAGAGAAATGATTTGCATAAGACCTAATTACTCTCTTAATCCAATTAATTGTAATTAAAGAATGAATAATAACTTAATTAATCATTTGAACATAATTATCCTTGTTAAACAGTAAGATCACTTAAGGAATGTGATTGGGGATATTTTTTAACTTATTTCCTAAGTCTTCTTTACCTTTAAAAATCATATTAATTAATGAGCTAATGGAATAATTAATTGATTAATTAAGTGATTAAATCTTCAAAATAAGCAAATCAAAATCTAATTGAATGTTTAAATGATTTAGGGATTAGGATTGAGGCCTTGCCCTTGATCCATTCTCCTAAGTTAATTTCATCATTCAAATTAAGACATAATCAAAACATTAATTCAATCCATTAAAAGCTTAATAAAATTAAAATCAAATCATCCTAACCTAAGCATTCTTTAAGTGATCCTGGGTAGCTCCTTGGGTGTTCAATAACCCAAGGTAAGAGATAATGAAATTATGATTGGCTCATATGTGTGAGAAAATCATAAAAGTAATTAAGTGAGATCCCTTAAGCCTAATTAACTATTAATCATAAGCAAATTCTATTAGGCCCCTTTCATTTCTTAGGAGCATTATAAATTTACTTTTCATGTGGCTACATATCATGTTGGCTTATTATTAACTACTTAATTAACTTAAGGTGATATTGGTAAGGTAAGGGATAATTAATTCACTTAATTCATACCTTAACCTAATCAAAATATAAAATCAACTTAAATATTCTTTATTAAACCAAACTAATTCACACATGGGAAAATGAGTTAGGATTAGCAAACTCTTCTCATATTTCTTAACTCAAATCAAATTCAAAGATAAAAAATGTCTTTAAAGAACTCTGATTCATTTTAAATAACCTTATTTGATATGATTGTCCTTAAGAATTAATTAGGGTGAATGAAATCATGTGTTTACATTCCTTTATTTCTTTCAATCATGCTAAATATTATTTATCATATAAAATCATGCATTCATCTCTTTTAAGAATAAATTAAATAAAATATTTTTTTATGTAAAATTGCATGTGTTGGCTAAAATTAAGAATATGAGTGGCTATTATCACTATTAAATAAAAAAAATTTATTTTCAAAATATATAAATCAAATATTATAAATGAAGTAATGTTAATTATAAATATTTATAAGCTTGCATGTAATGATAAGTATAATATGTATGCTATGAAGTCCTCTTTCCTTCAATTAACATGGGTTCACATAGGATTTGTAAGTGTATAGTTCATTTGAAAAGAACACAACACTTGCCTAATCAATTCCTATGCATCTTTATGTTAAGACTTAGGAAGAGCTTTCATATTACACATGTAAATCATACAACCAAATCAAACATAATTTCTTGCATAATTCCTTATCCATTTGGTTCTTTTATACATTCATATGTATTTGAGAAAAGTGGTACATTACAGACATCCTGAGGCTTTAAGTAGCCCTTAGGTGTCCCTTGTAGTATAAATAATGGTGCGGTACTCGCTTAAAACTCTTATACATATGCATGTGTGATGTGGCCAATGAATAAAGAATTAAAACTCAAATAAATGAAACATAACTTTTGCATGGATTTTCTTATCCTTATAGTTATTCATACATTTACATCTATCTAAGAAAAGTGGTATATTAGTCTAGACATCCCAGAGCCGTGAGACTTTAAGTAGCCCTAAGTAGGTCTTGTACCTTACGCCCATGGTATAGAAAATAATGGTGTCGTACTCACTTATAACTTTTATACATGTGAATGTATATTTAGCTGATGGATGAAAAATTCCTCTTTTTTATATAACAAAAACATGCATTCATGATTCAATTAACAAATGGAATATTTAAATTTTCAAAATACATTTCTTGCATTCATCATCAAGGTATGCTAATATTTGCATTACATGTATAGGTATGCTTAAGATTATTCATATGCATGATATACATGATGGAAAGAAATGAATGAGTGCATGTTATGTGATAATAATCCACTCTAACTAAGCCTAAGATGTCTTTCTTATTAAATAGGGCTATTTAGAATGAATCTAAACTTGGGGTTAATTAAAACATATAATAAATCATTCACTAAAAGAAATTTATTAATCAATTTATCTTAAAAATTACTTAAGGTTGGGATAATAATCCCACATTTATTTTCAGGTTGTACGGTGGTACCCGACCGTACCGGCATTTTATTCTTTTGTGATAGCTTTATAAAAATTGTTTGATATTTTGTTTAGCTTATGCATTAAAAATAGAATACATTTTCATAGTTTCTTTATGATAGGTGATTGATGTGTGACCTGGATGAGATTAAGCTCCTATAATAAAGAAATAAATTTTCTATCCCATTAACTACTCATAACTAAAATTTTAAAATAATTCATAACCTCACATAAAAGCCTAGGAATTAAATCAAGATAATAAAATTTATAGCAACCTTGGATGATTGAATGTAATATCATGCATATTATATTCTTTCACTCTTGCTAAGAGAGAACTCATCATAAGAATAAAGGAGCCTTTGTAAGAGCCTTTGATGGAAAGACACCTCTTTCTCTCCTGATTTAGGCCGCAACCAATTTCTCATGCATTTAAGTATACAAAATCCTATAGCCTATGTCAAAATAAAAAGTCCAAAAATCAAATAAAACTTAAAAAATTTACGTTAGATTTAAGTCATGACTCATGCCCTTCATGATCTAGTCTCTTAGGGAGTGAGTTTAAGGACTTAGTTTCTTTTCTAAGTAAATAACTACCTAACCATCTTGCAAAGCATATGACTTGCATACAAGGATTTAAGTGTAGGAGGAGTTAGTTGGTAGCCACTCCAGGCACTGATAAGTCCAGCAGTCAGGTGGTTTATCCTCTCTTGTGGAGGTAAACAGTATACCCATTTTTACCTTAAATTTAAGTCATGTTTTGGCCCTCGCCAAAGCTCCCTAGATATAGGATTTGAGGTTGATATTTCCCCTTACATACTACAAGCATAAATCCTCACCTCTTATGCATTTTTACAATCTTGTATTATGGAATTATAAGTCCTAGACTTCTAATAAAAATCCAACTCAAACAAATAAATCATCTCACATTCAAATGTATACAGCACAACCATATGATAGATTGGAGCGTTCACTAGGTTTTCTAGTATCATGAGCACTCAATACTCATCTCCCTTTATTTCGATAAGAACTCTTCCCTTTTAGATCTCCCCCACTTGATTTTTAAAAATATAACTAATCCTTTGATAGTCATATCTTTGAATTCTTTGGAGTGCCTACTTTGTCGAGTATTCTTAAGGGATTCATTTCCATGATGAATTAACTATGGAGGCTTTATAAAATAACAAACCCGATTTAAATAAACCCTGCTTTATTTTTCCATGTAAAGTAAGAGAAAATCTCTAGTATATTTGAAGACCCATCATGCCTTAAGAGTCCTCATTAGGTGATTAGGTCCAATATAAGGTAATAACTTCTATCTCTCGAGATAGTACAATTTTCTTTAATGTTGTACTCGATCACCCTAATGAGTATATTTGTGGATCTGCATGGTGTCCCCTACACAAACACACATAACATAAAAATAAATACCACAAAGATACATTATGCCTTAAGAGTCCTTATTAAGTGATTAAGTTCATCGTAGGGTAATGATTTCTATCTTTCGAGATAGTACACTATTCATTGATGTTGTACCCGATCACCTCGCCAAAGCTCCCTAAATTTAGGGTTTGAGGTTGATGTTTCCCTTTATAGACTACAAGCATAAATCCTCACCTCTTAGGCATTTCCACAATCTTGTATTGTGGAATTATAAGTTCTAGACTTCTAATAAAAATCGAACTCAAACAAATAAATCTTCTCAAATTCAAATATATAAAGCACAACCATAAGATAGATTGGAGAGTTCACTAGGTTTTTCTAGTATCATGAGCACTCCCTACTCATCTCCCTTGATTTCGATAAGAACTCTTCCCCTTTTGATCTCCCCCACTTGATTTTTAAAAATACAACTAATCCTTTGATAGTCCTATCTTTGAAATCTTTGGAGACAATAATTGTCTACTTTAATCGAGAGTATTCTTAAGGGATTCATTTCCCTCATGATATAATTAACTATGGAGGCTTGCCTCCATAGGGAACTTAACGAACTTGATTTAAATAAACCCTACTTTATTTTATCATGTAAAGTTGGGGAAAAATCTCTAGTATATCTGAAGGCCCATCATGCCTTATGAGTCCTCATTAGGTGATTAGGTCCATTATAAGGTAGTATCTTCTATCTCTCAAGATGGTACAATATTCCTTAATGTCATACCCGATCACCCTAATGAGTACATCTGTGGATCTGTGTGGTGTCCTCTCACATAAACACACACAACACAAAAATAAACCCACAAAGATCCATCATGCCTCAGGAGTCCTTATTAGGTAATTAGGTCCATCGTAGGGTAATAATTTCTATCTTTCGAGATAGTACACTATTCCTTGATATCATACTCGATCACCTCAATAAGTACATCAAAGAGCTAGATGATTGAATGTATAATATCATGCATATCATATTCTTTCACTCTTGCTAAGAGAGAGCTTTCATCTGTGCCAGAGAATAAAGGCTTAACCTATAAGAGCCTTTGATGAAAAGAAACCTCTCTCTCTCTCCTGATTTAGCCCACAGCCAATTTCTCATGCATTTAAGTATACAAAATTCTATAGCCTCTGTCAAAATAAAAAGTCCGAAAATCAAATAAAACTTGAAAAATTTGTGTTAGATTTAAGTCATGACTCATGCCATTCATGATCTAGTCTCTTAGGGAGTGAGTTTAAGGACTTAATTTCTTTTCTAAGTAAATAACTATCTAACCATCTTGCAAAGCATATGACTTGCATACATGGATTTAAGCGTAGGAGGAGTTAGTTGGCATGCATAAGTCAGCATCGGTGGTTTATCCTCTCTTGTGAGTAAAGCGTATACCCATTTTTACCTTAAATTTAAGTCATGTTTTGGCCCTCGCCAAAGCTCCCTAGATTTAGGATTTGAGGTTGATGTTTTCCCTTACATACTACAAGCATAAATCCTCACCTCTTATGTATTTTCACAATCTTGTATTATAGAATTATAAGTCCTAGACTTCTAATAAAAATCCAACTCAAACAAATAAATCATCTCATATTCAAATGTATAAAGCACAATCATATGATAGATTGGAGCGTTCACTAGGTTTCCTAGTATAATGAGCACTCAATACTCATCTCCCTTAATTTTGATAAGAACTCTTCCCCTTTTGATCTCCTCCACTTGATTTTTAAAAATATAACTAATCCTTTGATAGTCCTATCTTTGAATTCTTTAGAGACAATAATTTCTTATTTTAATCGAGAGTATTCTTAAGGGATTCATTTCTCTCATGATGTAATTAACTATGGAGGCTTGCCTCCATAGGGAACTTAACGAACCCAGTTTAAATAAACCCTATTTTATTTTTCCATGTAAAGTAGGAGAAAATCTCTAGTATATTTGAAGACCCATCATGCCTTAGGAGTCCTCATTAGGTGATTAGGTCCAATATAAGGTAATAACTTATATCTGTCGAGATAGTACAATTTTCCTTAATGTTGTACTCGATCACCCTAATTAGTACATTTGCGGATCTGCGTGGTGTCCCCTCACACAAACATATATAACATAAAAATAAACACCACAGAGATCCATTATGCCTTAAGAGTCCTTATTAAGTGATTAGGTCCATCGTAGGGTAATGATTTCTATCTTTTGAGATAGTATACTATTCATCGATGTCATACCCGATCACCTCGCCAAAGCTCCCTAAATTTAGGGTTTGAGGTTGATGTTTCCCTTTATAGACTACAAGCATAAATCCTCACCTCTTAGGCATTTCCATAATCTTTTATTGTGGAATTATAAGTTCTAGACTTCTAATAAAAATTGAACTCAAATAAATAAATCTTCTCAAATTCAAATGTATAAAGCACAACCATAGGATAGATTGGAGTCTTCACTAGGTTTCCTAGTATCATGGCACTCCCTACTCATCTCCCTTGATTTCGATAAGAACTCTTCCCCTTTTGATCTCCCCCACTTGATTTTTAAAAATACAACTAATCCTTTGATAGTCCTATCTTTGATATCTTTGGAGATAATAATTATCTACTTTAATCGAGAGTATTCTTAAGGGATTCATTTCCCTCATGATGTAATTAACTATGGAGGCTTGCCTCTATAGGAAACTTAATGAACCTAATTTAAATAAGCCCTATTTTATTTTACCATGTAAAGTTGGGAAAAAATCTCTAGTATATCTGAAGACCCATCATGCCTTATGAGTCCTCATTAGGTGATTAGGTCCATTATAAGGTAGTACCTTCTATCTCTCGAGATGGTACAATATTCCTTAATGTCGTACCCGATCACCCTAATGAGTATATTTATGGATCTGTGTGGTGTCCCCTCACATAAACACACACACAACACAAAAATAAATACCACAAAGATCCATCACGCCTTAAGAGTCCTTATTAGGTAATTAGGTCCATCGTAGGGTAATGATTTTTATCTTTCGAGATAATACACTATTCCTTGATATCATACCCGATCACCTCAATAAGTACATCTTTAGATATGCATGGCACCGAAAATAAACACCACAATCTTGATCTAAGTTTTTTATAATTGTGTTCAAATTCGAGCTCATTTAAAAAGAAATCATATTCTAGATTGGCTCAAATTGTTCACAAGCTCGATTTAAATTAAGATCATTGAGCTTTTAACAAATAGCTAGTTTAATAAAATAAATGAGCTTTAATCAAGCTTGTTCATGAATAACTTGTTGAAAAATATACGCAAAGTTATATCAATTAAAACTTATTAAATAAAAAAATTTTAAAAGATATTATTCGCGAATAAATCTTAATTGAGCTTCTTAACAAGTTTATTCACAAGCTTTTAACCGATAATATTCGAGCTCATTTAAAAAAATTCATATTTAGATTGGCTCAAATTGTTCACCAGCTCGATTTAGATTAAGATCATTGAGCTTTTAACAAACAGCTAGTTTAATAAAATAAATGAGCTTTAATCAAGCTTGTTCATGAATAACTTGTTGAAAAATATACGCAGAGTTATATCAATTAAAACTTATTAAATAAAAAAAATTAAAAGATATTATTCACGAATAAATCTTAATCAAGAACTTAAGAGTTTATTATATATATAGCGATAATATTCATGAATATATATATATATATATATATATATATATAAAATCTTTGTGTGAGTGTGTGTGGTGTGTGTATGAACATGAATTGGATACTAAAACTCGGTAATTGCCCTTTGATTTATCTTGTTTAAGACCGGCTACTGACTTGACAGTTTAATGTGTGATGATATTATGAAATTAAAGCGATGAATAGTTCAAAAAAATAAAATTAATAATAAATTCAAATTAAGAAATATAGATTTACGTAAAAAAAAAATTTAGATGAGAAAAATCACCAAATTTAGATAAATAAAAAATAATTAATTTTAAACTAATATAAAAAAGTAAAGTTTATTTAATGAATTCTTCTTATAATAAAACTTATTTTTAACAGATTTTTTTTTTTAGTTGTGTCTAAAAGATTCATGCCCGTTTGGAGTGATAAACTCAACTCAAGCATTAAGTTGAGTTAGCTTAAGATCACTTTAATTTAATATATTAATTTTAATTTAAAAATATATATTTACTATTTTTTAATTTAAGTCTATTACTGTATATAATTTTTATGTATTTATATATCTACTACCAAAAATTTGATATTTACGCATGATGACTTAATATATATACAGTAAAATATGTCTAAAGTGATACTATCTAAAGTGATATCCTATCTAAAGTGATAAATCATTTCGATCTCACCGTCTTTGTATGTGTCTGCTTTGATAAGATCAAGTGATATCAAAGTGATATATAGATGGTTTTCATCTTATATATATATATATATATATATATATATATATATATATATATATATATATATATATATATATATATATATATATATATATATATATATATATATATATATACATTAAAAAGTATGCAAACTATAATATTAAAATATAATAAGGGAAATCATAATTTTTGAACAAAAGTAAAATTTTTATGTTGTCAACTTTTCATCAATGATAGATCTTTTCAAATTTTAACATATTCAAAATAAAGAAAAAAAATATTTAAAATAGCCATTAATATTGATTGTACAATCTATTATCATATTTAATTCATTTTTCAAGTTGAACCTATTAAGACAAAATTATGCAAAATTAATTTTTGATAGAATTGATTTTGTATTTATTTTTAAGAAATGTAAAGTAAAATTTATATTCAAAACAAGAAATTGAAAAATAAAAAAAAGCTGACGAAAACAATGCTGATTTTTTTTTTCACATTTTCACTCCTTTTAAAAAAACGTGCTACTTAAAAAAAAATTTCCAATTTTTGAGGGGCTCAAATTGGTAGATTTAGAATATATATATATATATATATATATATATATATATATATATATATATATATATATATATATATATATATATATATATATATATATATATATATATATATATATAATCTTGATGTCAAAAAAATGTAATAATCGATCCAGTGAAATTAGAAGACTTAAAATATCATTGAAAACTTTGTGATATTAATTAAATCTTTAAGTACTTTCTAAATATGGAGTGTTTGTAGTCAAATTGAGCGTCTTGACGAGCCGGATCTAACAAGCCCGAGATCTCTTGACTCTGACTTTATTTGAATATTCAAATATTTAAAATACATCAGATGATCAAGGGAAGCATTTTTGACCTTCCCTGGCTAACTATCGATCTTGGGGGAGATGTGTTTGCCGCCGTAGTGGCTGTCGTGTTCCTCGTAAAAGTCAAATTATCTCATTTTGAGACTCTTCCATTCAGCGCACACGGTCTTCTAGAAAGATTCATGTTGCACATTCACCGATAGTGTCATGCCTATCAGGGGGAAGTGAGGCAGAAGCTTGGCGTCCTTGGTTCAAAGATTGGTTTCGAGGGCGACAGGAATTGGAGCGGGAGATCCGTTGTTGTGAGTATTATGCCTATTGGCCATAATGCAGGTGTACACAAAAATTGCGATTGAGTGGTTTGATTCTCACATACTGTGTCAAACTGTTGCGTGCTAGAAAACTAGTTGTGATAGAATAAAAGTTTACACCTTAGCTTTGTTGTGGAATCCAGAACACACATAAATGTTTGAAGAATGAATAAAAAAAATTCCAGAATTTTTATATGGAAAAACCCCTGAATATGGGAAAAAAATCACGGGGCCTAGCCCAATAAAAATCTTTCACTATGTATCTATTTCAAAGTACAAAGTTTTCCTGATAACGGGATTACATAATTGTATATGAGAAGGGCTGACAATGGGAATCCTAGAATCGCAATATATGGTCGTGGTTAGGTTTTATTGTTGGTGGCGGTTGATGGTGAGGCGAGTGAGGTGGCCGCGGTGGCGAGATGATGACCGAGATAACCAGCAACGATGGTTGATGACAATGATGATCGATGGTGGTGGAGACGGCGGTACGACGTAGTCTGCATGCAGCGGTGGTGGCACGGCGGCCAGTAACAGTGGTCCGGCGAGGATATGACGTCGATGTTTAATAGCGATGACCGGCGATGGTGGTTGCGGTGATACCGGCGATGTAGTGGATGATAGCCGGCAGCAGTGATTGGATAGTGGCCGGCAGCAGTGGTGTCGCCGCGTGATAAGCGATTGGCAACGAATGTCCGGCAGTGAAAACAAGCTGATGAACAGTGATGACCGGTAGCGTGATTGGTGCGAGGATCGGCGGTGAAATTTATGGCCCGTGATGATAGTAATGTAGTGGTCGATACCGTCGAATAGTACAATTATGGAGGATTTTCAAGCTTTAAAGCCCTCTCTTTCTCCCTCATGTAAGAAAAAATGAGAAATTTATAGAGGATGGTGTTTCTATGAATACATGCAAAATCCAAACCACTCCATCGGATGGCTCAAAATACTTCTCTTGATCATCTGATGTATTTTAAATATTTGAATGTTCAAATAAAGTTAGAATCAAGAGATCTTGGGTTTATTAGATCCAGCTCGTCAAGATGCTCGATTTTATTATAAACACTCTATATTTAGAAACTACTTAAAGATTTAATTGATATCCCAAAGTTTCCAACGATATTTTATGTGCTTGACCTTAACTAGTTTCGACTTAGGATAAGATTACTTTTAGCATCAAGATTCGTGCTTTGACTAGTGGGATTTTAGGCGGAAGTGAACGGGCTGAGAATTTTAGGTGAAGTCCATACTCTAGGGTATCCTGTTGGGGGAAATAAATAAGATTCTGCTCCAAAGACGATTTCTGGCTCCATCATAGAGGGTCCATTAAGGAGACGAAAGGGGTGTAGTAGATAGCTCATTTGGAGTTGGGGCAGTGCATTCCACTATAAAGTCTGTGAATACTTGAGACTTTATATCAAGTCAGGGTAGGAAATGGATATCAAACTCTCTCAATTCTACAGACCATTTGATTAACCTCCCAAATGCCTCTCGTTTCTGTAGAATGGCCATCAATAATAAATGAGTGTAAACGTCGATGGTGTGAGCTTGAAAGTATGGACGTTATTTTCGCACTGAGAAAACTAAAGCCAAAGTCATCTTATCTACCAGTGGATAATGACTTTCTCGAGAATTTTACCATAAATTGGTCGTTGTATCCCATTTTCTTCTCGCAAAAACTCTTATCTGGAAGATATCGTGAGATATAAGTATAACATCTCTCCTTGGATAGGCTTGGATAGTAAGAGTGGAGATGCTAAATATTCTCTTAGTTACTCAAAAGAAGACTGACATTCATCAGTCCACTGAAAATTATTATTTTTAGCTCCCTTTAGTATTTTAAAGAATGACAAATATTTATCCCCATAACGGGCTAGGAAGCGGGATAAGGAAGTAATTCGTTCATTCAAATGTTAAACTTCTTTGATATTCTTCGAAGGAGCCATATCTCTGAGGGCTCTGATTTTCTCGAGATTGGCCTCAATCCCGCGATGGGTTACCATAAACCCAAGAAATTTTCCTGACGTAACCCCATAAGCATACTTAGTCAGGTTAAGTTGCATGTTATAACATCGAAGAAGGTTAAAGTTATTTCTAAGTTAGAAATATGTTGTGAATCTTTCGAGAATTTTACTAACATGTCATCCACATATACCTCCATTTTGCGGCCAAAGATGTCTTTAAAAACCTTATTCATAAGGCGTTGATAGGTAGCACCAGCATTTTTTAACTCGAACGACATAACTTGGTAACAATATAAACCTTTATATATTTGAAATGATGTGGCTTCTTCATCTATTAGGCCCATTTTTATTTGGTTGTAACCTGAGTAAGCATCCAAAAAACTGAGCATTTGATGTCCAGACGTAGCATCGACTAATTGATCAATTCGAGGGAGAGAAAAACTATCTTTTGGGCAAGCTTTATTAAGATCAGGGTAATCAATACACATTCTCCATATTCCATTTGCTTTTTTAACCATGATAAAATTTGCTAGCCATGTAAGGTTATATATTTATCATATAAATCTCACTTCTAAGAGCTTGTTAACTTCTTGTTCAATAGCTTGAAGGCGATCAGGTGCAAAAATCAGCTTCATTTGGATAATCGGTTTGAATGTTGGATCAATCTTGAGGGAGTGCATGATCACATTGGGGTCGACCCCTGACATATCTGTTAGACTCCAAGTGAAGATGTCTTGATTTTTGTGCAAGAAGTCAATGTATTTTGTCCTCTGTTGGTCTGAGAGCATGGATCCAACTTGCATTGTTCGTAAAGGTTGGTCATCTGACAATGAAACAAGGAATAAGTTTTCTACAGGTAAAGCTCTCTGGGGTACTTCTTCATCTCGAAAATTAAAATTTTTGATGTTGAAGGTCACCGAAGGGCGTGGTTGAGCTTGTTTGAGGTAACATGATTATGCTATTTGTTAATTTTTGCAGACCACTCCAACCCTAATAGGGGTTGAAAATTTCATCTTAAGATGAGATACTGAAGTGACGGCACCAAAAATTTATTGGAGGGGCCTTCCGAAGATAGCGTTATATGTCGAATCTGACTTGACCATCATGAATTGAATTGAATGAGTCACTTATCGAAGAAATTCTCTGAGGACAACAGGAAGGGTAATTGTCCCCTCTACTCGCACAGGGCTATTATCAAATCCATATAATGGTCCTGCAGTGGGTTGGAGCTTTTCCCTAACCAAACCCATGCTAAGAAATGTGGAGTAAAATAAGACATCAATAAAACTCCCGTTGTCAATCAAAATTCTCCTAACATTATAGCATGGGTCACCAATCCCTGCGCTAATGACATGTGGATCTTGATGGGAAACTTGGACTCCTTCTAAGTCCGAGTCATTAAAAGTGATGGAATGATCAATACGAGATTTTTTTAACTCTGCTTCTTCAGAGGTGGCAATGAGGACTTGAATAGATAGTAGTGGTCTTCCTACAATTATTTCAATTTCTCCAACTTTTTTATGACTATTTTATTATTTCTGTAATGATTGTCTTGATTGTCCCCCAATTGGAGTTATGTTTGCTTGAGTCGATTAATTCTTCACAAATCGACGTAGATATTTTTGTTGAATGAGCCTCTCGATTTCTTCTTTGAGTTGTTTGCATGCCTTGGTAGTATGTCCACGACTTTGATGGAAGTGACAATATTGCTTCTGATTTTCTAAATTTGATTTTAACAGATGTGGCCACTTGATTGTTTCTTCATCTCAAATGACCATCAGGATGTTAACACAAGATGTGTTCAGTGGTGTGTATTCATTTTCTGGTCGTGGTTCACATCGTTGATGTGAGGGTCGTAGAGGAAGATCACGATTGCCTTGTTGCTTCTTTTGATGGGATTGTCGGTCTGCATTCCTTGGGGCGCTCTTATGTTTTCCTTTAGATTGTTTAAATTATTTACGATGGGCATTAATAGTCTCATTGACAGAAATTTGTGCTTCCACATGATGAACCAAGTCAGCATATGAGCGAACCGTATCTCGCATTAGTGATGAGTAGAAAGGCCTAGGACGGAGCCCTCTAAGGAAAACTCCTCTTAATAGTTCAGGGTCTACTCCAGGTATTTGGCAAGCTTCTAAGGAGAACCTCTAGAAATATTCCTTAAGTGATTCACCCTCATTTTGACGAATGCTTGAGAGATGAGAGAAATCTTTAATGATCCTCTGATTTATAATGAGATGTTCTACAAAAATCTTGGCGAGTTCATCAAACGTATGGATGGATCCCCTTGGAAGGGAGTAGAACCAAGTACGAGCCTACCCCTTGAGGGTAACTAGAAAGACCTGACAAAGCAATGTGCCAAGAGCTCATTGGATATGCATGATGGTCCTGTAATGGTCGATGTGTTCATATAGGTTAGTTGGCCCATCATAAGAGTCGATGCTCAGAAGCTTGAACCCTATAGGAATAAGATGTTGAAGAATAGCTTCAGTTAGAGGTGAAGACTCCTGATAACTGCGATGAGAGAGAAGATGATTTCCATCTTTATAATGGAATTCTTCTCGCACCAAGCATTGTAATTTTGCACGTATAACGTGGCGAGTGGAGTTAACAAGAAGAAAATGTGCTAAGCTACTCACAAAAATTGGTGGATTAGCAGTCGGTTGAGCTGCAAGTGATGGATGAGTAGAACTAGCAGTGTCAAGGAGGTCAGTATCACAGTCTCGAAGTAGAGGAACTTCAGTCTGATGGCAAGAAAGCCCCGTATTAGCATTTTGACCTTCCCTGGCTAACGATCGATCTTATGGGAGATGTGTTTGTTGTAGTAGTGGCTGTCGTGTTCCTCATAAAAGTCATATTATCTCATTTTGAGACTCTTCCATTCGATGCACCATCTTCAGAGAGATTTGACACCTTCACCGATAGCGGCCTATCGTGGGAAAGTGAGGCGTAAGGGCATCCTTAGTTTAAAGATTGGTTTTGAGAGTGACGGGAGTTAGATCGAGAGGCTTTGTTATTGCGAGTATTGCGCCTATTGGCCATAATGCAGGTGTTCATAGAAATTGCAATTGAGGGGTTTGATTCCCACATATGACGTCAAACTGTTGTGTGCTAGAAAATCAGTTGTGGTAGAATAAAATTTTATGCCTTAGCTTTGTTGTAGAATCCAGCACACACACAGATGTTTGAATAATGAATAAGAAAACTCTAGAATTTTTACGTGAAAAAACTCCTGAATAGGGAGAAAAAACCACGGGGCCTAACCCAATAAAAATCTTCCATTATGTATCTATTTTAGAGTATAAAGTTTTCTCGATAACGGAATTACATAATTGTATATGAGAAGGGCTGACAATGGGAATCCCAGAATCAGCAACAATAGTTATGTAGCCGTGGTTAGGTTGTAACAGTTGTTGGTGGCAGTTGATGACGGTGAACAGCAGGGGTCAGCAACCGATGGTGTCGGTCGGTGGTGGTGATGACCGGTGGAGATGACCGGTGACGGTGGTTGATGACTACGATGATCGATGGTGGTGGCCGATGGCGGCAACCGGCGGTGGTCGATAGCGGCAACCGGTGATGGTGGTCGGGCGCAGATCGGTGACGGTCACGAGATGACCGACAATGATGACGGCTGGCGACCGCAATCGATGGTGATGACCAGATGGTGGTTTACTTCGTGGCGGATGACCAATGGCGGTGGTCGACGATGGCAGTTGGTGGCGACCAATGGCGGTTGGCGGCGACCAACGGCGGTGGTCTACGGTGGCGAGGACCGGCAGTGGTCGACAGCGGCGAGGACCGATGGTGGTGGCCGACGGTGGGGGTTCGTGGTGGTCGGCGATGACCATGATCGATGGCGATGGCCGATGGTGCCAAACTCATATTCAGCCATATTATTGGTTGCAAGAAATTTTAGGCGAAGTTCATTCTCTAAGGTATCATGTTGGGGGGGAATAAGTAAGATTTCTTCTCCGGCACTAGTATTTCCTGAAGCTCCATCAAGAATATGATTACAAGCTTCCTGAACATGGTCCTCGATAGTATCACGATAAGCTAGGGAGTTCTTAAAGTCCTCCACTGCCTTCAAGGAGATTTCATTTGCTTCCGCTCTTGACATTATAAGCTCCTTCTCAGAAAGATAATCATGTAATACTTACTTCTCCAGTTCAAGAGCTTTCTTCTCCGCTACAAGTGCCTTGAGTCTTTTCTCTTTCTGGCGAGTCTCTGCTCTCACCTCAATAAACTCATCACGAGTGTGCTCCACCTCCTGACTCTGGAGAGAAAGAGAAGTTAACATGTTCGCTAGCTCAGTTCTACACCTGATTAGCTAATCCTCCAGAACTACCACTTCTTTGGCCTTAGCACTCATCTTTCGCTCATACTCGCCTTACAAATATTTTATCTTCAAAAATTCAATATTCCACTCATTTAGATCGACACCCAAATGAGCCATCAACCCTAATGTTTGAGCTACATATAATTAAAAAAAATCACAAATATTACACAAAGAAAAAAAGAAGAAAAGAAGGAGAATGAGAAGACAACGTACTAATTCGCCGCTGACGCGTAGTGCATACGCTTTAACACCTTCGTGAATATGCTGAAACAATTCTCCCATTATGAGTTGAGATAACTAAACTCTCAGAGGTCAACTGGGGATGAACATCTTCTCCACAAATATTTGATGTAGTCACTTTGGCATATGTCTTCTTTTTCATTAAAAAAGAAACATTGCTATCACCGTGATTTCGTAACGGGCTAATTGAAATAATCCTGTGAATATGAGGAGACTTTTCATCACCTTTACTTGATCTCTTATGTGAAAGAGCATGAGATCTCACTGCCTTAATGGAAAGGCCAACCTTGAACATTCTATCTTCAATTATATATTTACCAATGTGGCGTAACTCATGTTATAAGCTTACTGCATCAGGAATATTAAGAGTCGTTAAGATTTAATTCTCTTCAATCAGTAATGGATCTGGAACGTCATGCAATCTTCCTCATCTCTTAGGGATGCCCCACTCATTTTTCACAAAAAGAAATCCATTAGACTAATTTCTAGATGGATCCCGTGCTGAAAATTCTATCTAATTCTTTATAGCTCAATAAGAAACACGTCCCTGAGCATCACATGTGAATCTAAATATTTGGTACAAGTATTTGATATTCAAAGTAACACGCTCTAAAGAAAGAAATAAACCAACGATGATCACTAAAGCTCGAAATGAAAATTGTGACAAAGTTACACCGCATATTTTAAAAATCTCAATCAATTCAGAAGCCAAAGGGAATTGCAGTCCCGCACGAAGAATCATCTCAGAAATAATAAAGTATCATGGCGGAGATGAACAGGCTCGATCAGACTTTTTGGCAACAATAGCCACCAACTCATTAGGGAAATAAAATTTCCTACAGAGCACCATTAAACTATCTATTGTGATAGTGGATGATATATCCTCTGTAGCTATCATGCTATTGGTTTTCTTCTGAACATCATCCTGTGAAAATACATAATAAATAAATAAAAAGAGAGAAAAACATAAAAATCTGAGAATTGTGTGAAGCAACTCACTCACCCCAATACTTTGGCATATCCTTTCCTAACTTTGTCGCTCACGGACAGCTTCGAATAAATTTTTTTGCCTACGATCTGACAAAAAATATACTCATACATATGAGTTCAAAAAAAAGCTATTCCTCTCTAATAATACTCTAAAATACCTGCCAGATTTTCTGAGTTGTTCAAAGGATGGTTCCTAATTGTCACTTCCCCGCCATCTTGGCAGTTGTCAACTGTTGAACAATCCATTGGAGTTTCAAGAAATTCAATTTCCTACAAGAAGAAGTAGAAACTACGGGCCTTGACCACCTCCAAACCCGATCAGTCTGACGAGGACAGCTGACGCCTCTTTCGAGGGAAAACTAGAGCCTCGCCGTATGAACTATGGGCCTTGATCACCTCCAAACCTGGCCGGTCTGACGATGACAGTTGACGCCTCTTTCGAGGGAAAACTGGAGCCTCACCATATGAACTACGAGCCTTGATCGCCTCCAAACCCTATCGGTCTGACGAGGACAGTTAACGCCTCTTTCAAGGGAAAATCGGAGTCTCGCCGTATGAACTACGAGCCTTGATCGCCTCCAAACCTAGTCGGTCCGACGAGGACAATTGATGCCTCTTTCAAGGGAAAACTGGAGCCTCTCCGTATAAACTACGGGCCTTGATCGCCTCCAAACCTGGTCGGTCCAACGATGACAGTTGACGCCTCTTTCGAGGGAAAACTGAAGCCTCGTCGTATGAACTACGGGTCTTGATCACCTCCAAATTTGGTCGGTCCGACGAGAACAGTTGATGCCTCTTTCGAGAGAAAACCGGAGCCTCACTGTATGAGGTACGGGTCTTAATCAGCAAAGAGAATGATCTTCTCTTAAGAAAAAGGTCAAAACTTCGCTGATAAAAAGAAAAGGAAAAAAAAATTTTACCCTAGCCCTTGAACTTTCGCTAAATAATTTCTCATCAAATGCAGAGGAACACTAGAGCATATGAGAGTTGTGTCTCCTCACTTGACCTTAGGGGGATTTTTATAGGCCCATCATAGGGGCAAAAGGGAAAAAAATCAAAAAATACGAAAAAAATTGAAAAAAATCGAAAAAATGCTCAACGGCGAAGCGCTATGACGGGGTGTGGGCTACGGTCGAGGGCGCATCCATGACCGTCTGACGGGCAGAACTCAAGCACCAGACGCATCCGCCCTATATCCGCTCGATCATAATCTGCACATGAAAATCTATTCTCTCAAACTATATAGTCAATAAACCCGTAAATTCTATTAAGAATTTATTATTTTCAATTATTTAGCATATATTTTTGGATGATAGAGATAATGTCATCCAAAAATAAGTGGACAACTGATATTGCGCTAAAAACCCCACTAGTCGAAGCACGAATCTTGATGTCAAAAGCAATCTGATTTTAAGTCGAAACTAGTCGAGGTCAAGCACTTAAAATTTCATTGGAAACTTTGGGATATCAATTAAATCTTTAAGTAGTTTTTAAATATTGAGTGCTTATAATCAAATCGAGCATCTTGACGAGACGGATCTAACAAGCCCACAATCTATTGATTCTGGCTTTATTTGAACATTCAAATATTTAAAATACATCAGATGATCAAAGGAAGCATTTTGAGTCATCCGATAGAGTGGTTTGAATTTTGCATGTATTCATAGAAAGCCCTCCCTTTAATCTATAAATAGCCCCTCATTCTTCACATGAGGGGAGCCAAGTTAAAGACAAGAGAGAGCTCTAAAGCTTAAAAATCCTCCAAGCATAATCATGTTACCACGCCATCGAATTATCGCATTCAACCATCGGCCAGCCCGCTGACCCCTGCTTAACCACCGCCGACCACGCGTTTGACATCGCCGTCAACCACCATCGCACCAGCCGGCCATCGCTACAACCACTCGCCCATTACCATCATCACCATCGCCATTATCGCTGGTCAACTATCGTTATCCATCTCCGACTATCCGGCTCCACCCTCGCTGCGGGCTGCACCGCCGCCGCAGACCACCACATCGATCATCATATCAACCATCGCTCGGTCATCTCCACGGTCACCATCTGACATCACCATCGGCCATCACTCTTGTTCACCATTATCAATTGCCACCAATAACTGTTACAACCTAACCACGGCTACATAGCTATTGTTTCCTGATTCTTGGATTCCCATTATCGCTCTTCAGATTATAATTATATAGTTATCGGAAAACTTTTCAAATAGATACATAGTGAAGGATTTTACTTGAAATTTCGTGATTTTTTCCCCTATTCAGGGTTTTTCCACATAAAAATTCTGAAGTTTTCTTATTCATTCTTCAAACATATGTTTGTGTGCTGGATTCCACAATAAAGCTAAGGCGTAAACTTTTATTCTACCACAACTAATTTTCTAGCACGCAATTATATATATATATACAAAAAATCACCGAGGCAAATTTCTTACTGAAGAAAGGCGCAGATCAATCTAATTTATGCCGCACATAGTTCCACTTTAGCCGCAAAGCATCGAATCGATAAGGCAGAACTCAGCGGACCCAGCAATGGCTTCATCTTCCATGCTTGTTAGGTTAACTATTTTACATTACAGCTCTCTCAGAGTTGACTAAAATCACCTCTGAAATCCCTCAACAACTCTTCTTTCTTTCTCTCTTTCAGATAAATATACACTAAACCAAACTTTTTAGGCGGAGTGGAACAAACCTTCACTTGCCATTAAAAAACATACAGAAATTAGGCAGGCAGGCATTCAGCTGATAACATTGCCTTGTCTTCTTCTTCTTCTTCTGTTGAATATTTTTCCTTCGTTGCTGGTCAACACCTATATTAGGGGAGCTTCCACTGGAGAATAGAGAGGGAGAGATCTGATTATTCTGATAGCGATATAATAATATGGAGGTCAAAGTTATCATCTTGCTGTGATTGCATATAAATGTGACCGCAAAGACGTCGACTTTACTAAAAATGGTAGTGTAAATCTGAAGAGAATTGAGAACGGCAGAGATCCTTTTATGGCGGGGGAGGTGGTGGGCTTCTGATTAATGGAAGCTTGGGTTGTTGTTATTATTGTCTACTGGTTTTGAGCTCCTGGTTTGAACTGAAGCGATTGATTTGTTGAATCTGGAGTGCTTTTCTGTGTCTTGAGATGTGGGTTTAGGGGAGGAGGATTCTGCAAGTATTGGAGGTATGGGGATTGGAGATTTTTTGTTTTGTTTCAAGAGCACTGTTTATTTCTTTGGCGTTCTGAGTTTTTTTAAGCCTCGTTTTAGGTTGTCTTTTTGTGCATTGAATATTCTAGGAAGAAGGTCGAGCTTTTATTTAAGAAATATTTATTATGTGCGTTTTACATCTAAATTTTAATAATATAACTTCATATAATACTTAATCAATATATAATTATAATATACTATGTATTAATTATGAAATATTATGTATATAAATATAATATATTATCATATCATTAATATTACATTAATATATAATACTATATAAAATTTTATAGTTGTGTATTTATTAAATATCTTATACAAACTTTATGTTATTCGAGTCTGAATTTAGAGTTACATCTGGACTTCTCATATAATAATCGCTCTTTGATTTATTGGTTGAATACTTTTTCCTCTTTATTTTGGTTCGAGTGTTATTTTTGATCTTTACCTCTGTGTATATATATATAACATAATTTTTATGTATTCATATATCCAATATTTAAAATTTCATATTTATAAATATAATATTTTTTTCTATGCATAAAATGTATTTTAGACTTCAAAAAGTTAATAATAGTATTATTTTTTTATGAAATATTAAAGATCTATTGTTATTGATTTAGATATTAGATTTTAAATTTTAGACATAAATTTATAAGAATTTGAGGTTGTGCATGTAAATGCCCAAAAAAAATGATATGAAAATTGTGGGAAACAAAACTTTATTCAATGATAATTTGCAATATTAGACAGTGAAAATCATAAGAAATGGAAGCTTAGGTAGATAACTGATGGCCAAATTTAAATTTAATTTTAAAAAGGTTTATGAGAGATGATCAATCTCATTCATATTTCTATATTAATTTAAGATTTATTTGAGATCAATTTTATTTTGTGTTTCAATTTTTTAGGTTTATTTTAAATATATTTATTTGATGTATTTTAAAATTTTGAAAATATATTATATTTTTTAAAACACTTAATATAATTTTTATAAATTTTAAGTTTTCTTAAAAATAATTAACATCTAAAATATATTTTATTTCAAATTAAAACTTAAATAAAATATAATAATAAATAAATAAGTTCTTCATACTTTTATTGTTATGAAAGGAAAGCCTTCTGAGACGACAAGGATCATGCTAAATTGAGATTGAAAATTATTTCAAAGTGCAAGAATATTATGACTTAATTCTTTTTTAAGATCAACTAAAAAAATTAACATATGATAATATATATATATATATATATATATATATATATATATATATATATCTCTTAACATGATATGAAAAAATATAATGTGACATGAAATATTTTAAAATGATTAGCTTGTTTTTTAATATTTTAATGCTTTGATTTAGATTTTATATCAAAGCTTTTCATGAATTTAAAATTTTTTCTATAAAACCATAAATGTTTTACTATTTTGTTATAAATTTTATTTAATATTTTTTGTATTATTTTCAAATCAAAAATTAATGATTTAATCATTTTAAAATATAGTAGAATTATAATATACCAATTTTGAAGCTCATTCTAATGAAAATTGGATTAAAATGTTTAACATAATATTTTTACATAGAGTTTGTTTGGGATCAATTTTATTTTGTGCTTGCATTTTGATTTTTTATATTATTTTTAAAAATATATTTATTTAATATAATTTTTATATATCAATATTTTCAATGATACTCAAAATAATTTTTAAATATTTTAAGTATTTTTAAAAATAATTATCATCATCAAATATATTTTATTTCAAATCAAAATATAAATTAAATTTAAAAATTAAAGTGATCCAAACAGCCTCTTTGTTTAAATTGGATGTTTTTAAAATAAAAAAAATGCCATTGCTATGAGCATCGAAAAGTACAGCAAAATTTATTTTAAAAAAAAAAAAAAAAAAAAATTAAAGCTTATTACTAAAATGTTTTGGAAACACTATTTCTGAAATTTTGAATATTTTTTTAGTTCTCCTTCGTTTATTTTCCGATTAAGAAGAAGGCGCAGATCCCAAATAGCTCGTCTTCCCCAATTTCTCGGCTTGAAATCAGTTCTTAATCGGTGGCAGAGAAAGAAAGAAGAATCATAATGTGCTAATAAGATACAGTATTAGCCTTCTTTACTCGAATATCTCCCATCCCAAGTGAACTCCACAGCTTTCATTGCTCTTCCCAATCTATATAAAAATATAAACTCATTACTTCCATATTCTATATATTTCACAGTCAAAATCCCTTCTAAACGTACTTCACTGGTCTGCAACACAATGTTCCTCATCATTTTCTCTTTCTCTTTGACCTCTTCATTAGAATTTAACAGATCTTTGTAGATAGTAAGCACTCGCTTCATCTTTAGCTTCCATAGTTACAGTTACTTGACCTTTTACTTTTGTTTCCTTTATTTATATGAATTATTGAACTCGTCTTTTATCCTCTGTCTGAGCAGGTCACCTTATTGCAAAGGATTGAAACCAAGCTAGAAATACTTGTCGACACTCTGGTTAGTTTTACTATGGTAAAATTTCCTTGAAAAGTTCAGTGATATTCATATACAGACTGTTGTAAAGATTGTTGGCTTGACGAGTGCAATTTTATCAAACAGAAACCTTCCTTCTGAAGCTGGAGTTTGGAAGATGGGCTTAGCTCCAAGTCCTAGTTTTAGAAGTGAGGAGTACTTGGATGGTTTGATTACAGATTATGTTAATGGAAAGGGAACTAAGATTAGGGCAGCCAAACGGTCTACTGCTCGCCTTGTTACTATTCTCACTTGTCTTCAACTTGCATTTGCGATCTATGCTACTTTCCTTATATATTACATGAGCCCTTCTGTCGATCTGAGAACTAAACCAGACTTCTCATGGGCGAGCCAAATAGCGAAACAATGGACGAACTTCATAGTTCAACCAAGAATGCTCTCTGTCCTCCAAGAGGATCCAGTGATTCAGTCCCCAGTGGAGGTCTGTGAGCATGAAAAATTAGATTTTGAGCAGAAGAAGTCTAATGATGAAGTCATGATCAGGCTCAAACGGGAACTTTATGATGAGATATTGGAGTTTCAGAATAAGAATTTAGGAGCTGAAACACTTGCTGAGCTCATGAAGATGGAGTCTCAGTGGAGCACAAAAGGTCCAAAAATTCCGAAAATCACTGTAATATTGAATCACTTTAAGAGAAAAACACTCTGCGCTCAGCTGAACTCTCTGCTGAATCAGACACTGCCCTTCCACCATTTATGGGTTCTTTCTTTCGGGAGCCCAAACGAACACTCATTGAAGAGAATTGTAGAGAGCTATAATGATTCGAGGATTAGCTTCATCAGCTCGAGCTACGATTTCAAGTATTATGGAAGGTTTCAGATGGCGCTGCAGACAGAATCAGACTTTGTTTACATTGTTGACGATGATATGATTCCCGGGAAGAAGATGATGGAGATCTTAGCTCATGTTGGGGGTATAGAAAAATATAGAAATTCTGTTTTGGGGAGCATTGGGAGGATCTTGCCATTTAGGCAGAAGGACTTCACCTTTCCAAGCTACAGAAAATTCAGGACAAAGGAGGCAGGACTTTATCTGCCTGATCCTGCCTACAATATCACAGTAGATAGAATTATTCAGGTTGATTTCTTGTCGAGCTCATGGTTCTTGTCTTCTGATCTTGTCAAGACATTATTTGTGGAGACTCCCTTGACTTTCATGACAGGTGAAGATCTGCACCTCAGGTAAATACAAATGAAATCTATTTTGTTAAATAAGATGCATCAACATACTACCAATTTCATGTATATCATTCATTTGTGACCAAGCTTGTTTAAATTAGTTAAAGACGGCAAAATTTTGGATCTTTTTGGACTAGTTATTTCATTTTAACCACTGCTACAGGTCTATTTAACTGTTACTTTTTTTAGCTTTTCAGAAATTGTTTATAGACAATATTGTCTGGCATGATTCACTTGCAATTTGCAGCTATCAGCTTCAGAAGTACAGAAATGCAGGCTCATTTGTGCTACCTGTTGATCCAAATGACAAGGAAACATGGGGAGATAGTGAGCACAGGCTTGCTTATGTGTCTGAAACCACAGTCATCTTCAAAGATGTCATACAGATTCGAGACGATCAATGGTGGAGGGCGCTCTCCACCGGCTATATCACTCAATGGGCAGCAATGAACCCACAGAAGATAGATGCTCTCTTCTATGCTCATTCTATAGGAGAAGTGAAAACTTTAGCTCCTCTCCTCCAAAAATTCCACTCGACGGTTGGAAGAAAGGCCTACATTGTTGTCTCTGGAGGAAAATACTGTCCCTGTGAAGAAGCTGCAGATGTTCTCCAATGGCCGAAGTCTGTTTGCAAGGAGAGGAGGTTCAAGATCTTTGATTTAGGGATAGGAGCTATTTCCGATGCATCGAATTCGGAGGTTCCGATCATGCAAGCTGTGTATTCTAGTATGAAGGGGCTTGCTAAGATACACAATCCTAGCCTTCTTATTACAGTTTCAGACACTGACGAAAATGTTAAAAATGCTTTGAAAATGGCTTCTGAAAGTAGTTTGAATCACTCAGTGCTTGTTCTTTTGCCCAGATCTACTATAACCAAGGTTCTATGGATGGCTGATTTAAGACCTAGTGCATTACCAAGTAATCGCTCTCTCCCTTTGACCTGTTTGTTTTTGCTTTCCTTTATAGAAATTATGCATTGGTTGCTTCTAAATAGAGAAACTTGGTTCTGATAACTATTTTATTTATAACCCTCTCTGTTATAGCCAAATAGGAAAAATAAAAAATGTTAACTTTGAACTTCAACTTCTGACTAATCAACCGCATAAAATCGTTGAGAAAATTTCCATTTTTCTGCAGATTGGAACAGAATGAAAATCTCTGTCAATATCATCACCCAAAACCGCGCAAACTCTCTTCAAAGACTGCTTCAATCGCTCCAGAATGCATACTACCTTGGTGATGAAATACCTCTGAGCTTCCACTTGGACAGCAAAGTTGATGAACCGACTCTCAGAGCTGTTGGATCTTTCCATTGGCCTCATGGACCCAAACACATTCGAAGACGGATAATCCATGGCGGCCTCATTCGAGCTGTGAGTGAGAGCTGGTACCCTGCTTCTGACGACGATTTCGGTCTCCTCCTTGAAGATGACATTGAGGTCTCCCCTTACTACTATCTCTGGATCAAGTACTCGCTCCTTTCATACCACTACGACCCCCAGGTCTCCCTCCCCGAGCTATCTTCCATCTCCCTTTACAGCCCTCGCCTCGTTGAAGTTGTCAAAGAAAGACCCAAATGGAATGCCACGGATTTCTTCAAGAGAATACATCCCAACACTCCTTATCTCCATCAGCTCCCTTGCAGCTGGGGCGCAGTGTTCTTCCCCAAGCAATGGCGGGAATTCTATGCTTACATGAGCTCAAGATTCACAGAAGATGCGAAGCAAAACCCAGTTCAAATCCCCAAGTCAAGAACTAACGGCTGGCAGGCTTCATGGAAGAAGTTTCTGATCGATATGATGTATCTGAGAGGTTATGTGAGTCTTTATCCAAACTTCCCCAACCAAATGAGCTTCTCGACCAATCACATGGAGCCTGGCGCTCATATCAGCTCGAAAGACAATGTGCTGCAGCACAACAAGGAGGACTTCGAGGTGCCATTGATGAAGGATGACTTCACGAGGTTCTTGCCGTCGGGGAAGATGCCGCCGGCGTCGAGGCTGCCGGCGATCAATCTGTTCAACCAGGCAATGTCTTTGAAGGCGTTGAAGATGGCAGGCGCTAAGCTTGGGCAGGATGTCATCAGCTGTGGACAGATGGAGATTGTTGTGGCTGATCATGGCACTGGCTTGCCGAAAAATTGCTCGAAGTTCTAAATTATGGACTGCATGTCTGTATTGTTATTGTTAATCATAATCTTCTCTCTCTCTCTCTCTCTCTCTCTCTCTCTCTCTCTCGAATGTTTCTCATATTTTTGTCAATGATGCCAAAAGTGGCAACTTTCATTCAATATGTGATCCTTTAGTTCGTATGATTTAAATTCTATCTGAGTTGTCATGTGATGTCACAAAGGTTAAATTTTTAGGCCCTTTTATATACCTAGTACGTAAGTGTTATTCTTATATATTTACATATCTAATACTTAAATTCTTACATTTATTTAAATAATATATAAATTTTTAATATAACATCAAAATTATAATTATAGTTACTTTTTTTAAAAATAAAATACATATGTTTATGCATAAAAAAGTATAATTTTTATAAATATCAAATTTTAGATTTTAATATATAAATATGTAAAAATTGTGTTGTATGAATGTAAATTTCACAAAATTTTAATATGATCATATTAAAATTTGTGTTTTAACTAAGTAAATCTTGATAAAAAATTAAAAAATTTTATAAGAAAAATAAATTGTTTAAAATAATATGTTATTATTGTTGTGATTGTATGTCACATAATTCATATGCATTTATCGATATCTATATATATAATATTTCTGTGTACAAAAATATATTTTAATTTAAAAATTTTATGATAATAATATTTTTGATGTGATATTAAAAATATTGATGTTAGATTTGTAAATAAATAAGAATTGTGATGTGTATTTAAAAATACTTAAAATTGTAAGTGATTTATATTCCTTAGTTGCTATATATGCAGACATGGCAGCCAAGTCGTTCATTAAGGGCGATCTTACCCTTTCTCTATATCAATTTCTTTATTGATTTAATTAATTAGATTAGTTTATTCTCTTAAAATTTATTCTATTATTTAAGTAATTATCTTAATTATATTTTATTAATGACAATTACATAATATGATATCTTATTAGTATTTTTAATTATGATTTAATTTTTATTATTGATATGGCACTTAAAATACTACTAGTCGAAGCATGAATTTTGATGCTAAAAGCAGTGATCCAAGTCAAATGGTGATCAAGACTTAAAATATCCCAGAAACTATTTAAATCCCTAAATAACTCTTAAACATAGAGTGTTTAGTCAAATCGAAAGTGTCTCGACGGAGAATCTAACGCGAGCCCAAGATCTCATAATTACGACTTCATTTTGAGCATTCAAATACTTACATCAAGCGATCAAAGATCATTTTGAGCCATTCGATCAAGTGGAGTGGTTGGATTTTGCGTGTATTTACAGAGATGTCATTAAATTCGCCCTCTATAAAATCCGAGGATATCGTTAAAGCCACCATATTCGGCTTGATGCAGACCACCGCCGTTGGTTCCAACCACCGTCATACGCCGTGATCCTCGTCATCATCAATCTCTGTCGGTCTCCATCATGACGACCTTCATCATTAGTGATTGTTTCGCAACGTTCACCCGCCTATTCCTAGCAATGGTTCTGACTAAGCGTGACTATATGACTATTGTTGTCTGATTATGGGATTCCCATTGTGAGCCCTTCTCATATATAATTCTGTAATCCATTATCAGGAAAACTTTGTACTACGAAACAAATATATAGTGGAAGATTTTTGGTAGGCATTGATTTTTCTTTTTTTCGGTTTTCACGTTAAAATTTTTGGAGTTTTCTTCTCTTTAAATAGTGAATATCTTTGAATTTAAAGTAACAAGTAAACTTTTCTTCTGATTGGTTTTCAATAATTATTAATCACATAAAATCATTTAGCATGCTAATCCTTTCTTAATTAACATAATTTATTCCTATTATTATCTAAAATTTTCAAAATGCAGCTGAGAAAATAAAATTATGTAGCGGCCTATATGGCAGCCAAGGAGCACAAATATTTTTTTTAATGGGTGAGTTTGAACCTTTAATCCGTTTTAAATTTTTGTAGGTTCGAGATCTTTCTATTAAAATAAAATGTAAATTTTATTTTATTTTTTAAAATATTTTGGGCAATAGTTAACGCACTATGCAATGGAAGGACAAAGTGTGTATATATATATATATATATATATATATATATATATATATATATATATATATATAGTTGTGATATAAATTAACTGTTTTTATAAAAATTATATTTTATAAATAAAAATATAATATATAAAAATAATTTGAAATTTGAACACAAAATATATATATTTTTTAATTTTATTTCTTTTACTATTTCAATATCCTGTACTCATAGGTTGTTTATATATGAATTTCATTAACATTTATTATAATAATAAGCTTTAAGAATGAGAATGAAGTGGATAAAAGTAGGGTGTCACTAATTGATTTGAAACAACAATCAACACCGATTTGGCTCAGAAAAATACGAGTTCGAGTTGACCCAATTAATTTGTAAATCAATTTTGAGTCCAAGAATATGAGCGCTTTATTATTTATTTTTTGAATCCAATTAACTTGCAAATCGAAGAATGACCTAAATTTGAGCTAATTATGACTCACAAATTCAAATTTGACTCTATTTTAATCAAAATTTGACTTAAAATATAAACCTAAAACTAATCACTCAGGTCGTATTCCGATTACCCGGGTTGAGTTTAGGTTAAGATGTTTAATTCATTTAATAAACGAGATAAGTTCGAGTCATACGTGCTCGAGTCGAGTTAAATTCATGTCAGATCTATATCCTACTCATCGACCCAAACTGACACTGATCCATACATAATTTTCAATTACAAATCATTCTTATGTGACAATAATGAAATCTATAAAGATTTTTTGTATATATAATTTTATGTTAATGGATTCCTTCATATTATAGGGCCCCACAAACAAATAGTAGAAAATTGAACAAGACGTGTAGGAGCTGGTGGAACCGCTTTGCTTGCATTCCCAGACTCTCAGTTATGAACAACCACTCCAACCTCCAACTTTGCTTAAATTATAAGAAAACCCTAAATTAATTTCACTTATTTCTAATCTAATAATGGCTTTTCAAAATTTCTTTTTTATTTAACACATATTATTATTATTATTATTATTATTATTATTATTATTATTCTTATTATTATTTTATTTTATGATCAACTCAAATATATAACATAATATAAAAATTCAGAGCATTTTGGGACTGTATATTAACAATTTGGATTACAGAGGGATAACTCTTATAGAAATAGTCACGAGAAGAGCTAACATCAATTTTCAGGATGGATAAATTTATATATTAGGATAAAAATAAAGAATAAAAAAAAATTGGAGAAGGCAAATGACTAATTTAATACATTATATAATAGAAATTATCAAGTTCAGGGAGACGTAATTGCTCACCCCCTCAATTATACCTTAATCTGCCCCTAGAAATAGTACACATGTCAATTCTTATTTTTTTTTTCTATTTAGAGATCTAAATTGAATATTATGCTTATTTTTTCTATGGATTATGCATAAATTATTTATTTACTTTTAGTCTTAAACTTTATAATTTATAAGATTAAACTTGATTAAAGGTTTATTTGCGAATTCTTTTTAATGCTTTACTTTTAATATTATTATCTTACATTTATATAAAAATTATTTTTCTCTGTTATTTTGAAGTTTTTATACCCAAAAATTTACTTTTTATAAATAGAAAATTATGTTTTACCTTTGAAATTTACTGTTTACCTATTTTTGGAGTTTTTATGAAAAAAATAATATTTATAATTAAATTTGTTAATGTATAGTAGTTGTAAAAAAAGATATTATTAGATTTTCTTAAGAAAATTATAATATTCATAATATTTTTTTAAAAATATATTTTTTTATAATAATTTTAAAACTATATTTATAAATTATAATTATTCTAAATAGATCTTAAATCGTATAAAACTCTAATTAATTTGTAATTGAAAGAACAATTTTTATTTGATATTTTAAATATAATAATATTAAAAAAATTTTGGAAAATAATAATATTAATTTGATTCGGTTCTTTAAAAAAATGTCAAACTCCAAATTAAATTGAATCATGTGAGCTTATGCCAACTTTCGCTGATAAGTCTATTTTATTATTCGCCGTCTCCCTTGCTTTCCGTCACCGTTATCATTGCTCACCAACCGTTTGCCAATGGACGAACGATTCTTTAACGCCGTCAAGTGCTGCCTTCTCCCCAAATTGAACCTCTAAAAGGGCGCACTCTCTTGTCCGGCAAGAACCATATCTCTATGTTCGCCGGCGAACCAGTCGTCTCTTCTCCTCAAATCGTTGCCCTACACGTAAATCTCCATAAGGGGGGAGAGCTTTACTTGGTAAATCGTTGTTGGCTCTTTTCATTTCTGTTTTTCTCGCCATTTTCGGCCCTTTGTCTATTTTTGACGGAAGAATCTCGCCGTGTTTAGTTTGAACTGTGGACTTCCGAGCTTTTGTGATTCTGTGAATCCTGGAATTTCGTTCCATGTTTTTTACGTAATGAGACAGACTTTCACTATTTTGTGGAAAACATAGAAGGGCACGGAATCTGTGGGTTTGCGAGTTTATGAATTGTGATCAGAGGTGTATATACGAGAATCTAAAATTTGAGGCATTATATGCTCATCAACGCTCAAATGTTGATCTCCTTTAGATGATGCTTTGTAAAATTAGTTGACGGATTGCTTTTGTTTGGCTGCATTCGATAGGAGAGCTCTTCCAGTAGTCTTGTAGAATTTGGTAATCCTCGTTTATTTTTTTGTAATGCTTTTTGGCTAACTAAATCTCAATTTATTCTTTTTCTTCAAATCGTTATATTATTGTTGCCTGCTGGGAGAAAATCATCTTGACTGCAGGGTTTCATCGGATCTTCCCAGGCTCATGGCCATGCCCTGAAGAACCTATAGGTCAGTGTCCAATCCGAGGGCTTTACCATCTGGGAGAACCTTAGATGTTGAAATTTGTAACTCTAGGAGGAGGTTTAGTTCACTGTATCAGTATAATGGGCGAAGGACCTAATAAATGTCCGAGTTTGGGAACAAGAATAATAAATTTATAACTCTCAATTTGTATAGAAGAGCTGCATACTTGGGGATTTAAAGGGGAAAAGATATGGGGATATAGAGAATTTTTTCTGAGTTCAGAAGCTCTCTCCTTAGGTAAGAATCACAATTCGTAAAGACGATTTGACTTGGGAGGTGTAATTGTTGGCCGCGGGCTATTCAAGAATTATCGAATGCCACCCTATATCTATTTGGAGTCCATGGCTTTGATCAGGTTTTCATTATCATCGGAATTTATGTGAGTAGAAAATCACCCGGCCTTGGAATTAAACTACACAAAGTGGCTTGAATTAAGCTAGACAAATCCAATTTATCAATCCAAGTAGGGAAACCATGTTCAATGGTTTTTCTTCATTGGCATGTTCTTCATAGCAGAGGCTCACTGAGAGTCAAATGCATGTGAGAAGATGCATGAAATGGTTGAAAGGAGAGGAATTACATGGTAGACATGACCTAGAGTTTCCTTCATTAGGGTGGCAATAATAATTGCAAAAAGATTTTGGTGTTTCCTTATTCAGATACTGTTGGAGCAAACTTCCTCACTGCCGGAAATAAAATGAGACTCTTCCTTGTCTTTCAAGCATCATATTAATACCAATATCACAAAATGAAGACAGTAGCACTTGAAGTAATTTGTTAAAAAAATGATGACTTTTTGCATAATGTGAGTAAATGCAATATTTGTTGATGAGCATCTACTGATTTTACTTGGTGCGATGTGTCAGCCATGGGGCCGCTGGATGAATTCGCTCGAGGCAGCGTGCTGGTGGCCACAACCTCATAAATGGGCCATTTTCCCCCCTTCATTTTTAATGCCTTGTGCAAGCATGCGTGAGAAAGGGGAAAACTCGGCCTAGGCCAAGCTCAATTTGCTTGGTTTGGACGGTCAACTGGGAATTGGTTGTTTTTGACATCATTGAAATCCTCCATGTTTCATCTATGTTTGTGCATTTCATGATGATTTGTGTCAATTTTGTTGGATTTTTTTTAAAATTTTTAATGGGTCCGATCATAATCAATCTAGAGTTAATGATCAAACCACTCAAGATTAATTTTACTCCTCTCCTGATTAATCATTTTTGGTTCGAGCAATTCCTAGACCCACTTGGTATTTATGTGCCCTTGGTGGAAGGAGGGAGTTTCATGTTTGGTGGACTAGTATAGGCAGATTTCAAATTTCTTTTCCCTACAAGCCAAATCATACAAGGAAATAATTTACCCGTGTTTTTTTCTTCTACCAAATGAATGAGACAAAATAAATTACTGCAGCATTAATTTTCATTTCTATTTTCTTTTGCTTGAAGTGTGTAACAGGTGGGGTCCAGTTTAGGTGGATTAATATTAGTAACTATTTAAGACCATTGCTAGTTAAATAGTCATTGTACATGATTGTAACGTGTAACAAGAATTAGAGATAAGTCCATTAGTAATGTTTAACAGTCACATTTGTTTTCTCTCTTTTTTTTTTTCAGGAAGTGGTATTACTACTTGCTGCTAATTAGTGATTTATTCATTGGTTAAGAGAGGAACAAGGGGGAGAGGATAGATGGCAGAGGGAAATGGATTCCAGCTGGGTGTGATTGGGTCACTAGCGCTCTCTGTGGCATCATCGGTTGCCATTGTCATCTGCAACAAAGCACTCATGAGTTCCCTCGGCTTCCCATTTGGTTTGTTTCTCCCATATGCACGTTAACTTTTCAGTTACTTTCTTTTTTCGTTATGTCATTCTTCAATAGCTCATTGGGTGATTGTTGCAACTGTAAACATGGCTTTGAAGTTAGATACTTAAGATGCACATTCTTGGATTAGACCTAAAGTATTTCAATTTCTTAGGTGTAAGCTGCAGGGCAAAGTATTACGTAATTAGATTTGTTTTGGTTCTGCGATATCTGAGCGCCCTCATTTAGTGTCATATGTTTCAAGCTGTTTGAATTTAGTTATAATTCTCTTAACTAATCTCTATTATATTTATAAAGTTCAACATAATATTTGATTAATCCTATTGAAACCTTATGCTGACCAAATTCATTGTCTAAAACTTATCATAAGGTCCCTTCTACCACAAAGAGTTCAAATCAAACATTGCCTTGATTTGAGGAATCCATTTGTGCAGAAAACATGTAGTACACTCTTTTAAGTAATTTCTAACAATATAGTAATTGGTTCGCACACTTGACCCATTAACCTAGCTTAGACACTATGTCAAGCCTGCACGATTCGATTAGCGTTTAGGGTGGGGAAAGTGATGTTCTAATTAATTGTAATTGATTCTCAACCCAACTAGACACAAAACCAACTAGAAGGTGCATTTTGTTTCTGAGAAAGATGTGGCTTGTGGAATGGAACAGCGACGACCCTTACGAGTTGGCACTTGATGGTGACATTCTTCACCCTCCATGTGGCACAGAGACTGCGGTTTTTTGAGCCCAAGGCTATTGAGAGTCGCACAATCATTCTCTTTGGCCTCCTTAATGGCACTTCCATTGGCCTCCTCAATCTCAGCCTTGGTTTCAACTCTATTGGCTTCTACCAGGTTTAGCCCATTCCCTACCCTTTGATCCCCATCTCATGATATCTTTCAAATTCATTTAGTTGTTCATCTATATAACATTGAAAAGTATTTTCCTGCAGATGACGAAGCTGGCCATCATTCCCTTCACTGTCATGCTAGAGACTTTTTTCCTCAAGAAGAAGTTCAGGTGATCCTAATTAAGCTGCATGTTTCATTCACATACGATTAATGGTTGCTTATTTCTTAAAATGTCCCTGCTGTCCACTTTGCATGTCATGGATTTCATACAGCTTTCATAAAAAAATCAATTAAGAATCACATATTATGAATTTTTTATTGCAGCCAGAGCATAAAGCTCTCCCTTCTCGTCTTGCTTCTTGGGGTTGGCATTGCATCAGTTACCGATCTCAAGTTAAATCTCCTGGGCTCCATCCTCTCCATTCTTGCAATAGCGACAACTTGTGTTGGCCAAATTGTATCCTATGTTCTTGTTTCTTTCCTTCACAATGATTGTTTTGATTTAAGTATTTTGTTTCATGCCTTGACCTTTGATTTGAATGAAAGATGACAAACACAATTCAAAAGAAACTGAAGGTTTCATCCACCCAGCTGCTTTACCAGTCCTCACCGTACCAAGCAGCTATCCTATTTGCCACCGGCTCTTTTGTAGACAAGTGCCTCACCAAAAAGAATGTTTATGCTTACAGCTACTCCCCTGTAGTTGTGGTACGGCAATTTGCAAATCCTAATACTAATATGTTTATAACTTTTTGCATCCTGCAACCTGATATTCTTAGTTTTTCTTTTCAACGACAAATTGATTGCCTAATGTGTTCGAGGTGTAGGGATTCATCATCATGTCTTGTTTAATCGCCGTGTCGGTCAACTTCAGTACATTCCTAGTTATTGGGACGACATCGCCGGTGACATATCAGGTGCTTGGTCACCTGAAGACTTGTCTTGTGCTCTCCTTTGGCTACACCCTTCTCCATGATCCCTTCACTGCCAGGAACATAATAGGAATACTCGTGGCCATCTTTGGCATGGCACTCTACTCCTACTTTAGTGTTAACGAGAGCAAGAAGAAAATCACTGATGCCCTTCCTATCTCACAGGTATCATATTCAGTCTTTTTTTTTTCTTCCATATTCTGCCAAGTATACTTTGAATCAGCTCAAGGCAATTTACTGTCTCAGCTATGTGATGCTGCTTTAGTATTGCAAGCCATTGTCATATATATAATGATTCTTTGATCTTTGAGATATTAGTGTGCATCAAATTGTACATACTTTTGTTTTACTGGATGGTTACATCATGAATGACAGAGCTTTACTTACATGGTTCCATGATTTCAGATGAAGAATGAAGAGTCCCCACTACTGGGATTAAAGGGTGGAGGGCAGCATCAGGATAAAGAGAGCAATGATATCAAGAAAGCTAATGCATCTCCCTTGTCTAAGAACTCTCTCGCTTGAGGTTCTCATTAATTGCTCATGCATCATGCTATTGAGGTAGGATTTGCAGCCCACCAAGCCTTAAATTTTACAAAATCATGCCAATTTTTTTATTTGATTTAGAGTATATGATTTGATTTTTTTTTTTTTTTTTTGAAATATTAAGAGAAAAATACAAGGTGTGAATACTTGTTTGGGGGTAGCCAATACAAAATCCCTTGTCTAAATATCCTGATGGACTATTATTGGTAGTCATGATTTTCATTTAATCAAATAGAATGGTGGCTGAATCTAAATGTTCAAAAAGCTTCTTGTGCCTCCTAACTATGAGACTATTAGTGCTGCTCATATTTGTGCTAATTGTGGGCAAATTTTTTTAATTGATCCATTAGTCAGTTCAGCTTGATTTGATTTTGATAAAGATAACACTGATTTGAATCGGTTTCATTTGACTTGTTTGAGCTTCGGTTAAGTCCTGTTTGAAGTCGTTTTAAAAATATAAAAAAAATTTAATTTTGCTAAAAGAATTATTTACTCTGGTTTGATTTTAGTGCTGGTTGAGATCACCAAGTTAATAGTGAATTAGTGACCATACTAAAGGGTGCAAATGAACTGTGGGGAGCCTAACAATAGCTTGCTCAAGTTTGAACTTGCTTGGGCTTGTGCTTGATTTTAATTTGATTATTTGGTGTAATGTTCAAGCTTTATTCTCTTAAAATTATAGCTATTTGAGTTTGGTTTGAGCTCAACTTATTAGTTAGTCAAACAAATCTTATTGAATCTAATAACAATGAACATTATTCAGCAATTTGAAAGATAATTGAATAGATCTTATGAAGGTTGCATTTTGGATTGTAGTGCGGTGCGAGGCATTTTCGTATCGCATGGTAGTTTTTTTCCCTCTTTCTTCTCTTCAATCAAGATTGGTTAGAGGCCATTTAGTGTATTTTTTAAAGTTTTTTTTTATTTTATATTTTTGAGAATATATAGTATCAATAATTGTCATTGTCATATATATTTTATTTCAAATCAAAATATAAATAATGCAAAATAAAAAAATAAATGTGATCTTGACCATCCTCTTAATAAATTACTTTAATAAGATCAAACCTTTATTTTTAGAGACTCTTTGGGGTCAATTTTATTTTATAATTTGATTTTATTTTATTTATGTTTTGATATAAAATAAGAGATGTTTGATAGTGATAGTTGCTCTTAAACATATTTGAAATATTTAAATATTATTTTGAGTAATTTTTTAACTGATTATTTATTTTTAAAAGTAAAACTACAAAACACTTTAAAAAAAATTCAGAATTGATATGACATTGAAAATTATTAATTCGAATAATCTTGATGAAAGTATCTAAGTTGAAATTAGTCGAGATCAAGGCTTAAAATATGATTAGAAATTATGGGATATCGGTTAAATCTCAAAATAGCTCTTAAACGGTGTTTATAATCGGCGTCTTGGGTGGATCTAACAAAACCAAAGATTTCATAATTTTTCATTTGAGCATTCAAATACTTAAAATACATCAAATGATCGAAGGAGTCATTTTGAGTCGTCCAGATGGAGTGGAGTGGTTGGATTTTGCATGTATTCACGCACTCCTCAATATAAATGGTTCATCATTATTCACATGGGAGGGTAAAGAGAGGAGAGCTCAAGCTTGAAAATCCTTCAAGCATAATCCTCGATTACACTCCGGACCACCGCATGGGCCCGCGATCATTACTATCGGTCATCCGCCGTAGCATGCCGCCATCTTTCGGTCACCACCATCGTCGTATTGCCATCTCGCTGCCGGCCTTCGTGATCGCCCGCCGATTTGGATCGTGATTCTGACCAGCCAAACGTATTCGTCGGCCACCATTCAATCTTCGTATGCCATCGTCGGTTATCTCGTGAAGATCTTGCATCGGTGCACTGCCGCAGGGCTGCCGGCGCAGATGATGGCATTAGTCGTGGTACCGATCCGCGGTCTACCAACCATCAGGATCTCCGCGGTCTCCACCACGATTTCGTCATTTCACGACCGTTTACCATCATCTACTACCACTAGCAACTATTACATTTATTCTATGCTATTTATTAGTTGTTTAATTCTGTTTTCTTCATCTTATACAATTCTAATCTGTTATCGAGAAAATTTTGTACTCAAACGATACAAAGTGGAAGATTTTTTTTTCGAAGCAGTTTTTTTCCTCTTTCGAGGTTTTTTCACGTAAAAATTCTTGAGTTTTTTATTAATTCTTCAAACATGTATGTCTTTGGACTCAAAATAAAGCTAAGGCGTAAACTTTTCTCTAGAATTGATTTTTAGCATAGGTTTGATGCCGTCAGGAAACTAATTCTCATTATTTCACCTTGTATGACGACCAAGTTTTTCAACAAGATCAAAACAACCATCGAGGTGGAGCATTTCAAGCTTTTAAGGAGCGCAAGCGAAGAATGAAGATTCATCAAACTTCGTTCTTTCAGATTTTGTCGAAAACTGGGGGGCAACTCTTAATTTCAGAAGATCTCCTATGTTAATATGTTAAGTATCTAATCGATTACAATCTCAAGAAACAAATCAAAGTTTGAGGATATTTCAACATTGAGAAGAGATATAATTTTGCAAATTATGATTTTCCAATCATACTCATGGAAAAACAAGGCTAAGGTTATGGAGCAACTTTGGCTACAGCCACAAACGGATGTTTTGATTTGACCTCTTCATACAGTTAACGTCGTAGTATCTTTGACAAACAACTTGATAGGTCAAAATTCTCAACGATTCAATTCGATCTCTTCCATACAGATTAACGTTATCGAAGCAAAGACTCGACAAACAACCGGATAGATCAAAACTTGCACTACTCCACGTTAACGTCGAGCAAAGACTTCCGCAATCTCGATAGGTCAAAATCCTCGGATTCAATTATTCCTTCCTTAACGTCGTGGGTAACACTCAACAAACAACCCGGATAAGTCAAAATCTTCAATTCAATTCGACATCTTTCATACAGTTAACGCGTCTGCTAACACTCGACAAACCTGGATATGTCAAAATTCTCAGCAGATTGATTGACATCTTCCATACAGTTAACGTCATCTGGCCTCGACAAACAACTCCGGATAGGTCAAAATCCTCGGCGGATCCAATTCGACATCTTTCCATAGTTAACATCACTCGACACAAACAACCCGGATTGGTCAAAATCCTCTGCCAGATTCAATTGACCTCTTCTGCGGTTAATGTCACCAACAACATAAATAACGGATGGGTTAAAATCCTCATTCAATTCGATTCTCTTCGTGCGGTTAATGTCATTAAAACACTTTGACAAACAACCTCGAATGGTCAAAATCTCGATGGATTCTCCTCACATGCAAGTTAACGACATCAAGTAATATCATGGAGAATGATACTTTGAAATTATATATCAGACTTTCTGAGTTGCTCGAATGACGGTTCCTAATTAACGCTTCACCGCCATCTTAACAATTTTCAGCTGTTGAACAATCCATTGAAGTTTCAATCAATTTCTACAATAAGAAGTAGAACTTCGGATGTGCCATTCGTGGCTCATCACGTCGAAATATCGCCGCGTCATCATTGCGGCGTGTTGCCGGTATTGCGTTTGCGATTCGACCACTGCCGTGCCGTCAGCCGCCGTGCCATGCCGCTGCCGGTCGGCTACGTCGGTCATGCCGTCGGTCTGCGTCATTCGCGCGGTCGCCGATTTGCCACCACCCCGTCGGTGCAACCGTCGTTGCCAGCTTATGCCCACCGCCAATCCGTCGGCGACTACCGCCCGGTCATCTCTTCATTCATTCCGCTGCCGATCACCGTCGGCCACCCAGCCGTACGCTCATCGGTAGCCACCACCGATCATTACGGTCATCTTTGGTCATCACCGCCGGTTCTGTCGGCCGCTTGCCGTATGAACTACGGCCTTGATCGCCTCAAACCGGTCGGTCCGAGAGACGGTTGGCTTCTTCGAGGAAAATCGAAGCCTCATCGCTATGAACTACGGCACGGTCACCTCAGAGATGGTGAGAGGATAGTTGGCGCCTCTTTTGATGGAAAAGCGAGCCTCGGCAGATGAACCAGCCTTGATTGCCTCTCAACGGTCGTCGAGAGGACGACGCCTCGAGGGAAAAGCTCGCCACTATGACGGGCCTTGGTCACCTCCGGCGGTCGGTCCACGGCCGCTTTGAGAAAACCGGAGCCTCGTCGTATGAACTGCGGGCCTTGATCGCCTCCGAAACCGGTCGATCCGACGATGATAGTTGACACCCCTTTCAAGGGAAAACCGGAGCCTCGCTATATGAACTACGGGTCTTGATCGCCTCCGAACCCAGTCGGTCCGATGAGGATAGTTGACGCCTCTTTGAGAGGAAAAGCGGAGCGCCAGTATGAACTCGCTTGATCGCCTCAATCCTGGTCCGAGAGGGGCTGACACCTCTTTTGAGGGAAAATCGAGCCTCAGTATAAACTGAGCCTTGATCTCCTTCAACCCGTCGGTCACGAGGGACGGTTGACGCCTCTTCGAGGGAAACCGAGCTCGTCATATGAACTACGATGCCTTGATCGCCTCAACGACCTTCTGAGAAGAAGAGACCAAGTATATTCTACCGCCATAGGATTTTATAGACCCTCTATAGGGGGAAAATGGTAAAAAATCAAAGAAAACCAAAACTGTGAAAATGGATCAGCGGACCAAAGCGGACATTTGTGCGCGAGCAGCGAAATGGGAGACTGACTGTCAGCTCGCCAGCGTCGCCTTCTATCGGGCGTCGCTGCCTCGCCAGCGTCGTCTTCTCGCGCCCTCCGCTTCCCACCCCAGACTCCCGGCAGACCCTCGGCCGAGCCCCTTTCGCTGTCCGTTCGCCATTCCGACCCAGTCAGCTGACCCAAACCCACCGTAGCCGTATCGAATTAGGCCTCCGCGGACCAAAATTTGGCCAGTCAAACTGGCCAAACCAGCTCGATCCATCCCGCCACAGCTGGCGCTTCTGGCTTCGTGTAGCGCGCACCCTTCGCGTAGAGCGTAAACCGTGTGGATGGGTCCATAATCCCAAATCTTGCACCGCGCGTGCAGTATACATGCGGCTCGCCTTACATAATCTTGTACCCCCATGAAGATCTGTTCTCTCAAAATGTATGGTTAATGTACTCGCAAATTTCATTGAAGAATTCGCTATTTTCAAGTATTTGGTATATATTTTTTTAGATGATTGAGATAATCAAAAAAATAGAGGAACGATATGACACTAAAAATTAATTAGAAGCGAATCTTGATGTCAGTAATCCTAAGTTGAAACTTGAGATCAAGCACTTAAAATATCATTAGAAACTTTGGGATATTAGTTAAATAAATAGCTCTTGAACATGGAGTGTTTATAGTCAAATCGAAGCGTCTTGTGGAATCTAACAAGCCCAAGATCTCATAATTCATTTTTTGAGCATTCAAATACTTAAAATACATCAAATGATCAAAGGAATCATTTTGAGTTCGATGGAGTGGAGTGGTTTTACATGTATTCCGTAAATACCTCTAATCTATAAATTTATCATTCTTCATGGGGAGAATTAAAAGAGAGAGAGCTCCAAAGCTTGAAAATCCTCCAAGCATAATCGTCTACGGCGGCCCGTCTGCCGCCCACCACCTCATTACCCGCCGGTCATCCTCCCGTTCACTGCCGCCCGACCGTCGTCGATCGCTGCGGTAGACCATTCGTTCACCACCATCCGTATCCCCATTCGACGCGTCGGTCGCCATTATTCTGCGCGATTCGTTGATTACTGCTAATCGCATTGCCGCTATCAATCCACCATTGCCATTTGGTTATCTACCATTATCTGGTTTGGTCGCCCGCGACTACTCGCAGGGCATTGTTGACCGCCACGTCGCATCATCAACTACTATGTATACGCCGTGACTTCGTTCATCTCGGCGATCACCGTTGTCATCATCGTCGATTCGGCCCTTTATCATTGTCTCTACCATTTGCTGCTAACGTGGTTATATGTTGTTCTGATTCCCATTTCTGTTATTCTCGTATACAATTGTAATCTGGTTATCGGAAAATTTTGCTCGAAATAGATACATTGGAAGGTTTTTTTAAATTTAGCTGATTTTTCCTCTTTTCGAGATTTTTCCACGTAAAAATTCTCGAGTTTTATCATTAATTTTTTAAACATCTGTGTGTGTTGGACTCCGCAATAAAGCTAAAGCGTAAACTTTTATTCTGCCGCAATTAATTTTCTAGCACAACAAAAATAAATATATTTTTAAAAATAACATAAAAATAAAAAAACAATAAAATTGGTTTCCAACAGGCCTTCATGTCTTTTTCCGTGTTGTTGCAATAAGAATGACAAAACATAATGAAAAATGTATATTTGATATGAGATATGAAATCAACAAAGAAAGGGGAATAAAAAAGTAAGCATCTAGCTGCCTGTGTTCTTGAATTGAGGTCAATGACTATTTGATATATTATGAACTTCCGAATTAAGAAATTGGTAGCTTTAAAAAGTAAAAAAAAAAAAGTATGCTGTGGGAATATTCTAAGATAAGCTATAGGGCTGGTTTGATCACTTTGCATGAGGTAGGCTGCAAACGAATGGAGCTGAGCGGAGCATGTGTTTGTTTAAGTTCAAATTTATTTACCATTATCAAGCTCCAGCTCAATTCGAGTTTTTAGTATGGTGTCCAAACTTGAGATCGTTCAAGCTCCGTTGGAGTTTGTTCACAAGCTCAGTTCAAATTGAGATTATAGAGTTTGTTACTGAGCTGCAAACAAACCTTAATTGAGCTTGTTCACGAGCAATTTATTGAGAAATATATAATATCAATTAAAAATTATTAATCTTAAAAAAATAAAAAATTAAATAATATTGTTCATGAACAAGCTTTAACTAAGCTATAATCGAGCTACTTAACGAGCTTGTTCATGTGTTTTAAATAATATTGTTCATATACATAAATGAATCAAATGATAAACTATTCAAATTTGTTCATTTAGCAATCGAGTATTTTCGTTCAATTTGTTAATTAAAAGATCATGAATAAGCTCTAATTCAGCCTCCTAAATCCTAAATCCTAAATCCTAAATTTTTTAGCCTTGTCTAACACTCAATTCATCTGCAACTTTTGAATGAGTTGTTTCTACTGTTCTTGCAAGAAGAGATCATGTCATCAATAATATTTTGTGCTTGAAAATACCCATAGATTTTCATTACCTTTTGTACATTAAGTATATATCTTATCATAATGCACAAGTTTCCAAGAACAAGAAAATAAATTAAAGCAAGAAAAAAAGTTTGAAAAGGCATCTTTAAGATGATATTTAGATTTAACAAGAGAAAACAATTAGCCAAAAAAATAAAAAAATAAAAAATAAAAAATAAAAAATAAAAAAATATTAAAAAAAAGAAAGAGAAAACAATTTGCCTACTGATCAAAATGTTGTTCATGTGGACTATTAAAGAATAATAGCAAATTATTAAAGATATGCTATTTAATTATGTAAGATTGATTCATTAATGATTATGCATTCTCAAATGATGATTGGAAGAACAAAAGGTGCATGAGGCTCCATCCACAAGGTCTTGGGAGAGGGTTCATCGTTTAGGGTTTATGGTCAACATCATCGTCAACATCATCATCAACATCGTTGTCAACATCATCATCAACATCGTCGTCATCATTCTTGCATTTGTTGTCTCGTATATGTAATCCGATATCGGAAGATCTATCTGAAACAGATACATAGTGGAAGCTTTCTTGGGCGTGGTTTTCCCTCTTTTGAGGTTTTTTAGTAAAATTCCTGGTTTTATTGTTTTATTTAAATACATGTGTGTGTGCTTTGAAGCGAAACTTTTTTTCTCTATGGTATTCCACATAGCTTTAAAACTTTATTTTATTTATTATATAAAGTGTTGCTTATCATCAATAAATTAAAATTATTCATCGTATATATACTTCATACACTGATGCAATGTAGACTAAAGTATGTCATATTCATGAAGCTATGATTAGCCCAAAAGGGCTTGAACGAAGTGTCTACATCGAGCACATGAAATTTGATTTCATTGCAAAGCTTTTCAGATCTAAGATGAAGGATGAATGACCCAATTGTCTTCTGCTCTTTTTCATTAAATTCTTGGATCAATACTTTGTCTCTTCCCAAATGTTATATATTTAGAGACAAATATCTCTTGAAATATGATTTTCATTCAAGCTGAAATCTAAATAGATTTGCTATCACTTTAGTTCTATCTCCTAAATTCTTCAATTATTAAGGCCAGTTTTGAATCGAATTTATTTTATTTTTTTTAAATTTTTTTATTAGAATAAAATATATTTGTTGGTGATAATTATTTTTAGAACACTCAGAATATCCTAGAGTTATTTTGAATATTTTTAAAATATTGTAATTTATTTTTAAAAATAAAAAATAAAAAATACTTAAAACACATGTTTGGAAAAATAATATAAATATAAAAACAAAAAACATAAAATAAAATTGTTCACAAATAAATCCTTAGTCTATTTTTTTATTTATTTTTTTATCTTTGAAATCAAATCACATTATTTTTGTAAAATACTTAAAATAAATTTTTGATCTTTTAAGTGTTTTTAAAAAAAACCATTAAATAAAAAAATAAATAAAATAAAAATAAAAAATAAAAGTGATTCCTAATATCCCCGCCCCGCCGTCCCAAATGTAACCTTTAAGGTGGGGAATCAAAATATTTCGAGTGTGAATAGGAAGATTTCAAGAAGTAAGTTTAATGCGTGTGTGCTTAGATGCTTAATTATTTGATTAATAGTGTGGATTATCTTAAATATCTCTATGATGATGAACATAATAATTAAAATATGACTATTTATAATTAAATATTTAGTTATAGTATATAAATAAAATAATTGCAAATATTTTGAAGCTTTAGGCCTTAATTAGAACTATATTATAAGAATTAATTATAAATTAATTTACTGCATAAATGAATAACTTTGATGGGCTTAACGAGTAACTCCTCTCAACATAAAGCTTAGCAATGTGCCATAAATTGATAAAGGTCTCGACATTATTGCTTATTGATGAGCGACCATCCTCAAAGTTTAATGGGCATTCCTTAATTATTTATGACAACTTTAACTCTTAGTGGCCCAATAGCCTTTTAAGTTTAACATTTAGATTGTTATTAATCCACTCCTATTTTTATATTAAAACATATATTATCTTTGATGCTTTAGAGATAGATTTCATAATACTAAAACTACTATTCAATGGCATGAAAAACAATTAGAGAGAGCTGTCCATAGGCTAAACTTATAATATCATTGAATTAGTACAAAATATTGTGTTCAAATCCTGTCTAAATCATAATAAAATTTCATCTTATAGACTTGACCGGAGAAAAAAAAAACTTATAATATCATTGAAGATAACATCTTAGAGTCAAGTCTGATAATCTCATAAATGATTTAAACAAAATAAAAACTTACAACTATATATTAGTCATAGAGACAAGAGAGCTTCCAATAATGGCAATTCACATGGCATTATAGATATCATCATCACAAATTTAAATCAATAATCATTCAAAATGCATCACAATGACCACTCCCCCAAAAGGAAACCTTAACATGAATTTACAGCACAACTAGTTACACTTTCCTCACATTTTAACTTCCAAAGTATATCATAGAGTGTGCACTACTTTAAGAAAATAAAAATGTGAAGTTAATAAAATGGAAAATATGTCATTTAATTGATTTTTCTAGATGACAAAATTATTTCATTCTGTAAAATTTGAAGAAATAAAACAAAATCATATAATTTTGATTATTTATTAGTTGATCCTATCCCATTTTTTTTTTTTTAAGAATAAATTCATTTTGTCATATTAGTTTGTATCTTAATACCTTATATTTAGTGCAACAACACTATGATTCTTTTAAGCAAAATATTTTGAAATATAGTATTTTATAATTGATAGATTGTACTCTTTCAAATCTTATATGTTAATATATTATATGATATATAAAAATTCACTTAATGTTGAGGCCATTCTAATTGCTTGGATAAATTTCCTATGCATAATAAACTAAGAGTTTGGGTGAATCTTTAATCCATAATTGATGGGATGATATTTATGAAGATCCTCTCATTTTAGAATGACATGACACATTGCTTAGTTTAATGTAAAGTGATATAATTATGATATTTATTAGTAGAAGTGTAACATTTATTAAATGGCTTGACAAAGATATTATATAAATAATTATTTATATGTTTTTCTTGATGGAGAGAAAGAGAGAGAAGAATGATAGAAGATTTATTATTATTATTATTATTATTATTTAAAGTTGGACCTTGATTTATCTATTTGTGGCACTAAATCTTACTTGCAAGACTTGCTCGATAATGTAGCCAGAAGAAGAGTGAAAGAGAGGAGAGTGTAAGATGTTGGGGTGAGTAGAGGGAGAGAGAGAGAGAGAGAGAGAGAGAGAGAAAGAGAAAATATATCATATTAGCACTTAAGAAATAGAGCTTACAATTTAGAATAACTCTAAATATCTCATCAAAAGCCTCCATTAAAGGTACAAAGTAGTAGTAGAACTGTAGAAGTGAAGGTCTTAAAAAGAAAGTCTAAGATATGTCTCCTAACTCCTTATTTAAAAGATCTAAAAGCTGTAGACATAGCTACTAAACTATGCATTCAGTTTAGACCATCCCATTATTTATAAATCAATTGATGCCATAATAATTTAATCTCAAATTAAAACTAACTTTGAAATTTAGAATAATCTAATTTGGTGCTTAATCTTTTTTAATATAAGGATAATTAATTATACATAAAAGGGTGATTGCACTATAGTTCAAGAGATAATTTAATCTATTTACTAAATCACCTCTTTCCATTAAAAATTGAACATTAAACTCTTTATCCTCTCTTATTTGTAAAATTTAAAATTGAATTACTAGTTGGCTTTGGCCTTCACTATCTAACTTTGATTGAGGAGGTAGAAAAAGGAAATGCCTTACTCCCATAAAAGCTAGTCTGCAATATAATTGTGTTAGCTTCTTCTTCTTCTTCTTTTTTTCTTTTTTGAGCTAAGAACTTCATAACAAATCTTACAATATGGCACTTAAGAAGCCTCTTGAATTCTTAAGTTGAATCAATGCTCTTTTAAGTAGTTTGATGTTTGCATTGTGACAAAAAAATTTATAATAATATATTATTCTTAGTTGATATATATGAAATCAATCACTTTATTTAAAAATGGCAATTAAGTTTAATATAATATTTTACAAAAAAAAACTATTGGATATCAATATGAAAAATAAGCCAATCTGCTTAAATGTGCATTGCATGGCATTGTTTGATGTAGTCATGGGCATTAAAAGTTTTATAGATTAAATGTATAGTATGATATATGAGAATGGCATGCTACCTCAAAAAGATATGAACTAACAAAAAATAATATTATAAATTAGAAAAAATAAAATAATAATAATATAAGTATCAGGATTAGTGCGAGCAAAATGGATCTATATTATAAGAAGCACTGGAAAGATGGTGATGTTAATAATGAAAATTAGATATAGAGAGCACAATTAGATAAAAGGTTGACAAAATATGTCCAATAAGTAAAGTGAGATCAGAATTTGCTATAAATTAACAAAATATACTATTAAGATCTTAAATTTAAATTTTTAAAAAAATATTTTATTACAACTATTAAATGTAAAAATTTGATCCTATAGAGTGAGAATTGATGCTTATTACATTGATTTTTTTTTTTTATCTTGCACATACAATTAGCAAGCTAAAGAATAAAATATGTTTTTTTTTTGTGAAAAATAAAAGAAAAAAAAGTTGTAAGACCTTATATATTAAGTTGAAAACCTTCCACTAAAATAATAAAAGGAATTATAAGATAATCGAAAAAGACAACAATACAATGCAAATGATATATAATGGGAGATGGTCATGATGATGGCCTCATAGGATATAATGCAACAAAAATCATATGGATGTGATTCAAGCCTTCTTGTCAACAAATTAAGCTAAAGTAAAAGTTTTGGCATAGTTCATGGATGGTGACAACTGTGGCCCAAGCCAAGGTTACAATGCACCACAACCAGATGAGCGTTTAGGGCATTGTAAATCCCCCTTAATGAACAAAATGAGGGGGATTATTTTTCGTTTTTTGCACAAGTTTAATTTGATATTTATCCAATATATTTCTCATAGCTATTAGCAACCGAAGGTGCTTAAGAGACAGCCACCACAGAAGATATCCATGATTGATGATCTATTTTATAAATCTTAATGCCATTAGTGCATCAGTTGTACGTAACATATTGATGTTTTGGCATCCTACTTGTTAGAAATAATTTCAAGAATGTTCGTCATCTTTATCAAAAAAGATAATAATCTAATCTCATTTTCTTTACTGGAACAAATTCTTCTCTTCGAGAGAGTTCTTTAACAGAATATTATATAGCAAAATGCTTGAGAAGAGTTGCGGCGTTGATCCAAAAGAAATCTTTAGGATATCAAGAGTGAATATATTCAACTCCGGCGAACTTCGACAAAGAACTGCAGATAACTCCTGAAGATTAAAGCTGTTAACGCCAAAATAAACGAAGCGTTTGTTCGTCATGGATTCATGCGGATCAGCTGTCGTAACGTAGTTCTGGAGAATTTTTGCTGCTTCTTTATTGATTAAACTATGTCCGTTCCTCTCGAAGAGCGTAGAGGAGCACGTGGGCAGTGAGCTGCGGGCCAGCGGGGGCACCGGAGGCGGCCGAGGCGGCGGCAGTGGGGGCGCGGGGCGGTCACGTGGGTTCATGCGGTGTGGAGTTGTGCGCGCTCTGAGCTATCAGCCCTGTCGCATGCAGTGCATGGTGCCTATTTTAATTAGATGAATGATAATATTTTTTGTTTTGTTTTTTTTCTTGTCAGAATTATTTTAAAGTTATTTCTCAGTTATAATTTTAATTATTCTTCTTAGAGAAATATTTTCTAAGATAAAAATTTCCACATATTTTTATTACTTTTTCACAATAAAAAATAATAAATGAATCATTAAAATGAGAGAAATTATTAGATTGGAATGATATAAGAAGCACTAAAGTATACACTTATATATATATATATAAAGAGAGAGAGAGAGAGAGAGAGAGAGAGAGAGAGTACATCATTGTATTATTTTGCGATTGATCTTTGGGAGAATTGATAGACTAATTTCTCTTTTCTCTAGAGACTACAAGACCTAGGTTCTAATTTTTAACTTGGGGTATATTTGAAATAGCTACAATTGTATGTGAAAAATGATAAAGATGCTGTAAAAAAAGTTCTTATTTGAAGAAGTTGTGATACTTATATAAATTTTTTTTATAAATATCAAATCAAACATAATCATGTAATCGATTGTTAAAAAATAACAATTCAATAAGTTTGTTAAAAAAAAAATCAAATTCAAATGTGTAATCAGGATTGTTAAAAAATAATCATGATTGTTAAAATTTTGACCGCCATCACAAATAATCAGGATTGTTAAAAAAATAACAATTCAATAAATTTGTTAAAAAAAATCTTATACTCAATTTAAAAAAATTTAAGCCTCAATATTTAAATACTTTTTAAATCTAAAAATCATATCAAAATAATTGTGCCTTACCCAATTAATTTTTTTGGTGGCTTATCAAGACTCTCAAGGCAATATTCATAGCTGAAACAATTCTCTTATATTCTATCCTATATGTATATTGATTTGAACAGATATCTCTTAATAAATTATAAATGAATTATGGATCTAATCATTAATGCATTTAGATTTCTAATTAGTAAATGTCTAATTAAGAGGATGTCTATGAATAAAGCATATTAATTAAAGTCGTATGTATGCACTTCAAAGAATCTGACATTTCAGAATAATAAACTATAGTATAAGTACTCTCTTCCATTGTCCAGCAACGCATTTAATAAACTGTTAATTCATAATATGAGATATATATATTTATTATAAAGTCTTCAATTGTCTTGAGGTGGTTGGCTCTTAATGTCTCATATATATTTAAAATTGTAATGGTTCTTATTATAAGTAATACCTTGTTTAGGTTTGTAAACATGTTATGCAATTATGTTTTTAGAATTTTATTCATATGACTTTCTCTAGCTTATGGCACCCTTAAGTTCCAATAGAAGGATTTATTCCTTGTTTAAGGCTTTATTGGAGAAGCACTTCACCTCTTATTTTGCTACCATGTGATAATGCATGTGATGGTTTGAATAATGCTACTCTCTTTGATGTCTCTCATGAGACTATAAATGCATTATTATGGTATTGTGATTTAACATGCTTATTTTCTTATTAAGGTACATGAAAATGGTGTGATGATGTGATGGAAGCATGATTATGTTTATGTTAATTTGTTTGCTATAATGTCATGGTGATATTATGATTTAAAAGAGCATGTTAGTTTCATGATAATAGCTCATTGATTTCATATGATAAGCATGATGAAAGAGAAAGAAAGTATACAAATGATGTATTGATCTACCATGAAGCATGATGAGCCAGGTATGAATTATGTGAATGTTTTATGTAGTTAAGCTGACAAAGTCTTTGCATAAATGGGGTAACAAGCCATTTAATGAATGAGATTGGATAATAATATACTTGTTACATATAGCAGAATTAGTGAACATAAAAGTGTGTGCATTATTTAGATTAGATCGAAAAATCAAAGTGAATTCATCTTTCTTTTGATTTAGTCCTATGGTTAAAAAGAATTGATTCGATCATTGATTATAATTTTGACTTTCAATGATTTTTAGTAATTAGTTATATTTTTTCTTTTGTAAAATCAATCAATTCAAATATGAAATTATAATTATTTTTAAATATTAAATCAATAAAACCTTTGAACTATAAATAAGCAAGCGACAAAAAAGTTTAGTATGAAAAATTATGAAAAGATTATATTGAAATTATTCAAGCATTCTCTCATCTTGTATGTGTATATTTCTTGTGGTTGTCATAAATTAGAATCAATAAAGTATAACTAGCTTATACTTTATTTACTTATTGGAACTAAAAAAGGCTTTTATTTACTTGAGAAGTGAGAATTAGTAACACTCCTCTCTATTATAATAACATGTCATTATAAAATTTCTCCATCGAATTTACAAAAGAGACATCGACTAGATCTCAAGTAAGAGAAAGATCAGAAAGTGAACATAGGCTATGTTCGCACCAAATCACTATAAATTTCAATTTTATTTTACCACTTCAAATATTCACTTATTTCTTTTCAATATTTTTTTCTTAAATCTAAAATAAGTAGGTTTCCTTTGATTCATGTGCGAAGAATTGATGTTCCATTCATCCCCAATGTCATTATCACTTAAAACTTTGAGCACAAGCACAGAGGTATTGCTTGCTGACAAATAAGCAATGAATTGAAAGATTAATTAGATGTAGTTGGGATGGTTACTTTGTCTTAATTAATTATCTACTAAATAGGGATTTGTCAATATAGGCAGATTTATGTAATAAATTCTATGTGGTTAGTTCACTTGTTGTTGCTCTCCGTACAATGTTTTTAAAAACCCAGCTTCGTTGTTACATTTGCATCAATGGCCATTGGTTATATTCATTAATTATCATGAATATGATGGTTCATCTTTTAATTTAATTTATATTTTATGTTATTTATTTGTCTAATATCTTATCTTTTCGGTTGCCTAAATCATGAATATATGCCCTACATGCATAGTTTCGTCTGGAGTTGGTTTTAGGAACCATCTTTAGAGAGAGAGAGAGAGAGAGAGAGAGAGAGAGATTGAAATCAATATTTTTAAATATCTGAAAATGATGATTTCAATTGCACATTTATAATGAGTAAAAACATCACTTTCTAATTGCGGCCTTGTTTGGGGCAGAGAGGCAGTGTGGTGTGGTCTGTATCACACTACAATGCTATTTGGAATGCTGCATTTTGTCAAATTTGCTTTGAAAAAGTTGTGTTTTTCAACCTGATCTGACTGGCTACCTGCACAGGCGGTTAGAAAGCTAAGATTTAACTTTTATAAAATAAAAAAAAAAAAATTTGTATACTCATCGTAGCTTATTCTGTAGCACTTCTACAATTACTTTTTTTTTATGAAGTGTTTAGAATAGTACTTTAAAGATGAATTTTATTGAAATGAGTTCTAGTGATCTTTACTTAAATTAAAGAGATTAAGTTTTTAAGAGCTCAATTTTTTTTATGTTTCTTTATATTATAATGACTTTCATTTTACTTATTCTCACTAATGTTAATATTTTTTGTTGTTATAATAAGTAATAGATATGTTATAAATAACATTTCACTTCTCCATAATTATTACATATACAGAGCGACATTGTCGGTGACTGTCAAGTCTTTGTAATTTAAAAGCTCTCAATTTAAGATGAGTTTCTAAGAGTTCCATAAACGTGTCTATATTATATATTTATATGATGTGATTAACCACTTAACAGTAAGGAAGTCTTCGAAACTGAATTGAACTTATTTTAATGCCTTAAGTTTGTTAGAGTTAATACTGAAAGTTATATATATATATATATATATATATATATATATATATATATATATATATATATATATATATATATAAGAGAGAGATTTAACGCAAAATATAAATCTATAAGCATCTAAGGTAGATCAAAATAAAACTTAATTTTAATTTCTTTGGTGAACCAAATCCCAACCGTTCATAGATTGAAGTTATCAACCTCTCGATTAAGTTAGCAAATAAATTGAGCTGAGAAGCTTGACTAGTGCTCAATTTGAGCTTTTTATAATAGTTTTCGTGTTCAAGCTTGTTTATGTTATGATTAACAAGCTCTAAATGAGCAGTTTGTTTGAAAAAAAAAATGAGCATTATCAAAACTTATTGAGCTGAGCTAATTGAGTTTAGCAAATGAGATTTTAATTGAACAAGCTTTTCTTTATTGAGCTGAGCTTTTTCACAAATTGCTTCTCTGATAGATACTGCATGAGCACTGAACCTTAATCGAGTTTTAATCAAACATCTTAATGAATTTATTCTTGAGCTTTAAATAAAATTATTCATGATCATAAGTAGATTGAGTAATAAACCATTCAAGTTTGTTCATTTAATAGTTGAGTACTTCAAAACATGTTCTAGCTTGTTTGATTAATTAATCAAATAAATACCAATGAAATGGAATTAATTTAAGCTACAAATAGCTTATTGAATGCTTAATTTATTTGTAGTCCATACTTCAAATGACCTATCCTAATGGGCATGTCATCCTTCTCATGGGATAAGTTGCATATTAAAGGAGAGTTCTAGAGTGACATGTTGTCATGACCATCATCATTATTTCTTCTCATCAATAGCAATTGTTATCTATCACTATAATAGATTCTTATTATATGAGTTGCTCTAATGACTCACTCGCAAATCATTGAGAAGGGGTATGTCATCTTTCATGACTCAAAAATTAAGTCATTCAAAGATCGAGACATATTGGTTGTAATTGATCCAATTAGTCCATGCCACTTGCCTTGATCCATTTGGCCAAATATAGATTCATCTTACTTATTTGCATGCCTCATGCATTAAGAAAAAATAGAAAAAAAAAAGTAATCCAATTAGCAAGTCAAATCCAATAATTACACCAAAGGGGTTAAATAAAAATACAAAACATAGCATGTTTGATCTATTATTTAAGGCATGAGACCAAATTTAGTTTAAGTGATATTATGGTATTGCATTTGATTGTTACATAAAAGTAAAAGACTTAAGCCAACCAAGAATTGACTCCCAAACATTAAATTGGCTAGACATCTTACTCTTAAAGACTTAAACCAATTAAATTATAAAATCATAATAATGTCCACTATTAATGGGAAATTACAAATTTCTATTTGATCAAACATAATTACTCATAGTACTCACTGATCTTATTATCTCAACAATCTACTTTTTATTAGTTTTTTATTAACGCCTTCTTTGAGTCTAATGAAGGGAAACCCTTTTTAAGTCATACTTGTTATTAGTAAAAGCTGCTTCAATTCTGAAAGACCTTTTTATTTTATACTTTCTTAGATTATCTACGTAAAAAAATCCTATGTCCCTAACATGATTTATTTACTTCTTTAATCGTGTGCATGAATAGCCAGTCACAAAAAAGTTGACCAAAATCTCTATCAACAAATATGAATTCTCATATACAATTGATAACATTTATAGAAACTTTCGAATACTTATCAATCAACAAATATAATTTTTATAAATCATCCACAAACATGTACCTCGATACTTCTATCTAAGCACCCTTGACCAATCAATATATTTAGCATTCCTGGTGAAGAAGAATGCACCACCCAAAAAACATCATTGAAGAAAGTTATTATGCTACTTTGAGAAGAAATTCATGACTAGGAGACACCTTGATTGCAACCTCAAAGAAAAATTACGCTAATATTTTAAGAATATTTTTAGTCAAATAGGTCAACACACATCTACAAATAATGGGCTACTATCTCTTCTCACTATCCATGAAAGGTTGAGTCTCTTCAACTCAATGGAATTACCTATTAAGTACTTTCTAAGAAACATCAATAAAAAATATTGATTGATGTTATAAGCATTGTTATCCTTGTTGAGGGCAAGTCACCTCATCAAAAATTTTATCATTGCCCTTTGGTTGTCCACCTTGATTGCTCTACTCTAGGAAGTTATATTGCCCCCTTTATAGCTCTTACATCATTATGTCCACTTCAAACAACTTTTACGTTCACTTGATAGTTAAACACAACTTGCTCCAATCTAGGTAGATTTATCACCTTGTACATACCTATATTACAATGCCACTTATGTTATATCCATCTCATTTAGACTTATGTTAAAACATAATTTGCACTACATTTGTTACTCCAATTGCACTATGACATTTCTTATAGAACAACTATCATATGTAGATTTGCATCATAACTTCACTTGCACTATAACTTGGATTATACCATACCCTGTTTCTTTTAGACTTGCATTATAAAATTGCTTATCTCATATTATCTTCATAAGAGATATGTCACAACTATGCTTGATTGGTAGTCATTTTCACATCAAAAACTTCATTATAATCCTGCATGATAATCTTTTCCTCTGGGCCTATATTACAACCTCAATTACATCAGAACCATTTCCTTTAAAGCTATAATACAACCTTACTTATATCACAACCATCTTCTATATCTTTATGCCACGTCCTCCACTTGAATTGGTGTTGTTGCAACTTGTAGAATTGCATTATGGCCTTGCTCTCATTACATACATCTCTTTTAAGACTGTCATAATTAGCAAGGCTCTTAAAATAAATTATTTAAAAGTATCAAATCATTTAAATAAGTGAAAAAAATACAAAATATCACTTCAAAGATTAGCCTAATCACCTTTTAAATACATATAAATCCCTATAAAGGATTACAAGAGAAATTCAAGCAACTCTTTTTTATGGGAAGCAATGCCAAAAATACTAAGGTGGATTCTCTAAGCATCAATTTGGTAACTATGCACCATATGATGGCTTTAGATCCTTTCTTGATTATAGTCATAAGAAGATGCTCATATTAATGTCCAAGAGTGATGCTACTAGTTCAATATAATTTTAACTAAGCTATCCTTCCTTTTAAGGCTTCTTACTTGTAAAAGAAATTTCACCCCAAAAAATATCAAAGGAGCATTTACCTATACATATAAATAACCTTCATTATTTTCAATTGAACTCTAAACATTTAATAAAGTTAAAGATATGATAAAAAAGATTACATTAGTTTGAAGTGAATATAAATTTCATAATAAGTAAATGTGGTGCATATCCATAATAAAACCTTTGCAAATTTTATTAAAGTAATATTTTTTTTCAAAATTAAATAATATACATGAAAGGGTGAGCTTATCACTAAAAAATGATAACTTGACTATATATTCTGAATTGGATAACCCAATTAAACAATCACCCTACATAGTTAAAAAAAATACAAAAGGGTAAATAAAAATATAATCAACAAATTGAAAAGATATAAGAAACAACAAAATGTTATAGAGTTCATCTCCAAGGTCCATCATCTCCAATCTATCTAAGACAATTATAATTTTTTATAGAAAATAATAAATCCTTTGTAGAATTGATTCAACAATTTTTATAATGAATTGTAATTATTAATTAAAGTTAAGATGAATAATCTTAAGTAATCATCAAAATATTTAATGGATTTAACATGCTTCTTTCATATCAAATCATAACCATTAAGTAAGACTCCGATTAATTCTTGAAGACCATCAAAATTCTTAGTGGCTTTAATTTGACATTTTACTTGACAAATTATGATTAATGATTAAAACTCTAATAAAATATTTTTTAAAATGGTCAACCTTATTGTAGATTCATCGAATTCTTCAACTATCTCACACTACTCAGTGATAAAGAACCCAACAACCCCACTCCCCCCATGTTGCAATTTTGTAATGTTCAACAGGTGAAGGTAAACAAATTACTAATTGATGTCATATATCTTATCATTTCACAAGAAAATAACGAATGCTATATATCAAAATTTGACCCTTCTTCAAAGAGGCCTACAAGTAATGCTTCTCAATGCCCTCATTTGATGATAATGTTTAAATTGATGGTCAAACCTTCTAATAAGTTTTTAACAAGCACTTCTTTGTTAAGCTAATTTTTTAAGTACACGTTTGCTGGAGTTAGGAGTTAAGTATTTATTTAGCTACTAATGAGTTTCCCTATTGCTCAATGAGTTGACTAAAAGTTAACATTTGAAAGAATTAATCTTTACTTATGGTAATACAAATGCTTCTATAGGATTAACAATTTAATGAACCACACCAGTAATTAATGCGGTGGAGATGTCATAGCAAGATGCCAAAAAATATAATTTTATCAATCGAATAAAGTTGTTTATGATATTGTTATGTAATTAAAAGTTTTATTGTGATTGTATGTGAAAACCTATAACAATTCATATATTTTTACTCATTAACAAACCTTAAAGAATAACTTTGCCTCATTCTTAAGTTTGTTATTTTTATTTAACCTACCATAGCTTCACATCCCTCCATACTCATTTAATTAATAGGTTAAATTTTTGGTTTACTATATAAATGTTGGATCATTTTTTGGCTGATCTTAAACTTACTCCACAAAACTAAATTGGCACCATTACAAACCCTAATTATTTCATGAACATAATTGGTCACTTTTAGAAGATCACAAAGAAAAATAATGGCTATTTTTTGACCAATTTTCTACCATAAGTAATCAAAAAATTATATCTGCGACAATAGGGCTATCAATATTTATTGCTAAAATTATCCCCTAGTTTTATTTTGTGCTTGGTCAATAATATATATATATATATATATATATATATATATATATATATATATATATGGGATTGATTTTATTGATGGGTCAATTTTGAGTCTAATTCAAAATTAACACAACCAATACATGTGAGTTGAAACCTCATCCATTCAATAAATCCAAATATGGCATGTTAACCAAATTAACTAATGTGAACCCACCAAACCCAAAAACATATAGTAATCAGATTAATTTTGAGTTGGGTTTGAGTTTTATCATGTTAGGTCATTCACTGGCACCCATACATATACATATACATATATACATACACACACACACACACACACACACACATATATATATATATATATATATATATATATATATATATATATATATATATATATATATATATATAAAAATAATAATCAAATAGCATGATAAAAAACATAGTACACCATAATAACAAATATACAAAAGTAAACTTTCAAGCTATTTGGGATCATTTATTTTATTTATATTTAGATAAACAATATTTATTATCCTGGTTGAACAATGACAATGATTGTTAAGGCAAAGATGATAAAAATAATGGTGGTGGCAAACAACAATTGATGATATGAGCGATCAATGATGACCGGGTAGTGGAAATGACTGGTAGGTATATATTGGCAATATAGGCAATATGGTAGCTTAATGATTGTGGCCAAAGGTGGCAATTGATAATGGCTAGAGGTGATGGTGGAAGTTAGCAACAATAGGTGGCAATGATAATTATTTTTAAAATAATCCAAACATCGACATTTTACTTGACAAATTATGATTAATGATTAAAACTCTAATAAAATATTTTTTAAAATGGTCAACCTTATTGTAGATTCATCAATTCTTCAACTATCTCACACTACTCTGATAAAGAACCCAACAACCCCCCCATGTTGCAATTTTGTAATGTTCACAGTGAAGGTAAACAAATTACTAATTGATGTCATATATCTTATCATTTCACAAGAAAATAAATGCTATATATATAAATTTGACCCTTCTTCAAAGAGGCCTACAAGTAATGCTTCTCAATGCCCTCATTTGATGATAATGTTTAAATTGATGGTCAAACCTTCTAATAAGTTTTAACAAGCACTTCTTTGTTAAGCTAATTTTTAAGTACACGTTTGGAGTTAGAGTTAAGTATTTATTTAGCTACTAATGAGTTTCCCTATTGCTCAATGAGTTGACTAAAAGTTAACATTTGAAAGAATTAATCTTTACTTATGGTAATACAAATGCTTTGGGATTAACAATTTAATGAACCACACCGATAATTAATGGTGGAGATGTCATAGCAAGATGCCAAAAAATATAATTTTATCAATCGAATAAAGTTGTTTATGATATTGTTATGTAATTAAAAAGTTTTATTGTGATGTTTCAACAATATGTGAAAACCTATAACAATTCATATATTTTTTACTCATTAACAAACCTTAAAGAATAACTTTGCCTCATTCTTAAGTTTGTTATTTTTTATTTAACCTACCATAGCTTCACATCCCACTCCATACTCATTTAATTAATAGGTTAAATTTTTGGTTTACTATATAAATGTTGGATCATTTTTTGGCTGATCTTAAACTTACTCCATAAATTGGCACCATTACAAACCCTAATTATTTCATGAACATAATTGGTCACTTTTAGAAGATCACAAAGAAAAAATAATGGCTATTTTTTGACCAATTTTCTACCATAAGTAATCAAAAATTATATCTCAATAATGGGCTATCAATATTTATTGCTAAAATTATCCCCTAGTTTTATTTTGTGCTTGGTCACCAATTAATATATATATATATATATATATATATATATATATATATATATATATATATATATATTTATTGATGGGTCAATTTTGAGTCTAATTCAAAATTAATACATGTGAGTTGAAACCTCATCCATTCAATAAATCCAAATATGGCATGTTAACCAAATTAACTAATGTGAACCCACCAAACCCAAAAACATATAGTAATCAGATTAATTTTGAGTTGGGTTTGAGTTTTATCATGTTAGGTCATTCAACTTATACATATACATACACATATATATATATATATATATATATATATATATATATCAAATACCAATATTAAAAAAATAATCAAATAGCATGATAAAAGCCAACATAGTACACCATAATAACAAATATACAAAAGTAAACTTTCAAGCTATTTGGGATCATTTATTTTATTTATATTTAGATAAACAATATTTATTATCCTGGTTGAACAATGACAATGATTGTTAAGGCAAAGATGATAAAAATAATGGTGGTGGCAGACAACAATTGATGATATGACGAACGATCAATGATGACCAGGTAGTGGAAATGACTAGGGGTAGTATATATTGGCAATATGAGGTAGCTTAATGATTGTGACTAACAGTGGCCAAAGGTGGCAATTGATAATGGCTAGAGGTGATGGTGGAAGTTAGCAACAATAGGTGGCAATGATAATTATTTTTAAAATAATCCAAACATCTTAAAATTATTTTGAAAATTTTAGAAAATAAATTAATTTAAGTTAAAAATAAATCTTTTAAAAAATATGCTTTTAAAAATAAAAATTAAATCAAAAAATTAAAATGATTTTGAATATGTCTTAAATTAAATATATCTAATAAATTAATTCATTAGAGAAGTTTCAATAGTCTTCCATATCATCACAAAAAATTATTATTTATAACTGGTATTAATTAGATCTTAATCCTCCTCCTACACATCATCATATTCTTCTTCCTTAGCTTGCCCATTGTGGTTATACTACTTAAAATGTTTCATTATTAAGTAGGAATTGGTCAAGGTGAAGACTTGCAATAATCAAGTGTCTTTTTACTTCTCCTTGCTTTATTTATGTATGTGTAGAATTTCAACTTGTTTGACCTTACAACTACTAACCCTTTTTGTTTGCCACTTTGGTTTCTAAATAAATAAAAAGAAGATGAGATATATATTTAAGGATGGACGAGATAAAAGGAGATTGATGAATGAATTCAATATTGGGAAGAATAGTTTATTCTTAACATGGCTTGGTTGCTAACTCTTAAATCTTAACTTAGCAATGTTCAACATAAATCTTGAGTGAGAGTAGGTTTTTGCTTTTATTTTTTTTATATTTATTCTATATACTATTATCATATGTAAGCAAGCTTAGATCAAACGTAGACCTAATGTAGTGGGCTTGTAATATTTCAATTTGTTAATACTATATGTCAAAGGTAAATCTATGGACACCCATAACTAAGCTCGTAGATTGCCTAAAATTCTTCTATATTAAAAAACTTTAAAAAATAATTACTTAAGATATAGAACTAATAAAAGCGTAACTAGGTCAAACTTCATTCCAAAAATGAGCAATGACATAATTCAACCATTAAAACTTTATTAAAATCATAAATATATGCGTGTGTGTGTGTGAATCTATGCATAAAATTGTGAACTAGACATGACAACTAAAAAGGAATTTAAAAAATCTCCTAGAGTTCATGTAACTGATGTATATGGAACTGTCTTTGTTCATGACTTTAGCAATAAACTTTCATAATTTGAACAAATAAATTAATTAGCTTGTAGTATTCAAAAGGATGCTTATATCAATGAAGTTATCTTAGATTTTGATGCTCCTTGATCTAGGATAAAATCACAAAACTTATATTATAAAAATATGTTTTGGCTCATTAAAGAAAAGAATAAAAATTTTAGAAGGCAATTCTTGACATCATCAAAATTTTATTTGATCAAGAATCACTTTTGATGTAAAACACATATTTCAACACAATTCACAAGCATTAAATAAGCACCCAATTTGACTTAGTTTAACTTAGTCTAACATCATATAAGTTTATATGATGCCTTAAACCCCAATGATTCAGATAAGATGCATCATACTAAGTCCATGGCCAGTATACATCTTGAGTGACCAAATGACCTCTAAATTGATTGGTTTGAGATGAATTTGACACTGTGGTTAAGTTATATTGTCCTTCTTATGTGGATGATGCCCTAAAAAATTAAGACCATGGGTGTCAAAAATTCATTTAGTTCATCCCATAATGAGTAGCATATCTAGCAACAATCTCTAAATTTTTTCAATTATGCTCATAACATATTTTCCATTGAAAGAGATTCAAACTTCTTAAACTCATTAGGCCTCCTAAATTTCAATTGGTCGATCATCTCTTAGCACTCCTCTCAAGAAGAGAAATACCCTATATATATATATATATATATATATATATATATATATATATATATAATCTATTTTTTTAATATATTGATAATATTTTAAAAAAAAATATTCTCATTCCCATCAAAATGTTGATTGATCACTGCCGACATGGACATAATTTTTTTTATAACACAAATTATTCAAATTGTCAATCCAGAGAATTCAAGGGGCCCACATGGTCAAACAAATCCGAATTCGAATTATTTATTTATTAGCATTTTTAAAATTAATATATATATATATATATATATATATATATATATATATATATATATATATATATATTAGATATTTAAAGATTATTACGCATAAGATAAATAATTGGCAGAAATATGACTCCGTTCGCACGATTTACCATCCGGCCTATCGCTTTCACGGTCACATGCGTGTGAGAAAAAGACGACCAATTGTACATCTCCACGTGTCGCAATTAACCCATCGCGTCACGCTTCGGCCGACCAATACGGCTGCCCTATTGGCCCCCTTCCCTCGTTGTCTCGTAGCTGTCACACGGGCACGCCTGGACCGGTCGCGTGCGCCCGGCCCGACCGGTCCAGGCCGTTGGAGAAACCCGTTACCAGGCTGCGAATAACGCGCCGAGTTTTTGTCGCCGATCGCCGACCGAATGGTTTAGTGAAAAAGTATTCTTTTATTTTTCAAAGCAGTGCATACTTAAAAAAAAAAAATGGAACTTCAATAAAGTATATGATAATTGAAATATTATTTTGTAATGAATAAAATAATATTTTGCATGTTATGATTTTTATTGAGATTTATGTTTGGATAAATATCTCACATAAAAAAATTATATTAAAAATTTTGACTTAAGAATTGAAGAATAGTTATTTTTTTAATAATAAGTTCAAATTAAAATTTTAGCTATTCATTTGTATTTATTTTAAAAAATGAAAGTAATTTATTTCTTCTAAGATAAATAAATTAGTTCATGAAGGTTAATATTTTCACTTATTAGTTAAAATATATTATTATAAAATAATCCTTAAGAAATTTAAGCATTGTGCTCTTTTATCTCTATAATGTCAAAATAAAATGAATAGATCGACTATCACTTAAACATCTCAATCAATCATACTAAATCACTCAAAGTGATATGATGATTTAAGGGCATAAAGATCCTAAGACATGACTTTTGCCATCAAAAAAAATTATTTTTTAACTTAAATTTACTCAGTTAAATTTATTTAGATTCATTATCTCAAATTTGAGAAGGTCACTTATTTTTGTGGATTGATTGGATAAAATAAACTAATTTGAGGCTATTTATATCCATCTCTATATCACCTAAATTGTGGATCACTTATTTAAGAAAAAAATATATACTTTTATATTTTTTAAGATATTCATAATGAAAAAAACATAAAATAAAATAATTATAATAATGTTAAAACTAAATATTTTCTGTATATGATAAAATATTTATAATTTTTGTTATTTACACTAGCTCTTTAATATTTTCATAATATGACTTAATGGTTAATCCCATAGCATTTGAAACCAATCAGATGAATGGTTTAACCTTGACCTCTCACTTTAGAGATATTAAGTATCTTTTCACAAATGCCTAATTTGCTTGTTGGTAAAAAGTCATGATTATGGTGGGCATTTGACCCAATGATCATCAGAATCATCTTTGAGATAAACCTCATAGATTTAGGTTGGAAGTGTCACTATTATGACCCCATCTAATAAGCCTCAATGTTGAAGGTGACTATTTCAAATCATTATGAGAGTTATGCACATCACTTCTTCATTGATAACTCAAGAAATGATGTTAGGCTGAGCAGGAGCAAGCTACCATAGGTTCGACTCATTGTTTTATAATTGTACTGTTTTTAATTTATGGTTCGATGCAATGCATAATCCTAATCATCCTCTTCCTTAACCACTTAATATTAGCTCATATGGCCCACACTAGCTTCATTATGTCTACAATGATCATTACATTCAAAATATTTACCTAAGCAGACAACAATTTTAAAGGAGCACATCTAATAAGAATCTAATTTCCCTCAAAAAACACAGGTGACTTGTGGATACTAGTATGATGACCCTTTGTGCCACCAATTTTGTGATCGTAAAATTATAAGATGTAGAGTTATAAAAGAAATTCTAAAGCCCTCATCACATTATCATGCATCTCTTCTTTGGCCTCTAGTGTGTGAACTAGTATTTTTGCTCATCAACCATCCACCATAAATCTATGATAGTTGCAGTATTTAATTTTAACTATTATAGTCGGTTTAACTAAATTTACTTTATATGTGGCCTACTAGCCTCACATGTTGCATCCACATATACACTTCTTGAATTAAACCTCCTTCATAATAAAGAAAGTAAATACTTGTTAATGATTATGACTGAGATTAAGTTTAGGGATGTGTCACCGAATTCATTCTATTTAATACTACTCCTAATGATTCTCATTTACTTTGGTCAACTTGATTGTGCTACTTATCCTCTCCAAATCTTCGTAGGTAGAATTCTTCCTTGGGGTTAAAGAGATGTCATTTTGAGTGAGTCAGTTTCTCATCTAGCATTTTCTTTACAAACAAATATAAATGATGATCCTTTCATCACCATAGCACTTGATCATAAAAGAACAAAGTTTGATAATGGTAGCAATCCCTCAAGTAATCCACCCATAACCTAAACTAAGTACCTCACATCCAAGTGCCAAAAAATCCCGTCTTTGTTATGACCACCAAGGCATCTACCCTTATGTATTTTAATGTTGCATCTAGCAACACTTTCACCAACACTTTTTACAAATTTGGTGTGAGTGTTGTTGTCACTATCATCATTATTATTTTCACTATTATCTTTATTATTTCCACTATACTAATAATAATTATTTTATCCTTAATTCATTACCTTTACTTGAGAAGAACTATTTCCTTAAATTTTCCAAGCCTTAAGCTCAATCATTTGTTTTCATTTTTAGAGCAATATAAGAATTCATAGAAGAAGAAGGAGAAACAAATAGGATGAGTGAGGTGTTCAACGTTGCTAAAAATGCTTATTTATAGGATTTTAGAGTGAGTGAGAAGCTTAGCACATCAATTTACATGCTTCATTAAAACATTCATATTTTGAGCAAATTGAAATCCAATTTTGGTTAGTTTATTGTCCTAAAATAATTGGATTTAAAACAAGGTCTCAAAGAAGTCAGTCTAGTGTTGATCTGCAAGTCATTCTATTCTTGAAGAATACTAACTCATTTTAATTCATTATCAATACAATAAAAGAACATCTTGTAGTTTATTTAAGATGAGTCATCAATATCTCATTACTTGGATCAAAATGGTTTTATAATCTAGTAATCATTTGTAAGATTAATTTCTAGTTCATAAGGAGTATTCATCTAATTAGATCAAACATATTCCATGACTTCCAAAAGAGTCTTCTTTTCATTTTAATTTTATCGCAATCATCTCCACACATTGTGATCACATCAGAGATGTCACATGACCACTATATCTATAGAGTAACAATTGCTTATATAAGATGCCTTGGTGTACTTTAATATCTTTCTACCATTGATCTCCCTTAAGAATCATAATCAGTTGTCAATCATTTGACAATTTAATGCTCTTCATATGATCTGTAATCATTCTTTATCTTGTCATGTGTACCACTATGTTTGTCATCACTATATTTACTTAACCATACTTCCTATATAGTTATCTATTCAAGAACTTTCTCATGCCAATTAAGAGAGTATAAATACTCTTTTGTTAGGTCTTCACATGCATTAGACAAAATATTGAAGAGACAAATTTAAGCCTTAAAACTTAATAAGAATGTAACTTAAGAAAAGGAGAGCCTCATGATTTAGAAACTATATTTTCTTCTTTTGACTATTGGAATCTTATCCTTTTCCCATTATAGTGAATATAGATTACCGTGTCAAATCACTTAAATATTGTACAAAATCTCATCTCTAATGCTCAATCCTCGTATCAGTACTCTAAACTGAACCTATCCACCACTATCATGGTGGATTCACTAAAGCTTAGACTCTCTCTCTCTCATCAATCAATATCCTTTAAAATTTCCTTTTATTTACATAAATAAAAAATAAAATATATAAATTTGAGAATCAACCTAATAATTATCATGGCCCAAAGAAATATTTTTAAATAACTATCATGATTCAATTAATGATGTCATAGCTAATGCATATGCATCTTCATGGAACAAAGTTCATAAAAGTTGATGTATATTAATAACTAGGTTATATCTTGATATGGCTCTCAAAATACCACCAGTCAAAGCACAAATCTTGATGTTGAAAGCGATATGATTTTGAGTCGAAACAAATCGAGATCAAGCACTTAAAATATCATTAGAATCTTCGACATCAATTAAATCCCAAAAGCTTTCAAATGTGGAGTGTTTATAGTCAAATAGGCGAGAGATGGATCTAATGAGCCTAAGATCTCATTCACTTTTGGGCATCCAAATGCTCAAAATAATGATCAAGGAGTCATTCAGTCATCGAGGGGAGTGTCAACACTTTACATGAGTTTACTAGAATACCCTCCTCCCATCTATAAATAGGCCTCATCCTATTTTTAAGCTATAAGTGAAGAGTGAAGAGAAGGAAGGCAAACGTGAAGAAGAACAAGAACAGAAAAGGAAGAAGAAGAGTCCAAGAGTGAAGAAGAAGGAAGGCAAGCAAGGAAGAAGAAGAAGAGTCCAAGCAAGTGAAGAAGAAAAAAAAGCAGGAAGAAGGCAAGGAAGAAGAGGAAGAGTCCGATCGAGAAGAAGAGGAAAAAGTGAGGGAGGAGAGAGAAAGCTCTAAAGCTTGAAGATCCAAAAGATCCTTTTTTTCTTGGTAATTCATCCAGATTTGAAGCTACTGGCCCTCAACATCAATAACTATTATAAAGATCGTTGTTACAGTATTGTCATTTCTCAAATAGAATTCTGTAATCCCATTATGAAGATTTTGTACTCAAAGGATACATAATGGAATCTTTTCTTCATGGTTTTCCCTCTTTTTTAGGTTTTCCACGTTAAAATTAGTGTCTCATGTTCGTTCTTTAATTACATATGTGATTTGGACTAATCAATACAAGGCGTAAATTTTTTACCTCTGGTTTTCCAGACGATATCTATATGTGCACAAGGACACAATCATGATATGATATTGACATGATAAACACCTCTTATTGAAATTATAAGGCACATACACATATTTAACATAATATTATAATTTCAATAAATTTTAAAATAATATATAATAATTACATAAATGAAATAATTTAAAAAAATTCTAACAATTATATGGAAGAGAAAATAAGGATATTTAGAGATGCAAAAAATGAATTCATAATTAATCATAACAACAACAACACTATTATGAAAAATATTATTACAATAAAAAATAATAAGTAATCAAGTTATAATAATAACATGAAAAAATATAGTCATCAATAAACTTTTAGAATATTAGGTATCAAAGATAAGCAAAAGTTATCTAGTATAACATTAATTATCAAAATCTAACATTTAATTATGTATTAAATATTTACTAAATAGTATAGTTATTCAAGACATATATAAGATTAAAATTTGTATTACATTGAATGTATAACAAAGATGTCTAATATGTGTTGCACACATGTCCTATGCATGTCCATGTTCGACATGTGCCAATCGCTGCATATGTCTTTCTGACAAAGTATTAGCGCACCATAGATTATTATCTAAATTTGATCAAGAAACAAAAAATTATCAAGGGAGGAGATCAACAAGCAAGCAGGGATGATTAAAGAAAGAAAAAATAGAGGGAGAGAGAGAGAGAGAGAGATTTAGAAGGGAAATGGATCTACATCCATAATCTACTCTCTTTTTTTCTTGGTTTCATCCATAGATGAAGGACCTCCATTGGCCCAAATCATTACATTACAAATATATTATTATGGATCTCTTTACCCTCTATTTTGATTTTATTGTATTCTAACAAATATTTTGATTAATAGTTTTATTAAAAAAAATAGACTTGGAGTTTGACTATATATGGTTTAACCTCTTAGATTGCCTTTTACTTTAGAAATGTGCTCAATAGGATTGTTTTACCCTCCCATGCATATTTTATGTCTTTTATATCTTCTAAATTTGCTGATCATGCAATATGTACAAGTTAAATAATGTATATAAATTTCTTCAATAATTTGCATACCATTTTTCTTATTGGGGCATTTACATACATACCACACAAATATTATATATTTACATGTATACCATCAAAATCTTAGCATTACATGCATATCACTCAAATCTTTAATATAACATCAAAAAATACTACTAGTATTACTTTTTTAAAAGGTGAATACTTCTTTTCTTGCATTGATAAAATGGTAAAAATATAAATATCAAATTTTAAAATTTAGATATGTAGATATGTAAATACATAAAAATGGTATAGTATGAATGTAAATATTTTTTTTAAAATTATTTTAGAACTTTTATCTCATCCATCACCCCATTTTAATTCTCAAGAGAAAGATAAGCTTAAAGCAACAAGCAAAGGACCACTTTGAGAATTTTTTTTTCTTATTTTGTAGAGAGCAAATGTAGACAAGATTTACAAGTAATGAACTTTTTTGTGTAGAGAATTTTTTTTATTTTCTCAGAGCAATTCCTATGGACATTAACAATCCAATAAATTGAGTCTTTGTTATACTATATGCTCAACTTATTATTATTGAGTTCAAATAAAAAAAACATAAATATCTTTTATAAATTTTTTTCTAGAAAGATATCATTTTCTTCTGTTATAGATGAATTGATGGATACATATGCATGATTAAAAGTTGAAATGTATATAACAATAGCATCATTAGCCTCAAAAAGTGTAATTATTTCAATTATAATAATTTATTAATTTATGAGGGATTTATATACAAGCCACACAAATCTTACATATTTACATATCTAATACTTAAATTTTTAATATCACTTCAAAAATATCATTATCATTAACTTTTTTTAAAAGTAAAATACGCCTTCTCATACAATGCAAAATTGATATACATGTAAATATGAAATTTTTTAGGTTAGATATGTAAATGCATAAAAATTATGTGATATATATGTAAATATTTCTTATTTTACAGAATGAAATAAATAAGCATAAAAAGTGCTCACAGTAAGCTGACCTTATACAGATTTATATCTTTATCATAACTCATTTTAAACCCTATATTATATACAAAGCCTTGAAAGAACCCATAAGCTCAAGAAAAGCCATTCACTTGGGATACACTGAATAAAAATTTACTCAAAATATATGATGCATCTTCATGAATTCCAAGAGAAATATGAGCACTTTAACTTCTTCTTCTTTTTATTTTGCAGAATAAATGTTTGAAGCAGATATAAATTATTTGTAATAAAATTATATTTCTGCTCAAGAATTAAATAAATAATTCATCTGAATAGTGAAAATTATTTGGTGCTTAGGTGAAGAATACATGTATTAGTTGTTAATCATGCTGTAACAACAAATGAGACAGTCAAATCAAGAATCATTAAATAGGGAAAGATATCAAATTAAGATTATATTATGATCTAAATTTAATAATAACAGAATTTATTATCATTAAATTTATTTTTAGATATATGTAATATAAAATTTTGATTGATTAATCATGTATTATATTAATTTAAAAATAAATTTAATTAAAAGAGCAATTATTTTGAGTTAATTATGACGAGGATATGTTTTAATTCAACATCTTCCCTTCTTAATGAATTGCATTGAATTTTATTATATTAGTAATATTTTAACTATATTTCTTTAGGGCCAAATTTTCAAATTAAGCATGATTAGTGATTTAATTAGGTAATTAGGCAGCATAAAAAAATTAACAAAATAGGCTGTCGCTGGTCTATTTGTCAGGATGCCAGTGGTGCCAATCGGTTCTTTGGAACCCAGGCGCTCGCGCTCTGGTTTTCTTTCTCGATCCGCGTTCCTTTGATCTCACGCGGGTCTAGAACCGTCATGCCGGCCAGGCTCACGAGAAAGTCACCGTCGGTGAAGAAAGCTTTGAAAGATTATTTTCGCCGATTTAGGTATTTAACCTAAATGAAAAGAAATGTATAATGTCGAATTGTATGAGTTTATTTGGTTTGTTTAAGCTAATTATTATGATATTCATAGGAGATTTGTGATCGATCTCATTTGTCATAATTTTTTTAGGAAAGCTTCATTTTTTGCGCTATTTTTTTATTTATTTAGGGAGTGTGTATGTGTAGTTTAATTTGGTGTTATGAAGATCTTTAATTGTATTAGGCGCATATGTGGTGATTCATGTTCTTTGAAAAAGTTAAATCATTACAATCTTTTCTTGGATATCTTCGTGTGTGATGTTTTTTGGCAAAGGAGGTAATGGTGTTATAAAGATTTGTTTTCAATATCTCTTGGAATTAATGCAAAGAGAATGATTGGCTTTTATAAGTGTGACATTGCATAAATTGGTTGTTGTCACATTGATTTATTTTATTTGTCACATTGCAGTAGTTGGATTTTGTTTGTTATCACAAATATTAGAGTGATTGCTTGAATGCATAAGTATTTCTCATCTTTATATATAATGCAAGATTTTTTTGCGTAATAGGTAGCGGTTGAATCATTTGTTAGTATTACTAGCTAGTGATGAGTTGAACTATATGTATTATTTTTATTATGATGGTGAACTTCAGTAAGTGATGAGTTTATTCCAACATATATTGGTGGAGAAATCGTCCAATCCAAATTTCCACGATTAAATTTGAGAATTACAAAAAAGTTATAATCGTTGAAGTTAGATCCATCAAAATTCTGTTGTCGGTGGATCATTTTCCTTGAATTGGATTTATTGCAACACATTACGATGAAGTTTGTGAGCTATTAATAATGCAATGATGTTGCATCAGGTGTATGTGAGAACTCTCAGAGATAGGAGGTTATAGCATAGTTAAAAGAGGAATCACGATTACATAACACCACCTCCTCGATAAATACTAAAGGGAAATATATGAGGTGCAGAAAATGATTATTTCGCGCTGCTCATATATGTGAGTGACCCTCAAGGTAATGATGCGAACCCACCATCGATGTAAATATTGAATATGAAACTATGCCTAGTGGAGATAGTAGGATGAGAATAAATGATTATATTGACTCGTGAGTGATTTAAGGCGCATAACCATCCCATATGGTGAGATTTGATTGTCGATTACTCGGAGAACGAGTCATCTTGAGAGCATTTGATACATAATAATGATTATATGCGTAGTGCTCAAACCACTAGAGAATGGGATGAAGACCATTTGATGGCCCATCGATGATTCAACCTTGAAGAGAATTGCATCCCGATGAATTAGTATGTGCTTTCATGATAAGCGGTTGCAATTTTATTGGTGGGTGGTCGATTATAAACAATGTTGAATATGTCATATATGCCTCAAGCCAATCAAGATTTACTGTGTTGACCCATTCGAGGAGATCATGTTTAGCGTTTACATGCCTGCTCAGTTAAGAGATTGGGTGGAACTTGGAGAATTGGTTCAGTAGGCTCTCCTCATAACTATAGTCACTCAATTAATCTGGACACATGTACATCATAATTTATAAGTTATTTCATCCAGTCAAGCGTTGGATCTCAAGCCCGGGGAGATTATAGGCGTAGAAATTGAGTTCAATATAAGAGTGTCTTATATGAAGGCTTGGGATGCACGATAAAAGCTTAAAGGCTATTTTGGGGTTGGGAATCTTATAGATCACCGGAAAATTTTATGGTTTGCTATTTGCACATCTATGCGATTGATATCGCAGTGTCTCAATGGTCGATTCCAATTGTCTAGTTGTTTGACGTTAATAGGTTGGGCTGCCCGGTCTTGATTGGACTTTTCTCCCGGGTAAGTGAGGCACTCTACTTATCTTTGTTGGGATCGACGCAAATAATGGGTTGTTCCCACTGGCCTTCACAGTTGTTGAATCAAAGTGCATCGAGTCTTGGATTTGGTTTTTGCGCTCTCTTCAGGACTTGATCCCATTAGTATCTACGAGGGGTGATCTATGCTTCATCTCAGATAGACATGCAGGTCTTGTTTGTGGCTGTCGAGAAATCTTCCCATGGGCTGCAAATCGCTTCTATCTACGCCATTTGAGGGAGAACTTCAAGAGAGCGATACAACTTATTGATAGAATTCGTAAAATGTACATTGCGGAAACAGATGACATCCATTTTAAAAGGCACATGTTAGACATTAAGAATATTAAGCGGGAGGCATGGCTAGTTTCAAGGATGTTCAACAATGGACTCAAACTCAAACGGATCTGATACGATGCTGATGATGACAAATCTGGCGAGTGCTTGCGGTGCTTAAGCGTGCGTACCTATTCAAGCTCGATTCGGCGATTGTACTTATAGTTTCCCTTTTCATGAAAGCGCGCTTAGAAAGGCAACAAGAAAACTTGTTTTTCCTCACATTAAAGCTACACTAATTGCTAATGAAGCGTGGCATGAAGATTACGAACTAGATTAGCATGTATCAAGTGTTTGATGTCGATCGAACAAAGTAGAAGTTTAGAACTATGAATGCAGTGTAATGCGTAGACAACCACTTATCACCTACCTTGTCCACATGTGATTGCGGTTTTGAGCCATAAAAACCATGCGGATGTCTCGTGTACTACGTAATTATATTACTGGAGAGTTCCATGTAATAGACGGGAGGTGGAGATCACATCATAGAAGGCGCTTATGAAACTTATAACCCACCAATATTAAGTGAAAGTCCGAAGGCCAAGGCAAGATTTAAAAAACCATGGATGAGAACATTCCTAAAGTTCCGAGGCCTTGTTGTAAGACTATTGGGCATAATAGGTCAACGTGTCCTCAGTTGCACGCACGTAGAGTGTGATGTTTTCTAAGTTAGTTGTTTGATGTCATGTTGTGTGTTTGTGCTATTATTGTATTAGTCCTACTGTGTACTTGTGCCTCATCTGTTTTGACTAGTGATTTATGTCATATTGTCTACTTGTAGTAGTCATATGTTTGATGTCATATTATCTACTTTCAAGCAGTGCGTGTTTTGATTAGTTTTTATATGTTATACTTGTTCAAAAGTGGATATTTCTTTGCTTAGTGTTCATAGTACACATGGTGGAAAATAAAATTATAAATCTAAAATCTCTCAATTAATAGCAACTATTTTTATAATTATTTTATGCCTTGCTATTTTTATGTATGTCTTTCTACAACAGGTATTTATTTTAGTCCTCTTAGCTACAAGTACTCTGAATTACAATGCAATGTAATACTTTTTGAAATGCTGACTATGTTGTTTACTTCAATGATACCAGGTTAAGATGTCTACGTGAAGCCCCATAGGAGGGCGAGAAGAGACCTTGAGGACTACGGTCCACCGTGTGCACCCTAGCATATGTATATGTGGTAGCGGCGCATCCCGATTATTGATTTGAAGTCATTTCTACGCCAATGTATGTGTTTGTTATACTAACGTAGTCCTCCATTCATTGCGGGTTTGATTGCTTGAGGTCTTGCATTGAGATAGCTTTGTCCTGATTCATGGGTACACAAGATGTCATCTTGGCGGTGTCTGCAGATCGTACATTCGGATCATCACTTCGACATCATTAGTGGCGGTAGACGACACATTCCACTTTGCTATTGGTGAGATGACAATCACACTACAGGATATTGCGATGATCCTGGGCGTTCAGATAGATGGCTCTCCTCTTATTGGCAGTGTTGTCGTTAGTGGAGGGAGGCAGCGTGGCGGGCTAAATGTGTTGAGCGCATCCCAGGCGTGTGATTCGATCCATCCACATATCACATAGTTTCATATGGGTCATGCACGCATTGCTTACGACCGTTGGTGGACTTTTACGATTCATACCTCTAGCAGGTTTATTATGCATATGCTCAGGCATACATCTTTGTCATTGGGTCTTTTCTTCTTCCCGACACTTCAGGCTCAGAGGTCCACCTGCAGTATCTACCATTACTAGAGGATATTCATTCTTTTAGGGGTTTCTCAGTGGGCTCAAGCTTGCTTACAGTATCTATACAGAGAGTTGCATGAGGCAACCAAGAAGCATAACATAGCGGATGTATTCATTTCTTTGCGGTATGGGCACGAAGCACATTCATGTTGATTTACACTACGTGTTCCTATCCTAGGAGACATTCGATGGTCTTAGCATTGGATGTCCAGAATGAAAGAATTTGTTGAAATGCGGCATCGACATCAGGTATCTGAGGATGAGTTGGATGGACTTATTAAGTCAATCTTTGAATAAAATTTGTCATTTTACTTGTTTACTCATCATGGGATTAAAATTTTTAGAGTAACTTATGTTACATGTGCAGGTCATCTGGGAGCCATATGGACATCAAATCCGCATCGCATCATGAATATATGTTTGCGAGGAGAGGAGATATATAGCCGCGAATGCAGATGATTTGTTGGAAGAGGGTAGAGTAATTTTACGATGTGTGATCGACGGTTTGCATACCTCCCATGATTGATGTTGACGATAGATCCATCGTTTGTTAGTGTTGATGGATGAGGAAAGAGGCGGCGTTGATTGGGTGCGTGTTCCACCACTCATACATTACCGATGGGAGCGGCGGCGTGAGTTGGTTGTGGCGTGGATTAAGCAGGATGATCAGAGCGGCGATCAGCGTTACATGAGTGGTAGATCTTGGGCTTCACTTTATATCTTTGAAACGCAGAGTTCGCGACACATCTCGTCTGGAGATCGTCGATGGCGATGTGGAATTACAATTTACTTTCCCTTGCGGTGAAACCACGATATAAATTTACTTTCTTTGCGTAGGACATTCGAATCGAGGATATATTTGGCGAAGATGACACGCAATTTCAAAAAATCCATCGGCGATGAATGCGTGGGCGAACATGCATATCTCGGCGAATCTGAGGATATAGACATTCGACGCCGCATCGGCAGACGGTCTGCGTCGATGGATATGGGTCATATCGAGTGGTGGGGATCTATCCATTCACGCACATTCGTATATGCAATGTGATCTCGAGATGAACCCATGGCATGCGATCCCTTTACATATGCTCTCGTCATTCCATGACGCCATATCGCGGTGTACCGCAATTTTCGTTGCCATCTCGCCGGAGATACCACGTATTCTGGACGGGATGTTGACAACCCGTGGCGGTGGGCGAGGAGGAGGTCGCGGCATAGGGCGTCGACCACCATCCCATTACACTCCTGGTAGCGATGCGATTCCACAGCATAGACATCGACGACGATAGTTGTATTTTTTTTTACCAGCTTATGCCATATAGTGGTATCTGTTTTTTTATTTGTTATGTCCACTTATTCAGATTCAGCTGATTATACAATTATACTTTTGTTTGTTATCAATTTAGTTTTATTTGGTTAACTCACAACTATTTAGACTCATACAAAAAAAATTAATACACTTAGAATGTTTAATATTATCAAAAAAATATATGTATTCAACAAGCATTGTGTTAAGATCACACAAACTAGTGTTGTCATAATATTTTTAATTTTGCAATTTTTACATTTCCAAAACTGCGACTAAGAGGACGAGATTTCAAAAGTTGTCAATATAAAAGTTGTATAATTTTTATTATCTTTACAACGATACGAAATCAACACGATCGATAGATATAGCCAAAATAAGGTGGTTTATACTTTTTTTTTAAAATACATTTGCAAAATGGGCGAGATTCGTCAAAAGTTATCAACATAAAATTGTAGAATTTGTTATTATCTTTCCAACGATCAAACGTCAAAAATCGACATGAGCGATATGGCCAAAAATGAGGCTACATCAATATTGTTATTTTTGCAACTTCACATGTCACATTTGCAAAATTGGTTGGGCTAGATTAGTTGAAAGCTGTCAACATGAAAGTTGTAGAATTTTTCATTATCTTTCCAACGATACCAAGTACGTCAAATTCCAACACCTAATGAGCCTGATATATTTAAAAAACGGAGACTATCAATTTAATTTTTTTTTAAAACAAAATCAGCAGGTCGCTGGTCGTGAGCGACTACATCAGTCCGGTGGTCGATTGTTAATTATTAATGTTTCCTAATTACCTAATTAAATCACTAATCATGCTTAATTTGAAAATTTGGCCTTTCTTTAGTATGATAGTGGTGGCTTATTTTATGGTTAATTGATGGATACTTGGTCTAAGGGAGAGGACATTTTTTTATTTATTAAATTGTGCAATATTTCATGTGCTAAATTGATTTTGTAGTACATTTGTAAAAATTTTAAAACTATTGCAAATATTATATTTAGGTGAGTTAAACGGCTATGAACATCTGAAATAACCTCAAATTCTTGTAATAAAATAATGTCATTTGTAAAAAGTTATGAATAATTTTATATCTTTTTAATCAAATAACACTTATGAATTTTGCTTTATTAACTTTATGAAAGATTAAAAATAATGAAAAAATAAATTTATATAGAAATCCAAAAGAGATAATCAAACTGCTTAAGCCTCCCATTGGTGGCCAAGCAGCAGGAGGGCTAAATTAAATAGATAATTTAAATATCTTTAAAATATTTATATTTTCTTTCATAATTCTTATTCTTTTTTTTCATATGTATATATATATATATATATATATATATATATATATATATATATATATATATATATATATATATATATATATATATATGGCTAGTTATTCTTTTGCTTTATATTTTTTTTTTGTTAATGAGTACAAGAAAATAAAAAAAAATTAATATTAATATAATGCTTCCATATGAAACATTAATAAAAACAAAATGATATTGACAGCCAATAAAAACAGTAGCAGATGCAATTGATTATTGAACAAATCAGTCATTGATGCCTAATAGAAGAACACATTATTAACAAGTCCAATTGACAAATTCTTTGAAGAAAAAAAAAACATATTTTGACTCAACACCAACAAATGAAAGCTTTAGAAATTATAAACTATGTAGAATAAATAAAATAGTATTTAGATGGGTGGTTCTTAGTTGAATAAAAATCCATTATTTGATCTTGATATATCGAACAATACATTTTGTCGCATTTTCGAGAACTAGTCATAAGCATTCATATTTAAATTGGCATATTCTATTTGTAAAAACTTCAACATAATCAAGGCAAAAGTCGTCAAAATAATCCAAATATGATCAAGCTATGATGAACTGAATTCATTAATCTTGTTTAAGTGGCCACTACTAATGATCTAGTGCCTAGCATATTGTTCCAATCAAGTGGTAAGAATCAAATTAGCATACTTGATGTCAATTAACATAAGCTCTTAATAATTGATTAGGTAATTTTAATTATATTATTTACTATTAAAGTTATGCTTTGACTCTTTGTTCATCATTGATTGTGATATTATCCATATAATATGAGAAATAACTCATATTTTTCTCAATACTAAATTTTCATGTACCCTTTACTCCAAATCTAAATTTGAGGAAGCACCACCTATTTTAAATATAAAAAAAAAAAATCTCATCACTTAGAATTTTTTTCATCTTATTCTTTCTATATGTGCATAATTTTTATTTAATGTTAAAATGATAAATTAATATTCTATAATATAAATATTTTAGCATATAATAATTATAATTTTAAAAATTGAGCTCACTATGATGATTAAAATAGATATTATATTTGCAAAAAATTTATTTATTATCTCTATATGTGCATAATTTTTATTTAATATTTTAATTACATCCATTATATACTATGAGATAAAAATTATTAATTATTTATTGAAATTAATACAAACATAGCATATAACCTTATCAACATGCTAAATATAATAATATTGAAATTAATACAAACATTGCATATAACCTTATCAACATGCTAAATATAATAATATTCTTCCATTTTAGTTATTTTCTATAATATAAATATTTTAGCATATAATAATTATAATTTTAAAAATTGAGCTCACTATGATGATTAAAATAGATATTATATTTGCAAAAATTATTTAAAATGTATTGATTGAAAATAAATATAAAGTTTCACCCATCATTGCACATAATATTTTTTTTTTAGAGATAATGATTGAATTTAATCTTAAATTTAAGCATATATTAGTATACATTAGCCTTGGAATCGAGGATATTGTAATTTTTTTTTAAAGAACACACCATCTCGTGGGTGGAGATGTTTATTGTCGCAAGATTTCACTCATTCTCCCGTAGCAGATTCTTTGATATCGCAAGAGGTGCCTCCTAGAAATCGAACACGGTCCGGGGGATTCTCGGCCGTGCTCGCCCACCAACCGAGCTAAGAGACGGTGGGTGGATTTTGTAGTTTTAACCAAATAGTCGAACGATTAAGATGAGCTGTACATTACACAAAAAATAAAAATAAAAAAATCTTCACACGTGCACGTACGAGCTCGTACGTGCCAAAACCCAAGCAGCACAGCCAACAAATAGCCGACGAAGTTCCCGCTCACAACTCCCGAAGTCAACTTGCGCCAGTACACGGAAATTTACGCGTACTTCCGGGAGTCGCATAGAGAAAAACGAATGGGTACAACGCCGTCCTCGTATGCGACCGTGGCACAACTAGTAAATAATGTGAAGTACGAGGGTAATATTTGAAAGCAGGGGCACGAGGATCTCGTCGGCGCCATGCTACAAACTCGGCGCGGATGCCAATCCTCCCGTCGATAATCCCGACGCCGACCAAAAAATCGGAGCCCTAATCCTAACTTAAGCCAAACTTAATTGTGGTTAAGTTTACGACTAATTGAACCGATTTCTGACACATTTCAGAAAGCCGTTGGTGTTAAAAGCTGCGCTTTGTTGTAATCTTCACAGCATTTTCCCACTAGCGCCACTGCCCACTACGGCTCGAAAAGAAAAGAAAACACTGAAAAATTTTCGCTTTTAAAAGTTTCTTTTTTTTCTTTTCTTTTCACCTGTGACCGCTTTTATCTGAGGGGTGAGAGCAATGAACTACTCCGGGGAAGCTCTCCTCCTTTCACAGAGACAGAGAGAGAGGAAGAGGAGAGGGAGGAGTGTGTGAGGGAGCTATCCGTTCTTGTTTTTGTTCTTGTTTGAGGTATCAAAGCAGCTTAGGATGAGGATTTAATGCTTCCAATTGCGAGAAAAATTAAAGATCTGCTGGAGAGGGGATTTTTTTTTCTAATATTTTTCTATTTCGTGAGCGTAGGAGCTTTAGGGGCGAAAAAGCTGCGATTTTTCATCAGGTTTCTGGTTTTGAAGTCTCGATTGAAAGGGGGTTTGTTTTCTCCCTTTTTATTATAAATATTAGGGTTTCTGCCCCTACGGTGAAGGGGGTTAAGCTCGGAAGACCGGAGAAAAAGAGGTTGCTTGGAAGGTCTTGTGAAGGGTGGGCTTGTTGTTCCCCAGTCTAGTTTACAGCCTGGAGGTTTCAAATTGGAATTAAAAGTTTCAGGATGCGTGGAGTTTCTCCCATTTCTTCAAATTAAGGGGATATTTCTGTTCTTAATCGTCAGTTTACCTCGATTACACCGGGGAAGAAAGGTGAGGGATTTGAAAAATATTTTCCTGCAAGTTTGTTTTTTTTTTCTTGCACTTTTTTCTAAACAAGCTTGAAAGAGTTCTTGTTTGGTACATTTTCTTTATAGAATTCAATGCTTTTGTCATGGTTCTCATTATTTTCATATTTTGTCACGGAAACTTGCAGTTCAATACAATAATTTGGCCAAGAAAATGAAAGAGAATAATTTTATTTCTGAAGAGGTGAAATTTCTTGCTCCCTATTTTTGTTTAGATTGAAAAAAATCCACTGTTTATCTTGTAAATCCAGGATTTTTGCACACATTTGCAGTTTTATATGTGTATATCGATATAAATAGTTTGTAACTGTATGATTTTGTGAATTTTTTAAGGAAGCAAGAAAGGACGCAGAGAAGTGCTTGGACGCCCAGCTGTGGCATGCTTGCGCTGGTGGAATGGTGCAGATGCCATCAGTGAATTCTAAAGTATACTATTTCCCTCAGGGCCATGCCGAGCATGCTCAAAGTCCTGTGGATTTCGGCACTTCTCTGAGAATTCCTCCTCTGGTTCTTGGCCGTGTCCTTTCTGTTAAATTCATGGCCGATTCAGTTACGGATGAGGTCTTTGCCAAGATTCATTTGATCCCTATGAGGAATAACGACCCAGATTACAACGAAGATGATGAGCTTGTTTTAGGTAGCAATGGGTCAGATTTGCAAGAAAAGCTTGCATCTTTTGCAAAGACTTTGACTCAATCTGATGCCAATAATGGTGGTGGATTCTCCGTTCCGAGATATTGCGCGGAGACTATATTTCCTAGATTGGATTACTCAGCTGACCCACCAGTCCAAACAGTGCTAGCCAAGGATGTCCATGGCAAGGTTTGGAAATTCCGACATATCTATAGAGGCACACCTCGCCGGCATTTGCTCACCACTGGTTGGAGCAATTTTGTCAATGAGAAGAAGCTTGTGGCAGGTGATTCCATTGTGTTCTTAAGAACTGAGAATGGAGATCTCTGTGTGGGGATCAGAAGGGCTAAGAGAGGAATTGGTGGGGGACCTGAGATGTCTGCAGGTTGGAATCAGCCTACAGGAAACTGTATGTATGGAGGATTCTCTGTTTTCTTGAGGGAGGATGAGAAGTTTAATAGAGGCAACGGAAATGGAGGCCGAATCAGTTCTGGTTCAAGCATGAGGGGAAGAGCCAAAGTGAGGGCAGATTCGGTGATCGAGGCTGCAACATCTGCAGCCAGAGGTCAGCCATTCGAAGTCATTTACTATCCAAGGGCGAGCACGCCGGAGTTTTGTGTGAAGGCATCAGCAGTGAGAGCTGCAATGAGGATCCAGTGGTGTTCTGGCATGAGGTTTAAGATGGCTTTTGAGACTGAGGACTCCTCGAGGATAAGTTGGTTTATGGGTACCATATCTGCTGTTCATGTTGCTGACCTTATGAGGTGGCCTGGATCACCTTGGAGGCTTCTTCAGGTACTCTACCAGCATGATAAAACGCCATTTTATGTTCTTACCTTGCTTTATCTGTTGACTACTTTAATTTATCTGTTCATTCTATCTGATATTTTATTTTCTTATTTGTCTTGTTTTCTTAATGCTTTGTTTCGACGTAGTGATTTCATTATTTGTTCTTGTTTCCTCTTAGATTATTGTTTTCCATCTCTTGCTTCCTCTAATTGGAGAAGGCTTTTATTAACTTAAATTTGGTAAAGAACTAAATATTCTTCGGTTAACTTTGTTGAGAAGTCACAATATTGTTCATGTACTCGATTTTAATTATGTTATACTCTTATATGAGTTGATGTTTCTTCGATGTTATTAATATTTGAATTTATTGCCCGTTAGATCAACATTAATGTTCAAATCTGAATTTTCATGTTTCAGACATCTAATGTTTTCTAAAATGGATGATGTTATGACAATTTTGGCCAATATATTTTCTAAATTATACTTTTGTCATTTCCCATTTTTTGCACCAGAGTGAGCATTCATGTAGATTTCTAGAGAAATATCACCAAGCAACTCTCAGATGCCATTTCTCATGTATCAAGGACTTAAAATTTCATAACTGGGTTTTCTCTTAAATTGTGTTGCAGGTTTCATGGGACGAGCCTGATCTCTTACAGAATGTAAAACGCGTAAGCCCGTGGTTGGTAGAACTCGTCTCCAACATTCCATCCATCCACTTATCTCCGCCCTTCTCGCCTCCACGAAAGAAAACTCGGATCCCTCAGCATCCTGAATTCTCTCTCGATGTTCAACTCACATCCTCACCATTCCCAGAAAACACCCTCATTCCCAGCAGCAGCCCACTGTGTTGTCTTCCGGACAACACTACTGCAGTTGGCATACAGGGACCCAGGCATAGTCAGTATGGCGCAAATCTACCAGAACTCCGCTTCGGAAAGTTGCAGTCTGGCCTGTTCCATACTGGATTTCATCGGCTCGATCACTTTGCTCCATCTCATAGAATCTCCACAGGCCTCATTGTTCCGAATTCCACCATTCATGAAGATGTATCCTGCTTGTTAACCATTGGGAATCCTTCTCAGAATGCGAGAAAGGATTGCAGCAATGAATGCGATGCGAGGACACCCAAGTTTATACTGTTTGGAAAGCCTATACACACTGAAAAACAGCTTTCTCTTAGCCCAAACGACTCTTCTAATATGAATTCTGACAAGATGACGAATTTATCAAACGGTTCGGGATCATCGATTCATCAGAATGGAATAGGAGATTATAATTCATCTTCTGAAGGTCTTCTTCCTTGGTATCGGGATCGAAAACTGAATGAGCTTGGTTCGGAGTTTGGTCGCTGCAAGTTGTTCCTGGAATCCGAAGATGTAGGCCAGACCCTTGACCTCTCCTCCTTTGCTTCATATGAGGAGTTGTATAAAAGATTAGCTAACATGTTTGGAATCAAGAAATCAGAACTGAACTGCCGTATTCTTTATAGAGATTTTGCTGGTGTTGTTAAGCACACTGGAGATGAGCCTTTTGCGTAAGTTGCCTTTTTTAAACATTGAAATTTATTCTACTCATCTAAGTGTGTAAATTAGCTTGAGCTTTAGCTCTAAACTCAAATGTTGCTTAGATGGGCTCATTAAGCAAATAAGCCAAAATTTTGTTTGAATTCGGCTTCTTTACTTATTGAACCCAAGTACAAACATATCATAATACATATATAAATATATACATATAAATATAAATGTATGAATATCAATATACATAATCTATGCATATATTTGCACGCCTGTGCACGCACGCACACACATGTATACATACATACATACATACATACATATAAACACGTAAGCAAACATGCATACATTTATAAAAATGTATATTAATTTTATTTGGCTAAGCTCGTTAAGCAAGTGAGCCAAAAAAATTTTATTTATATTCATCTTGTTAACTTTATTGAGCCGAATACAAGTCATTTGTTGCTAACATAAGGACTAATGAAAAGTCATGTAAATTCTTGTGATTGAATCCATATAAATGTAAATGTATGAATGTTAGTATGCATAATCTAAATTTATATATGCGCATTTATAAACATTCATATCAATGTTAAGCTAATATTGAACGGAAGATGATCGACTAAGGTCTTGTTTGTGTTTAGCTCATTAGATAAATGGGCTTAGTCTAATACGAGCTATTTATCGAGTCGAACACGGTTAGACACAAAGAAGGAGCATTTTTGACAGCTCTAATTTCATCTTCTATTGTACTGATTTTATATCACACCTTCCATTTATTGCTTGATTTCTGCAGTGAATTCATGAAGGCGGCGAGGAGACTAACAATATTTATGGATTCGAGCAGCGACAACGTGGGCAAGTTGTAGGAGCAGAACTCTCTTTCTTTCAAATTTGCAGTTTGAAGGAACAGTCCCTCCAAAGTTTAGCGCTTTTTGTTCTAATGTTAGTGAGAGAGACCCTTAATTCAGAGACGAGATTTAACTTGTTTCCTTTTTATAAGCATTTTATCTGTCATTTTGAACTGCTGAGAGGGCTTTCAATATGATGAACCTTTCTGTTCCTTTGCTGCTAAGTTAAAATTTCTGTAGCATGTTCAATTGTCGCCTGGTTAATATGTTTAATTCAGTTGATTTCTCTTGGTAGCTTCTGTTACAAAGCTTCAGTTGTCGATTCAGGTGAAAATTAACTGCATTACTTTCATTCTGTTCTGAATCATGAAGGTTTCATGCTCTCAGCTTCTTTACATTTCACAGTTCATAACATTTTCTATATATATATAGTTAAATTAAGTCCTATTTGTCTCAATATACAGATTTATTTTTCTTATAAATAATCATTGTTATTAAATTAAAACTATTTTTCATCTCACTGCATTGTTTAAATTCAATAGCAGATCTCAACAGCTAATCTGCCTTTGTTTTCTCCATTTATTTCATTCACTCTGACCTTTTCAAAGAGAATGTGGTGAGATGATTTCCTCCATAAATTATCATTTTTCAAAAAGATCCATCAAACCATAAAGCTTCAAACTCTAAGAAGGCTGCTCTTTCGGTTTTCATCATCAAAAATAGCTGACTCAAATTTTAAAAAAATGAATAAAATGATTTATTAAGTAAAACGTCTATTTTGAACAGCTGAATAATAATTATTATTATAGTTATAATAATAATTGATATTATTATAAATAAGTAAAAGTCTTGCTGTCGTTAATGTGATGTGACTGGTTATGTGCTCACGGGTGAATTTTTTTGTTTTAATTATATCAGCTTTTAATCGAGTGAGTTGTATTGATAACATCCAAATCACTGTTTGTTTATGACTTTTGGTCAAGCTTATATAAATATTAGTCAAATTAGGTGTGATATAATTTAAAGAAAAGTAAAATATAGACTTTCATCTTAATATGGATTGCTTAATTGTAATGTAGTGAATAATTTTTTTTTCTTTACATAACAAATTTTATGTTGTTTTGTTTATAATGGATTTAATGTATATATATATATATATATAATTCATCCTAATATAAATATATTAGAAGCTAACATCCATGTTAATTACAATGAATGTTCAAGTTTTAACTACTTGTAAAAAGAAAATTCAAATAATGAATATGTTTCAAGAAAATATTTACTTTATATGATATAAATAATTTAAAGAATTTACTTCAATATATCAAATTTGCATTATTAAATCTTAGGGGTGTCAAAAATTAACCCGACAGACAAACGGCTTGAAAATTTTGGATGGGTTGATTGAAATAATTTTAGTCAAATTGAAAAATTGATCGTTTGATATTTTGAGTCGGGTTCGGGTTGACACCTCAAAATTTTTTACCTCGTCGAATTTGACTCAAAATTGACTTATATATATATATATATTTTTATATATATATATATATATATATTGATTTATATATATATATATGGGTCAAATTCAAGTCCACCCCTCAAGTTGAAGCATTATTAAATACTTTTTTATGATCAAGCATAATTTAAATATGATAAACAATGATTGAGCAAGAGCTCAATTTAACTTAATTTGATTGAATTAATTCTCATGCCATCTCAAATGATATGATAATCACCAACAAAATTTTAGAGCCTTGTATGTTGTATCAAGTTTGTGGATAATGAGATTGCGTTAGTCAAGGCCTAGAATCAAACAAAAAAGGCTAATTCGAGCTAAGTTAATTTAGTTTTATATGTTAGAATATTTTTCTCATGTTAGCATTGTTAGTGACAGCTCTCAATTAAGGGTGGTGGCTAGAGATGTAAATGAGTTGTTGCGTTCTAGATAAGGCTAACTCAAGCTCAACTTGTCTACACAATGATAGGCTCAAATTTAAGCTCGAGGTCGGTCATACACACATAATGAGCTCAAGCATGGTTCAATAAAAGAAAATAATATGCTCAAGCTTGACTCATGAGCTCAAGTCAAAGTTAGCAATGGGTGCTTACTAGAGAATATAGTTATGGGGATAACACAATGATAGGACCAATAGTGGGAGCTCTATGGAGAAGGAAGTGATGGGAGAATGTTGGATAACATAACAACAAGAACTTGCTAGAAGATTTGGCAATAAGTGCTTGCTAGATGTTACAATCAGAGCTCATTGGAGCACATAAATTGGAACTTGCTACGAGAGCTTACCAAATGATAAAGGGATGGGAGCTTATTAGAGAGTATGACAAAGAGAGCTCACTAGAGGATGCAGCAATGGGAGATCACTAGAGAATGCAATGAATGAAACCCGCTAGAGAAGAATATAGTAATGGGAGCTCAATGAAGAACACTGTAGTGGACTTTAGCATAATGAAATGTGTCTTAAATTTAATCATATCAGTTATTTGAGCTAAATCATAAGCAAGCGAGCCAAAGTTAGGTTAAGCTAAAAACTCAAGCTCTATATTAAACAAGCAACAATCAAAGCTCAAGCTTGAGCTTATGACTCAATAAACTAGTTTATAATCTCGTAAACCAGTAAAGTTCAAGCTGGCTTATAAGTCAATCTGCTCACTTGCACTCCTAGTGGTGGTGATGACCATCATTAATATTGCTCTCATCAGAGGTTACCAAATGATAAAGGGATGGGAGCTTATTAGAGAGTATGACAAAGAGAGCTCAGAGGATGCTATGGGAGATCACTAGAGAATGATGAATGAAAGTATAAGAATATATATAAAGCTCAATGAAGAACCGAGTGGACTTTAGCATGAAATGTGTCTTAAATTTAATCATATCAGTTATTTGAGCTAAATCATAAGCAAACGAGCCAAAGTTAGGTTAAGCTAAAAACTCAAGCTCTATATTAAACAAGCAATAATCAAAGCTCAAGCTTGAGCTTATGACTCAATAAACTAGTTTATAATCTGTGTGAAGTTCAAATTTTCAATAAATGGAGCTCCTCACTTGCACTCATGGTGATGACCATCATTAATATTGCTCTCATCACGAGAGGTCTAATAAGATGACTATTTTTATAACTATCAATAAGCAATGCACTAATAGCTTTCATTGTCATTAGCCTATCCATTGCATTGCTTATGATATTCTAGTCTCTAGACACTCCAATACGAGGGCTTGTTTCTTCTAATCTCTAGAAGGGGATGAAAAACTTTGTCATAATTATTTATACAATTCTAAATGATGGAGTGAAATAATGATAAGTCCTCTAAATGTTGAGCTAAAAAATTTGAATCCCTTTTTTAGTATTTAAGCAACAACCAAGCAATATAAATCAATAAAAATAATCTTTTCATGGTATCTTTACATGTAATTATTTCATGTTAGGATAGATAAAATTTTAAGCTAAATTAAATGGAGATGAAGAATGAATGCACTAAAGATTACAATCATAAGGAAAGTAAGTTCATATAATTTGAAGATATTCATCTATATCTGTGATCACGCATTGATAATAAAAATAAATTCTCTCTCTCTCTCTCTCTCTCTCTCTCTCTCTCTCTCTCTCTCTCTCTCTCTCTCTTCTTTTTATTTACTTATAGTTGAGGGTTGATTCAACACAAGGAACTATCTTTTTATATAGAGCTTAGAGATGATAGAAAATAATCTTAGGTTTATTAGATAAAATGTGATATGTGTCATAATATATATGTTTTGTAAAAGATAAGATATAACAAATTTGTAAAAGGTAAGGTTAGAGTAGTAGGTAGAATATTTGTATAGGTTAGACAAAGAAAATTATCACATTGTTTTCATAATCTCTTGTTAGAAGATAAAATTTGAGGTAAATTTGTGCTTGAGCTAGCACAAATTTAAGTAAATTTGTTGGGTCGATTCATGTGTAGCCTTAATACAATCATTATTTTTCTGAGACAATATAATCTCTTTTATATCTTATAGATTTTTATAAGAAAAATCTTAGATAAGCATTCGAATAATCTTATAGATATTTACTAAATTAGGCATATTTTTTCAAAATTTTAAAAACTCTAAATAAATTATTTATATTTAGCATTTGTAGATTAAGCTCTACTCTTTTACACAAAATGTATACCTTTCAAGTGACTATCACACAAATTTTTATGAATCAAATACTACTCTTGAAAGACAGATTATCATTTTTCGGACAAGACTGTCATTAAACAGTGCCTCATTTTTCACTAATATTCCTTCTTGTCATATTATCGATAATGGATGTGTTGCAAGATATTAATATACAGATAAGATGACCTTTAAAATCATAATAAATAACACATCATAACATGTACTATCGACTATTTAGGGATATCATTAGTAAGATAATGATAAGCTTCCACTATGCTTATTAACAATACAGATGAGGAGAAACCTTAGTGTCTTTATTATTATATCTCTTCATCCCAACTACTCAATAAATATCTTGTTATGATGTCGTTTTAATCCATTATACAAATTTATATAGATAATTGACATTTTCAACTAAGCAAAGATCTATAATTTTATCCTTTTAGGAGTTTTTTATATAAATACCCTTTCTTTTTTTCTCGAATCTTGTATGCTTTTTTTGAGATTAAGATAACATCATATTTTTCACATTTTTTTTTATTGACTATAAAAATACTATTGCAACAAATTTATTTCGATGTAATATCTGTATTTTTTTTCTTATTAATTTTTTCGATCAATTTAATTTTTCTATTTATTTGGACTAAGTAAATAATTTTATATATACAAAACTAAGATAACTCTCAAGTCTTAGTAATTGAACCTTCTCTTTAAAAAATAATAATAATTTTATTAAAATAAAACTAAATATTTCTTAATTAATTATTTATTAAATATATATAAATAGATTCCATTTTGAAGGAAATAAAATAGAATAAATTCCAATCATTTATGACTCTGATGCTTGTAGGAATAAACATCGCAATGTTGCACGCAAGAGCATGTTATAGTGACACACCGAATCTCTTAAGGTTTGGCAGTCAATTCTTAAAAAAATTTTAAAAAATATATAAATATATTCAATCTTTCTCGGGATGTTTCATAAAATAACTATTTCTTGGATCGAAAATAAAAAATTTAATGTTGATATGACATTTAAAATACTACTAGTCGAAGCATGAATCTTGATCTTGCAGTTGATAAGTTAAAGCACGTGAACCAGCTTAAAATATCGCGAAGCTGAGATGTCGGTTAAATTCAAACTCAACAGAGTGTTTATAGTCCAGCGGCTCGATTTTGGCCTCTCATAATTCGGCCATTTGAGCATTCAAATACACAAAATACATCATATGATCAAAGGAATCATGAGCGTCAGATGGAGAGAGTGGTTTTGTATGTATTCTGAACGCCATTTCCCATCTATATACATTCTCATAGAAGGAGATTAAGAGAGAGAAAAAATCTTTTCGTCATAATCGTATTCGGCCACCGGTCACGTTAGTTCTACAACCACCGTACCACCATGATCGCCGCTAATCTCGTTGGTTTCCATCATGGCGACCCTTCATCATTCCGTTGTTCATCATCTTACCATTAGCAAATGTTACAACGAGCATTATATATATTGTATTTCGATTTTGGGATTCATATTAGTCCTTCTCATATTATGAATGTCAGGTTATCTCGGAAAACTTGTACTCCAAAACAAATATATAGTAGAAGCTTTTTTTCTTGGGCTCCTCGCTCGTTCAGGCCGCTCCCCTGCGTTCGTTCGCGACCCGCAGAAACCCATTCGCGACCACCTTCACGCGGCTCAGCCCGCGGGCATGCGCTGAGCACCAGCATGTGCGGCATGTGTGCGCCATGCATACCGCATGCCATTGCGCCCGCGGCCGTTCGTCTGGGATAGTTCAGAACCTCGAATCTCGCCGCGCAACTCTCTTCACATCTCTGCGATACAATAATTGTGCTTTATGACATCGTTCTCAAAATGTGTGTTAATGGCAAATTTCATTGATGAATTTCTTTTCAAGTATTTGACATATATATGGATGATTGAGATAATGTCATCCAAAAAATAGAGGCAATGATATATTAAAATACTAGTAGTAAGAATCTTGATGCTAAAAGCAAGGTCCGAGTTGGAAAATACTTTTATCCCTACGGAATGTCAGTTAAATCTAAATAACTCTCAAACATTGAGTGTTTATAGTCAAATCGAACGTCTCGACGAGCCGGATCTAACGAGCCCAATATCTCATAATTCTGACTTCATTTGATCATTAAAATACACAAAATATATCATATGCTCAAGGGAATCATCATGAGTCGTCCGATGGAGAGGAGTGGTTTGGATTTTGCATGTATTTACAGAGACGTCACTCTTCCATTCTATAAATAGTCTCTCATTCCTCATATGAGGAGGCAAGCAGAGAGAGAGAGCTCTAAAGCTTGAAAATCCATGCATAATCGTGTCACCACTCGAGATCGTGGCACCGTAGGCATGCCGCCGTATCCTCACCGTCGTGATCTCAGTTGGTCTCCATGGACCTTCATGGTCATTGTTACGTTGTTCATACACCATATTCTGACTGAATGTTATACATCGTTGTTGTTGATTTTGGGATTATCGGCTCTCATATCTGATGTAATCCTTATCGAAAACTTATACTCCAAAATAAATATATGGAGCTTTTTTTTTTTGATTTTTTTCTCAGATTTTTTTCACTTAAAATTTTGGGTTTTCTTTGTTACTTTTAAATACTGTGTGTGAATTTTCTGATGTTAAGACATAAAACTCTACTTTAATTAGTTTTTAGCACCCAACAAATGTTAAGGAAATAATAAACGCAAGAAAGGTAATTTTAAAAAATTGAGGCGCATCTATTTTTCAAAAATTATATAAATTGAAAAATACGAAATGAAATTAAATCATGATAAATAAATAGTTTTTAAAGAAATTAAAATAGAAAAAAAAAAGAGAAAATTAAGTGATTTGGTCAGCGCGGGCAGCTTTGAGGAGAGCTGCCCGGCGGGGCTCTCGGCACCGCACAGGGATCGCGAAGTCGACAAGGAAAGCGACCGCACACGGAACCACGAAAGGATGGGTCCCACAGACAATCACTCTTCACGTGCATGACACGTCAGCTTGTGCCAACTAAAAGCAACTGCTGCCGGTCGCGAAAAAATCATGCCAGCTTGCTGGAAAGCTGCCACAAAAGAAAAAAATCTCAACCGTTATATATATATATATATATATATATATATATATATATGAAGCTATAAAAAAAATAATATTTTAAAGATATATATAAAATATTTATATATGAAACATCCAGATTTTAATATTTATATAAACAATACAAAATTTTAATATTATATAAAATATATTACTATCATTAATTTTTAAAAATTAAATACATATTTTTATACATAAAAAAATATAATATAAATAAATATAAAACTTTAAATGTTCTATGTATAAAATCATAAGAATTATGTGATATATATAATAAATATTTGATATTTTAATCACATTAAAATATATGTATAAAATAATTTTTATTTCAAAAAACAATATTAATGATATTTTTTATGTGATTTAAATTTAAAATATTATATAAATAAATATTCAAAATATGAATATTAATTATGCAATTAAGTCAAATTATGTCATATATTTGTAAATTCTTCTAAAAAGGTTAATATATTTGAAAAAATTACGCACATAATTTTATGTATAATTGAAGCATGCCATTGCATACTCTAATTTTATAAAGTAATATATTAGGAAAAATATACAAGTATAATATTATATATTTCATTCACATAAAATATAGAGATAAATATATAATTATATAATTGCACCTAATTGATTTATTTTATTTAATATTTTTTTATAAACATAGGCTTACAAATTTCTTCAAGATTGATATTTATTTTAATTAATACCATCTTCATGTCCTTGACTTCTTACTATGAGGTGATTTAAGTCTTGATATTATTAATGAATTGGCATTTGTACGCATAGAAAAACATAATATTAATATAATATAATATTAATATTAATATAATATAATAATAATATTATTATTATATATAATATTATTATTATTATATATATAATAATAATAATATTATTATTATTATTATTATTATTATTATTATTATTTAATTTAGAGTGTAGGATTGATGGAGTGATCACATCATTGTTGAATACGATTCTTTCTAGTTGGAGTTATGCCATTGTCCAAAGAAGTTAGTAAGGGTCATAATCAAGCTATTAATGTTGTGCAAAGGACATGTTTTTTCTATGAATATAAGGGAGTTTAATTAGTTGTCTCATACAATGATGGAGGGATTGAGAGAAGAACTTGATAATGTCATCTAATCAAATTATTTGGATCTTTTTTTTTCCACCTCATAGTTTAAGTGTGTGCGTAGAAATTAAACTCAAGATTATAGCGACAACTTCTAAAATAGTTACAAATAAAACTAATTAGCACTGAAGAGTGTTAATTTTGATCGAGTCTGACTCGAACTCGTTATTATATGGGACAAAATATTTGATCCAAATATATTCAACCCAAACCTATATATCCTGCACACAAACCATATAATCTCTTTATTTTATGTATTTAGACCAAAATAACCCAATTAACACAAATTTTAACCTATTTGGCATAATAAGTCTATCCTAAACTCAAATCTAAATAATAATTGAGTCAATTTTAGGTTATTCAAGTCAACCAAAGCTCAATTGGAATAATAAATGGAGTTACTTTTACATCCAAAATTGATCTAAATAATAAGTGAATCTTCTTGTTGAAAGGACAGTCTCGACGCACCCTTGTTTTCAGTGCCAGATTATAATTCAAGCCACCAGTTTTACTTCACCAGATTGATTATTTATGCTAATGTTTCATCGGAAAAAAAAATTGTAAATATAATAATATATATTTTTAACAGATAAATTATTTTATGCTTATTTGAATTGAATTATTTTGAATGAGATGAACTACTTTATTTATAATCAATTATTATTATTATTATTATTTATTTTAAATATGATTAATTATTGTATAATATTTTTATAAGCTGCAACTTTTAAGGCATGTCATGAGCTCTAAAAAATTAATTGTGGTAGTGTGTTCGTGGCTCAGTCTATATATAATATAGTTGATATTTAAAGGTTTAATTAATTAAAAAAAATTAATTTCATTTATATTTACAATATGTTTTCTCATTAATAATTAATGAATTTATATATCTAAATATATATTAAAGCATCTGAAAAATACTATTGCATGCTAGAAAATTAGTTACCGTAGAATAAAAAAAATTTACGCATTTGTATAAATCAAAGACACACACAAAATATTTGAAGAGTGAACAAGAAAATTTTACGTTGAAAATCTCGAAGAGAAAAATCATAAAATTTAAGAAAAATTTTTCACTATATATATGTTTTAGTACATAGTTTTTGAACGGATTACATATAAGATAGAAAGTCCGATAATGAATCCTGTGATCGTACCAACAAATACGCTTTCAAAACCGAATGTTTGTTGGTGGCGGGTGATGGTGAATACTTAGCGATGGTGATGACCGGAGAGATGGCGACAACGATGGCTCGGCAATAAGGGTGACCGACGGCACGCGGGTCGATGACGAGGATGATATGGTAGATGGCCGACCGGCAATGGTTGGCGCAGAGGCGACCAGAATGGTCAAGCGATGACCGGCGATGGTGGTCACGGTGATGACCGGGCGAAGGTGATGATGACGATGATCGATGTGACAAAGCTAGCGGCCGCGCATGTGACCAGACGGACCGGTGGTAATTTTAAAGACGGCCGACAATTGATCAAGGATGGCGGTGGCAATGGCCGACGCGCATTGGCCGACGGCGATGGTCGACGACTGTCGAGTGGTGGCACGATTATGTTTGGAGAATCTTCAAGCCTTAGAGCTCTCTCTTCTCTTTTGCTTCAGCTCCCCTCATGTGGAGAATGATAAGTTATTTATGAAGGAAATGACGTTTAAATACATGCAAAATCCAAACCACTCCATCGGACGGCTCGAAATGATTCCTTCGATCATCTCATGTATTTTAAGTATTTGAATGCTCAAATGAAGTCAGAATTTGGAGATCTTAGGCTTGTTAGATCTGGCTCGTCAAGACGCTCGATTTGACTATAAACACTCCATATTTAGGAGCCAACTGATATTGCAAATTTTTCAATTATATTTTAAGAGTTTGATCTCGGTTAGTCTTGACTCAGAATCAAAATGCTTTTAACATCAAGATTTGTGCTTCGACTAGTAGTATTTTTAGTGTCAAATTAAATACATATTGTTGCGTGCTAGAAAACCAATTGCAGTAGAGTGAAAGTTTACACCTTAGCTTTGTAAATCCATAAAGTGTATTTAAAGAGTGAACAAGAAGACTCATAAATTTTAACGTGAAAATCTAAAAGAGGGAAAACTACGGCCAGCGAAAAAAAAGCTTCCACTATGTATATTTTCAGCAAAGATCTTCCATAACCGGATTACATAATGTATTTATATGAACAACAACTACGTAATAATGCTCGGTGGTAATAATCTAATTACATGATGGTGAACATCGAGAAACATCGACCGATAAAAGGTCGATGATGGAGACACGAGATTGACAATACGAGGATCGGCGACGGCGGCGTTGACAATCGGTTAAAGTATGGCGACAGGATCTTTAGAGCTCTCTCATCTCTCTTGCTTGGCCTCCCTTCTCTTTCATGGCCTCCCCTCATATCGGAATGAGGGTTATTTATAGATTGGAGGAGTGGCATCTGTAAATACATGCAAAAAACCACTCCACTTCATCGGACGGCGCAAAATGATCCCTTGATCATATGATGTATTTTGTGCGTTTGAATGCTCAAAATGAAGTCGATTGTAAGATCTTTGGCTTGTTGGGCATTTCGTCGGCGGCTCAATTTGACTATAAACACTCCATATTTGAAACTTTTAGGAATTTAACTAATGTCTCAAAGTTTCCAATGATATTTTAAGTGTTTAATCTTGGCCGATTTCGATTTACTTGCTGCATCAAGATTCGTGCTTCGACTAGAGGAATTTTCAGGGTCATATCACATATCACACAAATCTTATATATTTGTGTATGCAACACATAAACATTAATATTTATATCAATAACACTTAAAATTTTAATATCACAATAAAATTATTATAGTTAATACTTTTTGCATAGATAAAATATTTAAATAAAAATATCAAAATTTGATATGTAAATATATAAAAATTGTGTGATGTCATAAATCATTGAGATGGTATTCAGGTCAATCGGGTTGAAAGAGAATCGAGTTCATGTTGAGATTTTTGACCGTTTAATAAATGGTCGATTTGAAGTCTAAGTCTATTCAAATTGAGTCAATTTTAGATCAAATATGAACTCAATCCATCGACTTAAATTGACACACTTAGTTATATTTATATAACTTTTTTATAAATAAAAAATTGGAAGAAAACCTTAGTGGAAATGTGAGGTTTGGAAGAGGGTAGAGGAAAAAAAATAGTACATTTGTGATAATTTAAAACCCACATTGGGAGGCTATTTGACCGCCCCCTCGTAATTATCGTAATTAATTATTAATTAATTATAATTTACTTAGAACCGATTCCGGGCAGCGAAAACCGGCATCTCTTACGCCGCACAACCGTAGTGTTTTGTTGGAGACTTTAGGGCAGTTGCCCGGGTCTTGATTATTGACCGGGCAGTGTCTCTCATGAGCAAATTTTTCATATTTAACTAATTTCAATAAAGTAGGGGGGCTCTCCAATATTCTAAAATAATAATAATAATTTTTTTTCATTATTGCATGAATATTATTATTCAACCAAACTATTGAGCTCGAAAGCTTTCTTTATGTAAGAAATTGGGCTCTCCAATATATATATTCTTGAAAATCAACTGAAATCATTGATAAGAATAATCTCCAAATTTTGAGATGATTATTTTGCCTATTTAAAAAAAAAATTATATTTTGATCATAATAAATTTCAAAATTAATAAATTTATTTAAGATGAATACAATATAAATTTTAGTTTATTTTTTATATATTAAATCTCAAATATGAGTAAAATTAATGATACATTTAAGATAATTTTATGACTGATTTATTTTTTCAAAAAATAATCAAAAAGTTAAATATTTTTATTTGACTATCAGTTTTTTAATTATTTTTTAAAAAATTTGTGATGAAAAAATTATTTTGAGAATTAAAACTATAAGAATATAGTAAAGAAAACTATTTTTTAAATTTACAAAAAAAAATTATTTATAACACATTATAATTTTTTTAAAAAAATATTTTTTCACAATAATTTTACAACTACCTTTTAAAAAAATTACAACTACTCCAAACAAATCGATTAGTAATTGCCCACTCTAGATTTTAAAATTTTCTAAAAGTTATAAAAAAAATTAGTATTAATTTTCTAAAGTGTAAACACATTTATAATTTTGCCTGCTTTTATTAAAAACTTTTGCTTAATATTTAAAAAAATAATCGATTCGTAATTTTGTTCACTTCCACTGCCGACTTAAATTAAATTTAATAATTTTAAAATTTATTATTATCAAATTTAATTTTTTTGATAAAAAATTATTATTTGTTCAATGAGTTTCTCATCATACGAATATAAAGGCTTGATTTTTATAATATTATAAATGTATTTAAATAACACTTGTCAATATTTCAACTGAAGCAAAAGTCACTTTGCTTTTTTAATTTTTATTTTTTTTTTTCAAATATGGGCAAATATCAACTTTAAAGAGCTGCACTTATAATTATTTTATAAATTTATTTAGAAAGATAATAAAAATTGCATCCGATTAATAATTAAGAAAAAAATGGTTAGTGGATAGATGAATATTTAATTCGCACCTTTCTTTCTTACATCAGAATGGTACGTACGCATACCCCATAATTTTATAATTGCACAACGAACTCGATTAGGACAATAGTATGAAACAAGAATTAACATTACAACAAAACAAGCCTCTAAGCAATAGTATTTATTCCGGGGATATACATATATATATATATATATATACCACACAATTGTTATATATTTACATATCTTATATCTAAATTTTAATATATATATATATAACACCTCAATTTTTACTATCACATCAAAATATCATTATCACTTTATTTTTTAAATATATGAACATATTTGATATATAAATATCTAATTTTAGATGTTAAATATATAAATATATAAGAATTATATGGTATGTACTTAAATCTTCCTATTTATTTGTACTACTAGATTTTATATCCCTTCTAAAAAAAATTGGGTGAGGATATTAAAGAAATTAAATGATGAAAAGAAAATAATAATTTTTATAATTTTATTTTTACAAAAAATACGAGTATACATAATCATAAAATTAATAAAAAATGAGGGAGGTGCATTAATACTTTAGGAAAATTTACATACATACCACATAATTCTTAGCATTTGAAAAAACTTAGATATTTATAGCATTTTTCAGAGAAAAGGTGCATTTCAAAAAATAACTGTATTTTTGATTAATAATAAAGATTTAAGTCTTTTGTAAATATTGAAAGGTGTGAAATATGTAAAATCTAAGAAGAATGATGTATGTAAATTAATACTTATTTTAATTGCCTACCTAGCATAGAGTGGAAAGTAAAAGTGTATTAGTTCTTATAAGCAGTGGTTATCAAAAAGCTGTGATTTAACTTTTTTTTAAATAAAAAAATTTGTAATACTCACCACACTTTATCAGATCACACGAAGAAAACAAAGAATGCATTTAGCAATGATCTGATGGTCATAGTTGAGAATGAATTGAGAGAGTTTGTTAATATATGTGATATTAGGTTTGATACACCCAATAATAGAGTGGTGGCTTTATGAGGGATTGTTGAGAGAGACATCATTGAGCATTGTAAGCATAATATATACGTCAAAGACATGGGTGTAGTGAATTCTTTAAAGTTCACTATGTTTGTATGCTCTAGCGGATCATGATTGTATTTATGTTGTGATAGAAGGAAGTCGTCGTTGGAGATGATTTTGATACTAAGAGAGTTCGCTGAGGCCTTTAACAAAGAATATTGAGGTAAATTTAGTGAATTATTGTAGAAGTTGATCATTGATCTTGATGAAGATGACATAATCAACATACATAAAGAGGCATATTGTGAGATGTTGATGAGTAATTGAAGAGTGAGACACCAACATTTAGAGTTTGTGAACACAATAATACTAAGGAGGAACTATCAAAATTGGCAAATCTAAGACCATAAAGAGTCTTTCATAAGTGGCGCATATAAGATGGTGGAGTCAAATTGAGGAAACCTAAAAGTTATTGCATGTATATATCTTCAACTTGATATCTATGAAGAAATACTTTGCTGACATTTAATTGATGATGGGTTAATCTTTTGATTAAAGAGTACATGACCTAAGACCAGTTTGACAACCAGATTGAATATTTCATGGTGATTAAGATTGTTGATCGAAATGCTTAACCACATACCAAATTTTGTAAGTCTATACATCCGATTGGATTGTAATTAGTCTGTAACATCTATTTATAGCCAATAATATTCAAGAGAAGTGAAAGAAATAATAGTCTAAGTAGCATTATGAATAAGCACATTAAACTCATGGAAGTCCACCATTCGTGTTGTATTTTGAGACTTGGGAGACTACATTTGGCTCATAAGTGGAGGGGGATAAAAGTGAAATGGTGAATTTGAGTTTTGTGAGAGGTTTATAAATATGATTTTTGGTAAGAGTTTTTGTGGGATTAGAATTGTGAGGGAATGGATGGTGTGGAGGTTGAGATGATGCATACAAGAAGGTGTAGTTAAATGGGGGAGGAGAAGAGTAGGTCATGAATGTAAGTGTAGACTAGCAAGTGATAAGAATGTAGTAGGAGCACTAAGTAGGATTGAGGAGTTAAAGAATTGATTGTGCATGGAGGAGGAGATATGAAAGTTGGTTAGCATAAAGAAAATGTAATTTGGGTTTGGTAAATAATAAATTGGCTAAAATGCAAGTAAGAAAGGGAATTTGAATTAAATTATTTAAGGTAGATTGTTGTCATAAATCGAAGAGGGAGTAGCAACTTGTGCATGAAAGGTGAATAAAAAATAACTTTTTTTCAATTGGAATGATGTGTTATTTTACTAAGAATGAGTAGGATGATTGGAGATATTAGTAAAAGAATATTTAAGAGGATATAGTAATAGTTATAAGGTAAATTTTATGGAGGGAGGGATATTCAAATTTAGAATGAAGAATTAAAAAAATGTAAAAAGAATTAGTTTCCATAAAATGTGACATATATGAAATATAGAATTTTTTAAGAGAGGTGTCATAACATAAACAGGCAAAAAGGGTAGACAAGAAAGACACATGACTAAGAATTGTGATCTAATTTATGAGTTTGACAAGTATGAAGCCAGAGGCACCAAAGATCTTCAATTTAGCATATTTAAGAAAATGCCATTTTTTTTTTAATAGAGATTGCATAAAATTGACGACAATGTGCATATGATTGATAAAATACATATGATAGAGAGAGAGAATATGTGGCCAAAATATAAATAACATATGGGCATGATGTAGGAGGGTGAGACCAATTTCAACTAGATGATGAAGACATCTTTAGCTATCCCATTATAACCTAATGTGTGAAGTGGCATAGTAAAATGAGGGATGACCATTAAAACAAAAAAGAAGTTGAGAGCCACCCACATATTCACTACTATTATCGATGTAGAGAGATGTGATAAGTCATAAAAAATACTTCTTAACTAAAGATTTAAAAATAGATCTTCCGTTATATTTTCGTTTAAGATGACATAGCTAATATATAGTGAGTAAAATAATCAACAAAGATGACATTTAAATCAATCATAGAATGTGATTGGAGAGGCCCAAACATCTATATAGAGAAAATCTAGCCGACAATCAATAATAATTGATGTAGTGTTAATTATTAACTTATGAGTTTTAGTGCAAATAAGACACAATGATAGGAATTACAAAAAGAATAAGATTCAAAAGATTGAGATAAAGGTAAGATATGGGCTTAAAGATTATAGAATGTATAATTACTATGAAGGTATGAAGGGATGACCAAGATGATAACACCACTAATCGGAGAAGGTTATAGTAGTGGAGAATTTTGAACTAGTCCACTTGTAGATGTTATTTTTATTCATGCCTTGTATTAGGATAGCCTTGAGTGAAGATCCTTGAGAAAATATACATATATAGTAAGAATTTGATAAAAGCATTATTATTTACAAAGAATTGAAAGAAAAAAGTAAAATTATTGATTATATAGGATACACAAAATATTTAAAAGAAAGATGTAGAAAGAGAGTGGACTAGTTCAAGGGCATGGTTGGGGTTAAGGTGATTTCATAATCTAGTTAGTAGCAAGGTTGAGATTAAGGTGATTATAGTGATTTAAAGGGTGATTGACTAGAAGAGCTTGGGCAATGTAGTTATGATTAAATAGAGGGGCATATGAGTGCAAGAAGGGCATGGTTGTGTTGAATGCCCTTGTTGGAGGCACAATTAACATTTGTAGACTCAAATAGTTGATCATGTAATAATTTGGGATAGCCAGTTGCTTATAGGAGCAATATTTTGTATCTTGTTTAGAGTGATGGTTGTAGGAGAGTTCATACACTAGGTTGGTACCAACATATGAGGCATGATGGTTTACTTTCAAGCATCATCATTTTTTCTAGGTGAGCGTCAAAATTGATGAGCTTTTCAAATAATTCAAAAAATTGAAGGGGATTTTACAAACTTGACTAGTGAAAGTTGATATCCTTAAAATCATTGCTAAGGTCACCAAAGATTTTAAGCACAAGATCATCTTCAATAATTGAATGGTCAAACAAGGCTAAATAGTTGGTGATTATTTTAATAGGCTACATGTAGTCAATATCTTCAATGCCTTCGGGGAGAAGTTGTAAATCTCCTTTTAAGTTGATTGATGACTACATGAGATGAATTGGTATAAGTGTTACCCAAGATGTTCCACACTTTTGGTGATGTAGGAGGCAAGGGAGGGAACAAGATTTAGTGAGAGAAGCCCAAGAGTAGTCTAGTTTGAAAGCATTTTCACATGAGGTTTGGGTTTTTAATTAATGGGTTGATAGTGTGAGTGTTGAATTGATAAGTGGAGTTTTCAATCATGAGTGATGGGGATAGGATATAAAGATTGTCAACAATACTTAGAGAGAGAGAGAGAGAGAGAGAGAGAGAGGTGAATATTTTGAGGTGATTATTTATGATATCATATTTCTTAGGTCATTATTTATGAGGTGAATATTTATAAGGTGAGTGAACATTTATGAGGTGATTATTTCCCTAATATCATATAAAAATGGAATTATTAAAAATAGTACTTTTTTTTACATAATCTTTACATAAAAAATCCTTATATTTAACTACAAAATAGGCCAACAAGAGGAAAGTGTATTAACACCCATTCTAGTTGCATTCCAATCACGAAGTGAGGATTAAAAGCATATTAACACCTCTTATAATTGTCTTCCTACATACAACAACAACAACAAGCCTTAATCCCAGTGGGTTAATTTTTATGAATCCCTCTCCATTGTGTCTGTGTCAAATTCTCATTTAATTCGGTATACTAAGATCATTTTTATACATCTTAACCAAGTCTTTTAGGTCTCTACCTTTCTTAACATAAAATCTAATGATCTACTCTCTAATGTCATTCACGACGGCTTTATGTGGCCAAACCATCTAAGGCACTCTCCCTAATCTTATCTACGAGACTCCAACTTTTTCCTATACTCATTTTGCATTTTATCTCAGAGTAAAGCCACTCATCCACAAGCATCTCATCTCGTAACACTTAACTTAGTTTATGCTTTCTTTTTTATTGGCCAACATTCCATAAGTCATTGCAGATCTTACCACCATCTTATAAAATTTTCCTTAAGTTTAAGTGGAACTTTTCTATCACATAATAAAATGCATTCCTCCACTTCAACCATCCAACTTGAATTCTATTAGTAACATATCCATCTATTTTACCATCATTTAGAACAATAGAGCCTAAATATCTAAATCGCTCACTCTTATTAATGACTTGATCACCTAAAGTCAAAACACTATCACTAAAACTTCTCCAACTAAAATTACATTCCATATATTTTAGATCTACTTAAGCGAAAACCTTTGAGACTCTAAAGTTGACCTCATAATTCAAGTTTCTTGGACTCCCTCTAGTCTTATCAAAAAAGAATGTCAGCAAAAGCATACACCAAGGTACATCTTCTTGTAAATGCCTTCAAGAACATCCATAACTAAAGTAAAAGATAAGGGACTTAATGTTGATCCTTGATGTAATCCAAATAAATAAAAAATATTTTGTCAATCCTCCTGTGTTTGGACACAAAGACTAGTATACATATCCTTAATGACTTGAATATAATTAACTTAACTTTTCGTTCTAGAACTCTCCAAAGAACATCTCTAGACTTTATCATAAATTTATCTAAATCAATAAATATCATATGTAGATCCTTCTTATTTTCTCTATCCATCAACCTCTTAACAAATGTATAACATCCATAGTAGATCTAGCATGAAAAAATGATTGTGAGAAACTTACGTATCACATCGTAACTTTATTCATTACTCTCTCCCATAATTTTAATGTATGGCTTAACAATTCCTCATAATTTGCACTCTTGTGCATCACCATTCTTAAATATAGGACCCAACAAACTCTTTCTCCACTCATCGGCTTTTTAGTCTTTAAAATAACATTAAAAGATTTGTAAAAAGAAATTCCTTGATCTCTAAACATTTCCACCTTATTGGAATATTATCCGGTCCTCTTGCTTTTCCACATTTCATTTTTTCTTTAAAGCTTCACAACATTTACTTGATATAAAATGAAATTCTATTTTTGTTTAGGATATTAAGGTTGCTAAAATCAACGTCTTTCAGATCTTATTGAAAGTTTATTAAAATATCTCATCCATTTTATTTTCATATCTTTTTTCAAGAAAAAACTTTATTATTTTCATCTTTAATACCTCTGAAATGCATCTTCTCATCTCTTTAGTTTAACTTATATATCTTTCCTTCTGTCTAATCTGTTGTATAAATCACAAAAGTAAATTTTTTTCGTCGTATATTCTTTCTTAGAATCTCTATAAATTTATATCTCTCATCTCCAAATTTTGCATCATAAAATTTTATAACGTCTTCTTTATTTATATTTTCTTTTCTCACTCCATTATCTTATTAAAGAATTTCCTTTTATTAACAGCACATCTTTAACAACTCTTAATTTCAGATATTTCACATACTTTTTATGAACATCTCAAACTCTAATTTCTTGTATTCTTTCTTAAAATATTTTTTATTTGTGTTCTTTAAATTAATTAATCTGGGACAATTTAGTTTATTTTTTCTCCTTTCATCTTAAAATCTAATAATAATTCGATTTATCTTAAAATTTCATGGCCCTGATCTTTCTGATCTAACGATATTTTTCTATCAAAAATAATCAATCTTGTTCTTAGATCCATTTTTATAAATAATAATATGTTCATCTCTTTTCTTAAAAAAAAAGTATTAGAAAATCATAAATTAAAGAAATAATATAATCCTACCTTCATTAGTCATAATCATGTAGTGAATCTTTAAAATCTTATATCTACCTATGTTTTAAATCTCATGTAAATACTTTTCTTAAGGGTAACTTTTGTATTAATCATACAATTAAATTCCAAATTTTTTCTTTGAGAACACCTCCAATACTTGAGCGTAGACACTTATAACATTGATAATCTTGGTGTCAATGATAATCTTTAAAGATAATTATCTCCATTCATTAATCTTTATAACATTATATTATTTTATCTATAATCACCTCAGATTTCACAGTTATTTAAGCTAATATCAAAGTTTAAACATAAACTATCAATCTCCTTGGCCTTCATTTAGTTTCTTTCAAAATATTTATCTTCTATACCAATATCTATTAATTAAATTTTCTGTAGAGTAACTATATTCCAAGATCATAAAACACCTAAATTTATTTTAAAATGAACACAATATGAAATCAATTAATTATTTATACATCATATTCACTCCATAAATTTTTACCTCAAAACTCTATACTACATTTTGTCATCTTTCAGAACAGAGAAAATGCCAAACAATGCCTAATCATAACATCATTTATAAAATAAAAAACCAAAAAATTGACAGTGCCCTATCAATTGAAACTATTATTTGATGAGATGTGTCAGTAGATACCATTGCTTATAGTAAAAGAAGTAAAATAAAACCACAGGACGACAGCCAGCTTAGTGCAGTACTGCTTATTTCCAACATTCGTCTTCCATCAACAACATAATCTCGTCAAAATCATATCTAAAATTTAAAAACGATACCATTTCCTTGAACAGTAACCATGAGAGGGACCAGATGCAGTTATCTATACCAGTAAGGTTTCTCCTTTTCGACTAAGCTCGCGACTCAGTCCCACCACAGTGGTCCAGAATTCAGTGCTGATATTGAAATATATTGGGATATTTGCATTCATAGCACAGACTTCTTATATATATAGCTAATTCTAAAATTTGATATTTATATTAATTGCACTTAAATCTTTAATATTATATCAAAAATAGTACTATGATTAATTTTTTTTAAAGTGAAATGCATCTTTTCATGCATAGAAAAAATGTTTAATTTATAAATATCAAACTTGTGTGCTATGTATGTAAATTTTCCAAATATTTTTCAAACCATTCTTTCATAATGTTATTTTGCATATAAATATAATTGTCATACTTCTATTTTAATATGATTTATGACTAGATCTATTAGACTGATAATTTTATGAAAACTATCTATCTATATATATATATATATATATAAACAGTTTTTTTCCCTACCAGAAAGTTATATTAAATGGTGAAAGGTGCCAGCACATATGGGAAAAGAAGGCAAGACAAGCAACATTTTTTTTCTGGACCACAATTGAACTAGTAATGGCAAAGTATGTGACAAGATTCATACACGATGAAATAAAAACAAATACAGGTTTGTCGTGTCTAGTCATGTCCACATAATCAGTGACAGGTGCACAATTATTTATGCTTGTAAAAATCCATTATTGGTAGAATAACACCATTGTAACGTTCAGAGAATCACCTGCCGTGGAAATTCTGGTAACGGACGACCTTCATGAACAGTAGCACCTTCTGGAGTCCGCAACAGACCTTCAGATTCACAAACCCAAAAATTAAAATAAAATAAATTCATATTTCATGAACATGAGATGGTTAGATACAACAATGGGCAGCTACATGGAAAAGAAATTAGTAACTTGGGATTGAGTTATTCTGATCAAATTTTTATTCAGGATGAGTCTCAAATTTGTTTAATCTGTATTTTCTGATTATCCGAAAACAACAGTTAATTAAATGTTTCAAGCATACATAATGAGCATGTCTAAATTAAGCAATAATGAAGATTATAAACAATAAAAATTAAGAAAAAAACTTTGCAGATCAATTGTTAGCAATATTACATTGTAATGAAAGAAGAAATAGAATTTTATGAATAAAGGACATTAATATCATAGAAAAGATTAGATATGAATGAGAAAACAGTTTCATAACCATAGATGCATGATGTATCCATTTAACTGCTAATATGTTCCAACTAACCATCAGGAAGCCAATATCAGAGTACTGATTATGTCATTGTTCTTGTGACATTACTATCAGTCTTATCTTATACCTACCATTTGAATCTATCTGATCACTTTCGTGTCACTATTTCTTTTGCTTCTGCATAGCACCATTCTCTAATCTCTTAAACAATAGACCATCAAAAAGGATGAGACTTAAGTAAAGAACACCTTTCCGGGCTTAAAAATTTCTCAAAAAGGGGGGCATTTACATACATAGTACACAATTTTTATATATTTGCATATCTAACACTTTACCGGACTTTCATATTTTATGAATAGCATCTAAATCTTTAATATTATATAAAATGAGCACCATCATTGATTTTTTAAAATAAAATACACCTTTCCATGTATAAGAAAAATGTCATATTTATAAATATCAAATTTTAGGTGTTAAATATGTAGATTTTCAAAAATAATATTATCCTGGAAATGCCAATCGTTGATGAGTCAGACTGACCCTACAGGAGTTATTTCTTCTGTAGATACCAATATATAGTGTATTATTACTTTATGGTGGCCTAAAAATGTGGTTTTCTTCCCTGTTTGTTGAAAAACATTTCCCTTCTACACGGTTTGAAACAATTTTCCACTTTTATTTTGTTGTCCTATTTGTCATTCATGCTATGTCGGCCAGTAAAACAAAAACATCCATTTTAATCAAAAGTAATAGCAAGCGAGCACTCAACACACATGCAAACATTCCCACCTGCCCCATCCCTACCCATAAATGTCTGCGCGCACTCCCACACAACCACTTACGTCTATGTAACATTTTATGTTAAAGAATAAATTATAAATTTTCGCCATAAAAATAATTTAGATACCAAATTTCATGAAATTTCAAGATAATTGATCATGCATCAAGCATATGAAAATTACACCAAAAACGAAAGGTCTACATAACAAGATAAATAATTCAAATATCATGGTGAGTAATAAAACAATAAAAACATTTCAGCATATTTAAAAGGATATTTGAAACAAATTTAATGGAATTGAGTAAAAAAAAGTAGAAACTTACAAGGGATTACAAGCCATCTATTTATTCAGTAAGTTTGAGCAAAGGTCAAATCTTCATAAAAATTGATCAAACTAAATCTCCAGGTTGTTGTAAGGCTATAAAACAGCATTAATCATATTTTAATAAAATGGTTGGATTCTATAGGTTACCTCAAACAATTGTGTCAAATAGATGTAAAATTCATAATCTACTTTTGGATAATAAATTAGAAAAAATTATGAGTACAACTTAAAAATTTCAACTACTATCTACAAATTAATGGACAAATTAAAGTTGTGAACATAAATTTGGGTAACATGTTACGTTGTTTAATAAAAGATTATGCATCCAGTTAACATTTGATATTGCTAATGGCTACAAAAATTTCATATAACAAGTCTACAAACACGAAACTTTCTGAAATTGTTATGAAGTTTTAATCCAAAAAATATATAGATCTTTGCAAACTTCATATTGAGTTTAAGCCAATTTCATTTTCATAATAATTCACACAACATGCACGATTTTATATGAGAATATTTGTAAAAAAATTGGCTACTAATTATGATAATTATAACCTTTATATTGGCATCAATATAACATAAATGCATCTCACACCAAGGGAAAAAGTAAAGGTTCTTTTAAATTTAGAAAGGCTTCCTCCAATAACCTTTAAGAAATTAAAAGCAAGAAAGACGAAGGTAATTACAGCTTGTAACGCAATGGAACTAACACTCATGGGGATTTCCATCTACACATGGGATTTTTGTAGTTCATTTGAATGATACTTTTGTTATGGGTTCTCAATAAGGTCATAATGAGAAAGTTGACCAAGTCATGGATTATGCAGGGCCCAATGATTGGTTTTATCCATATCAAATAAGACTTGAATTTTATGATTAATTAAAAATGAATTGAGCTCATTCTACGCCAACCAACCATGAACTTAAAAACAAGAATTTCTAATCATTAAATAGGTACCTAAGGCATGAAATTTTACTCAACGGCATTTAAATTTCTTTCAATCCAATCTGTGCCTATGGGATGTGGGATTTAATTGAGTGCAATGCAAGTGCAAAAAGCAACATTTATGAAAAGTTATCTTCCTGTATTAGTGTGAAGCCTAAATTTTTATTTAAATAATTATTTTTCTTGATCTACTTTCTTATCTAATATTTATTATTGGTATTGCAAGTCCTAATTTTAGTCAAATTGTCACAATTAAGATTTAAATTGTGATGAAAAAAAACTGTTTATTGTTAATTTGTTGTTGTTTAATCTTTTGTTGATTTCTCTAGATTAATCAATCATTACATTATTATTTGGTTTTGATTATGTATTTGGAGTTACACCCAAAATGTTTTTTTTTCTGCGTGTATTTAATGATTATGAGGTCACTCCTGAGTAATAAAATTTTGTGAATTATTCTTATAATTTAAACTTTTATTAGGTGGAAAATATAAAGATGATTCAAATGACAAATAAAAGCCACCAAGATAACTTCATCCATATATGTCCCAATCAAAATCATCTAATAAATAAAGAAATCACCAAAAACCTAAGTATTTGACTGCAAAACATTTGAAATGATAATTATCTTATTATGCAATTAAAGCAATTTCTTGTGAAAATTTAGACCTGTCTGATTGATAATCAAACATTAAAAATTCTTGAAATCACAAACAAAACAATCAAACTCAATATTAATCCCACAAGCAACTTATTCAATATGAAGAAATATACAACAAACAATAGCTACCATATCACATAAATCGAGTTCGAGATGCATTGCACAAATCAAAATTATTTAACCATCGCTCATTTTATGAAACAAACTACATTAATGAGTCATGAGCCTTGAAATAATCAAAAAAAACCATAATCGATTTGATCAAGCACGACCAAACTGGCAAACAATGTGAACAATGTCAAGCAAATTAAGTTTGAAATATCTTGACTACAATCTAAGTCATCCAATCATCACTCCTATCAATTCAAAAAAATTCACCCAACATATTAGATAATAACACAAATTCAAAACGTATGAAAGACAAAAAACTTGTGAATAAAAAAAGTCAACATATAAAGAAAACTTCAATTATTGTAATTAATTATAGATATAAGTATATAAATATATAATGTTTATTTTAAATAAATTCCTATCAAATTTATTAGCAGCTTTCTTGCTCTTATCAAATTATTGTCTTATCTATCTTGTATGCTACCATTAAAAAAAATTACGACAAGGTTTTGAAAACTGAATCAAATAAAAACCACGAAGAAGAGGTTTAAGGTTCCATGAGTTGACCAACATTAAATAAAATAATATAATAAATATTAAAATTATTTTAATATGATTTAACTAATATAATAATGATAAAATAAAAAATATTTTTGCCAATTTAACATACAATATTCTAATTTGAAACACTTCACTAGAGAATGCTTTGAATACTATCTAAATTAATATTTTGAAACATAATACTTTAATCATGTTATCTATTTTAATTTAAATTTGTTATTCCTAGCCTTCAAATCAAAATTTTTTTAAAAAAACCAAAATTTGATTAATTTTAGAAAGGATCGATTCTTCAAAAACTAGTCTCGTGCATTGATTTTTCAGTTCAACCATTAATTTTGATCTATTCTATGTAGTTTGTGGCATTAGATTAAATTAATCAGAGAATCAGCTCACAGTTGAACTAATAAGATCAGCCAATACGATCTAATTTTTAAAACCATAAAAAAGAGGATTCTTTGCCTGCTGAGCCCAGCTTGTCTCTCTTAAGCCCATGGCTATCTTCTCCTTCACGCACATAGCTCTACCTTGCATAGAAAACAGTACAACCCCTCCCTAATCCTCTATTCTCTCGCAACTCATTCCTTGCAATACAAACCATATACTCCCTCTTCTCTTCCAGAGACAAGCTCATCATCAACACACCTCTTATTCCTCAGCACTCACTCAGCCCCCTACCCTAGAGGTTGTTGGTCTCCTCACACGAAGCTCGATCCCACTGCCTTTCACTCATACTCAATTTCTCAAAACCCTTAAGGACAAAGTGGTAAAGAAATCATGAATGGGGATTCTTTGGAAGAGGCATCAACAGAACTAGCAATGTGGGAAGGATGAAAAAGTTTTGTGAGACACTAATTTAAAAGAAAAATGGGAAAAACCGATTTCAAGATCTATCAGATTTAAGGTTTGATGCTTTTGCTATTTGAACATATACATAAGTTAAATCCTTCTTAATGATCATTTACTTTAACCGAGAGTATTCTTAAGGAATCTCATTCCGTAAGATGTTATTAACTATGGGGGCTTTTACATAACTTAATGAAAATTTAAAATAAACCCTACTTCTTTTTACAAAGGGGAAGAATCTCTACAGCTAACATTATCAGAGTCCTTATTAGGTGATTGGTTTTATTGTGAGATGGTGACTTATCTTTCGAGATGTACTATTCTGATAATACTTCGATCATTCTAATAAGAACATTTATGGATCTACGTAGTGTCCAAACGAAAAGTATATTTCTATCTTCATTTTATCTCATAGATTGAAGATGGAAGTATGCTAGAAAATTTTCACCATAAATTTTTCTAGTGACTCCTAGATGGTTCTTTTCTCCATCTTTGGTAAATGATCATTATCTTTAAGTATCGATAGTGGGTTTATACGTTGCTAAGAAATTTTCACTGCAGATTTTATTCAATCAAATTAATTCTTAAAGACAATCATTTTAAATAAAGTCATTTAAAGTAAATCAAAGCTTTCTTAATATCATTTCCAAAAAAATTGGAGAAGAAAATGTACTTCAAATTATCACAGACAATCATTCAAGTTATATTCTTGCACGTTTGTATTAAATTATTTATGTATCAATTTTATTTATCATAATATAAATTATTAACATTACTTAATTTTTGGTAGGTCAAATGATTTTGGATAAAAGAAAACATACGTACTAGACACCTTGCACAGCCCATTGTGCTGATTTAATGTTAGAATAAAATTGGGATCATCCTATGGTTCTCGGATGATGGGAATAACAAAGCAGAAATTTAGAAATGAGCACAAAATATCAATCAATTTATTCTCTCATTATTCATTATTTTCGGATCTTTTCGTTGCATTCACTTACCACAAGAAACAACCACCAACATTTGTTGCAGCACCCCTTCTTTCTTTCTTTGGTCTTTCATTCCGTCATCATCCTAAAAACTTATCCAATTCTGACATCTTAACCGGTAATACACCTTTCTTTTATCAAATCTCAGGGACATGGTCTAATCTATTAATGTTTAGTGTATCTTATGATCAAGCTAAATTTGGTTGTATTTTAACCTTTTGTCTTTTAGAGAAGGAATCTAAGAATCTAAGATTCACTCCCTAATCCCTAAGATCATGTAGGGCATGAAATGCACGGATTAAAATTATACATCGTTGTTCGGTTTTCCCTCGAAAGAAGCGTCACCGGACCTTGACGTCGGGTTTAGCGATCAGCGGTACATACGTCATTGTTCGGTTTTCCCGAAAAAGTCAAAGGCCTCATTTGGCCGTCCGGTTTGGAGGCGTAGCATGATATAGTCGTGTTTGATTTTCTCGAAGAGCGTACTTTTTTCGTCGTTGTATATAAAGAAGGAATAAATTAAAATATAAAATGTATTACCTCATACTATTCCTTATATATATATTAATTTGAATGTATACTTTTGGGTAATTCAATATTGCTTTTATCAAATCTCAGGGACATGGTCTAATCTATTAATGTTTAGTGTATCTTATGATCAAGCTAAATTTGGTTGTATTTCAAACTTTGTGTATGGAATCTCAAGGACATGGTCTAATCTATTAATGTTTAGTGTATCTTATGATCAAGCTAAATTTGGTTGTATTTCAAACTTTGTGTTGATATAAAGCATCTTTGATACACTAAACGCCCTTGGAATGATCTGAGTTGAGTTAAACTTTTAGGACGTGACATTTCTAATATCTCCTTGATGGTCTCCGGATCGATTTCAATTCCCTAGTGTCGGAAAACATTTTTAAATTACTCTTAAACTTTTTTGATGATGGGAGAATTTAAGCCAAATTAAAGTAAAATTTATTTAAAATTAATTTTATATTAGATGAGTAATTCTGTTAATTATTTAAAATCAATTAATGTTTAGTGTATCTTATGATCAAGCTAAAGAACTTACACCTAATTTAAATTAATATGCAACAACTTTATGAAAAAAAAATTATAAGATATGAAGATTGACAAAATATGACTACATAACTTATCAAACTTGTTAAGGTAATATCATGATCTTCCCAACTCTTATGAGAGTGTGTGTTTAGAAGTTGATATAGTGAAATTATTCCTAAATGGGCTAGGCCCCATGGTTTTACCCTTTTTTGGGTTTTCCACGTAAAAATCTTAAAGTCTATCAAACTTTTTTTACTGTGTGTGTGAAACTTGAGAATATTTTTGGGAGCATTTCCCCTAAGCTATTCCCTAAACCCACTTCTTTTCTCCTTAATCTCCTCTTAATTAAGGGTTAATTAATTAATTATCCCCTTAATCAATTTCTAAAAATTCTAAAATCTTCCAAAACTGATATAAAGCATCCATAACATCAATATCTTCAGGGACTCTCAGTTAATTATCAACCAAATCACTTGATCCTATAAGGTTATAAAGCCCAAGCTCCATCACTACCATAAGTACACCATGGGTTGGCCCAAATCTTAGAGGTTACCATTCATAAGATTCCTTGAGGAATAATGAAGCATATGCTTTAGCCAACCATGCCAAGGAGTTGGCATATTCGGAGGATGAGTCCATATTAATAAAGGTCCAAAATAAATAATTCTTATTTCTTCTTGATATTGAAATCATCAAAAAGTACTCTCTTAAAGGAGAGGTTGTCATTTCCAAGAAGAATGAAGAGTTAGATTGGAGGCAACCATTCATGGATTACCTAAATAAAGGAGAACTACCTCAAGAGAAGTCTGAAGCCCGATGAAACTCACCTCTTAAATATTTTATTTATATTTGTGAATATAAATGAAGATATAAATGTTTCATGATAAAATCATTTGAGTTTGGTGTGATTTGAAAGCAAATTTGACCAAGCTTAAGGATTTAGGTCAAAAGGGCTTAAGTAGGAAAATGATATAGTTTGATTTATTTTTGGTCATTGGAGGGTGGGTTTCATTTATACTTGTGAATATAAATGAAGGAATGATTGATTTATAAAAAAATCAATTGAGTTTGGGTTGATTGGGTTTGAGATTTGATTTAGCTTATGAAGGTAAGTCCATATGGCTTAAGAAAAATCTTGATTTGGTTTGATTTGATCATCTTATGATGATTCTTGCTCACAATATGAGGCTTAGATGGGCTTAGTTCAATCCAATTTGGGTAGGATTAGAATTTGGATCAAAAGAGTGGTTTAGGTCACTTTGGAAATTTATTTTAGTTTAGGTTTAGGTTTATTTTATTTTGTTTATTTTAGCTTCAAGTTTTTTCTTAGTTTAAGGTTTAGGTTTTATTTTTTATTTATTTTTAGGTTTTTTTTAAGGTTTATTTTTTAGGTTTAGATTTTTATATAATTTTATTTAATTTTATTTTATGTTTATTTTATTTTTATTTTACATTTGGGTTTTATTTTATTTAGGTTTTTTATTTTTTAATTTACTTTAGGTTTTTATTTATTTTATTTTAGCTTAAATCCTATTACTAAATATCACACTAGTCTCACCACTCCTCCCTATTATCCATCCAACATCACGACATCAATATCCAACCACAAAGCTCCTCAAGTATCGTCCAGCTCTTCCTTGCATATTTGTCGGCAATCAACCCTAGCCACCTTCACTCTTATCTCCAACAAAACTCCAACATCTTGACATTTTTGAAACCAATAAATGTTGACATCGAGACTGACAACCTTCAACCACCAAATCCACAAAAGTTTCCCAAACTTACAACACCACCAACAAATCATACCTTCGACGAGCAACAATCAAATCAAGCAATGGTATCCACTTCCTCCTATACATAGAAGACAGACAACCTTCAACCACCAAATCAATCGCAATGCCCTAACCTTAAAACAAAAGAGAGAGTTTCCAAAATCTGTGCGAGAGAAGTCCAAAAAAAAATGTGTTGTTCTATCTCACCACAAACTAAGTTGCCGCAACATTCATCATCACCACATATGCAAGGGTAAAAATGTGAAATATTAGCTTTACTAATCAAATTTAAATACTCATGTACATTATTCCAATATAAAAAAAGAATTTATTATGTACATCTTTGGGCAAGTGTTAAAGGAGTCTCAAAAAATTTGTTCAATCTCACCACAAACTCAACACCACAACATTCGTCATCGCCTTGTGCGTAAAAAAAAATGTTGAAAGCAACCTTACCATTCAATATAAGTACTCATGTGTATTGTCTCAATGTGATGATGACATAATTGTATCTATATTAAATGCCTATGCCGCTTTTTTAGGTGTAGTGGTTATGAAGTCCCTCAATCTTGGCGTCCTAAACACCAACTATACAGATTTTTTTTAAGCATGGTGGAAAAGTATGCCTCACAAACACCCCCCCTATACAAAACAGATGCCAAAACGTTACGAAATTTTTTTTAAAAAAGAACTTATATAAGTCAAAATTCAGAATGTACTCCTAAACATAACACAATAAAAATTAAAAAAAAAATGAAAACAAAAAATGGCATAAAATAGATATTCAAGATGCTATATATGGCACATTAAATGAAATGAAGAGAACTAAACACAAACAAAGAACTATAGGGGACTTGACAGCCGCCAACGAGCATAAACAAGACCTTCTAATAAATACTTAAACGGTGTTACATCTTGCAGAACTAAAAGGAGCCTGGAATTAGACAAACTTATGAGAGACCAAATAGCTCACTTACGAGCAAGAAAAGGACTCGCTAGCTTGTTAAATGAGTATGGCCAGGACTTCTTACTAACTACTAAGAACTGTCAAAAATATGAACTACAATCATGCATAAAAAAGACCAAGTAAAAGCATCTGTTGAAAGGTAAAAACATACCCTTGCCGGGTCTATCGGAACATTCAAGTGGACCAAATGCAAGCAAGCAAACATTGCTTTGAACATACAATAACACTACCAAAATCTCCACCAGAATAGCAACAAATACAAACAAGCTAATAGAAGGTGAATATTGAGATTTAGCAGGTAAGTTGGATACGTGTTTCTACAATGATGCATTCATGCATATAACTGAATCTAATTAAATATGCAAGTGCACCAAAAGACACAAACGTCTTTTAAGAGATATCAAATCATTAAAGTAAATTATTACACAAACTCTAAAAAATGTATCAATGTATATCTAAGATCAGAATGCTATATGCACCAAAACAAATAAAACATGTCCAAAATGTACTCTGGAAAATATGTTAAATGCTCAAATTTGGAGTCAATAAATGTTGTGCATACTAAAAAAGGCCAAATAAACTTAAATTTATCTAGTTCCTAAAAAACATGCAAGCACTTGAAAATTTTATACATTCTCTCCTGCAAAAATTAAATTCATTAGCATATATAAATGTTCACGAGCAGGCTGCTCTGCCTAAATGGTAAGGTTATCAATCCTACTTTTTGGATATAATCCTCCGTGTCATGAGGACTGAAGTCGACTAGGCCTATACCTCATGACAAATTAATGTAAAAATCGTCAAACGAACTCAGCCAATATGTAAATATATGAACTCAAGTTAAAAAAAATTTTAAGTAATAAAATCCAAAAAATCCATAGAATAGGCTTAGTCATCATACATCATATAGAACGCAATATCTTTCAAAATAAAGCTTTTGATTTCAAATATAAATGATTCAACCAACTATGTTGAAAGAGAATCGCAAATAGAGAAAATGTTATCAAAATATCTCAAATCCTAAAGCAAAATACTTTGAGCTTAAATCTTGATAAATAATGAAATTTTAAGAAAATTGTAAAATCTAAACATTTTCAAGTGAATCAACCGCCCTAAGCTTAAGAATAGTCTAAGCTCGCAAAAAAATCAATGTTATATCAGGTATATCTCTATGATCACTCTTAAATTTTCACAATGGTAACTACATGGCACGCACCCTTTAACCAAGTGATTTTATCAAATGCCACAAAAAAAATGATTTGATCAAAACCATTTGAGCAAGCGGTACATCATAAACTGACATCATTAAATTACAATCAATATTAGAGCCCACAAATTTTCTAATAGCCCAAATTCCTCCAGAGTGGTACATTATAGTGTGCACTTGACAATACATAAAATCCTTTATTAGCTAAAATTGATTTAAAATAATTATCTTAAACAAACATCCAATCAAGCCTACAAAATCCTTTTAAATGATGCAACCTATAGCTACTAATAAGAATCATTTGGTCAAATTAGAATAACTGTCACTAATTAAGTTGACTAGAATCCATGATAACCCAAGAACATAAAACTATGAAATCTTGATTTTGTTTTATCATTATTTCCCCACCAACTGTTCTAAGTTGAAGGCAATAAATTTCTACCATTTAAAAATATTGTTACTATACATCAAACAACTAGCGCCTAATGATAAGCCTTAATTAAAATCTCTTGCAATAGAAAAGGTAATCAACCATAGGAGCTTGCCTAAGGAAAACTTGGATAAGATCATAAAGTCCAAAATAAGGATGAAATCTCAAGATAGTATCTTGTTAAAAATTAATTTCCTTCTAAAAACTAGAGCCAAATACATCTACAAACTCTTAGAAGAGCCAGAAATAATTGTTTTAAACCCATAAATTTAGTGTTGTAAAAGGTTTTTTTCATCCTTTATTAGTCATACACAAATTATAGTAGCTGTTAAATTAAAATAAAAATAAAAATTCAAAAAAATTAATTCTCACTCTTTCATTGCCCAACTTGAAAGTAAAACCCATTTAGTAATGAGAAAATCTTAAATGATATTATTTAATGGACCTATAAAATATATATTTTACAGTACAAATAAGATGTGCAGCAAACATTCACCTAGTCAATGTTGTTATCAACATTAAAGAAATTGAAATGCTATCCAATTTGATGGCTTAACAATTTCTATTACTAAGATTAGGGCCTCTATTATCCACGTTCAAAGCCATGTTAGAGAAGGCCTCAACATGTTGAATTACTGACAAATGCTTGAAGCCTCGACCATGAAGAGAATTGCGGCAAGGCAGAAGATCTTGATGATTGTAAATAACACTATTTTGCCAATTAAACTATTTGCACATAGAAAATATGATGCTGAGGCTTCCTCATTTGGAGAAAGGCTATCGTAAAGGCAAAAGAGAAAACACAATGCCGAGCTTCCAGCCCAGAAGTTGCAAACTAAGCAGTCCACAATGTCTCAAAATTCAAAGCCAACGGCAAATATCTCATCCAAAATAAGTTCAAAATTTTGAAATGGATACAAAAAGATAGTTTTACTAGTGATCTAAGCAACTTTTTTTGGGCCCAACAACAAACCCAATCACCTACTCTCCTAAAATGGCCTGAAACATTGCCGGCAAAAGGATACAAAGTCCATAAAGTAGAAAAAGAGAAAGGTTCGATAAAGAGAAAACAAGCGAGACTGATTGTAATTAAAATTCTAATCCAAAAACTATCATTTATCCCAAGCAAGTCCCACAAGATGAACATCAAGGCATGACATTTGAACATGGAGTCCAAAAATCAGCTGCTGAGAAGTCCCAACAAAAAAGAAAAGTAAGTTCAGAGACCAAAACCACATAAAAAAATCCTATTATAATGATAAAAACTGTGCATCTAGTTTAAACTCCCAAAGATCTGCCATTAATAAAATTCATTAAGAGATCACAAAGAGAAAAGTTTCTAACAACTCTCATGATGGCCGCACCTTGAGTGCTTCTAAAAGATTCCATCACCAACCAGCTTCAACCTCACAGGAGGGACTAAATCTTAATCCCACCCACTCCAATGAAGATATTCTTAAGCTTCAGATAGAGCTAAATGTTTAATAGAGGCATCACTCTGACATCATTTTTTTAGAGGTTCCTTATTGATCTACCAATCCACAAAAGGTACCTCAAGCGTTGTTTCATGTTGTTGATGATTTCCCTTCACTGTTTTCTCCTCTTGCTGTATACAGCAATAAACTCATTTGTTTATACTTTTACTGCACCTAACATCAAGGCTTTGTTGGTTTTGCCTTCCCACTTGCAAAGGCAAATAACCAAATTATTCCTAATAACAAAGTCGAGCAGTAGCTGTGTTCCTTCCATATTCTGAAACCAGTAACAGCTGCAGTTAATGTGAATCAGTAGCAGGCAAACAACAGCCAAGCAAGCCTTTAGCAGCAAGCAGTATCCAAAGCAATTGGTGGCCAACAGCAAAGGGAAGCACAGAGATCAACAATGTAAGACAGCAATTAGGGCAAGGCAGCAGCGAGCAGCAAGGAGGAAAAGAGTCAGTGATTGGCAAAACAAACGTAAGCAAAACAGGAAAACGGTGAGAAGAACTACAGACGCTACAATACCCAATAGAGAAAATAAGAAGGTAAATAAACTTAGCCATAAATTTCCAATTAATTTAACTAAAGAAATGTAGACCTATTTATAGGGAAATACAGCACTGATAAATTCTTACCTATTTCCTAAATAAAGCTCACAAAGAAAAGAAACAAAATCTATAATAATGATCAAATTAGTTTAAGATCAAAGATGATGCAACAGTAGTTATCATAATCTGAATTTAAATCCAAGTACAAAATTATCCAAACTAAGTTTACAAATTTAAATTCATATTTATTTTATTGTAATCTAAAATTCAATCCAATGGTCCAATTTACAAAGCCTTGATGTCCCTTATATGATGTATAACTAACCATCCAATCTTGCCAACATATTTTTGTCAACATCCTCCTTGATCTCAACAATAAGAGCTTATAATCACCACCTGCCTCAATTTGCAGAAAAAATCGAAAACTTCAACGAACATAATCTCTTAAAGTTTTCCATGATCTGATTGCCAAATTACAAGGATAGTTTCATCTTATGGACTCAACGGACAAACATTGGGTTAATCCTCCCCTGCATAATATAATCTTTGGATCATTAATGTTAGGGACAAAATGATAATCTAAAATAACTGCATATGCACACACCTTTTTCCATTTGCATAATAAGTTGAGATGTGCAACATCTATCATCCCTTAACTCTAATTCCTCAATTCATTCATAGGTCATTAACGATGCATAATTTTGTAGCACAAGCTTCCCACTATATCTACATTTTTGTATGCATCGTGTAACATCAATCTAAGCATTCAAGAAAAGTACATGATTAAAAAAAGTAACACTATTTTTTTTAAAACAATAAGCTGTATTTGGTGATACTTCCATGCAGCAAAAGATTTTTTTGAATCTAAATTTTGAATTTTATAGTTATTGCAACCCACAAGCCTAGCTTTTATAAGCTGAATAAAAAAGCAATATATGGTATATGCAAGCAACCTAATATAGAATCAATAAATTCTCAGCACAACTTCAAAGTTAACAAGACAAAAAAAAATTGTTCTATCCAACTATGATGCTACCCCCAATGGCCCAATAGCATAGTTGACCGTGCACGTTGGAAGCCAAAAGTTGCAATTGGAAGGGTGTGTATCTCGTTAAAGTAGCGCTACAACGGCAACACACATTGCAGCATTGTGCATTTGTGTGATGTGTATAGTTCACGACTTCGAACTTGACTACTTGTTGCTTCACACATGACCATGTGATGAATAAGTATGGCATGAAGAAAATTAAAACCTCATATTCAACTAACCCTGTAGTCTCCACACATGTGAGCCACTCATTTCTTCTATATGGTTAGTTGTGTTCTCGCTACACTTTCAAGCTCTCAGACCTCCCAATCTATTAGTATAATATCAATCTCCTCTCAATCTATTAGGTCTCTCAAACACTCACTCCATGCAGCTCTCAAATAACATATCTTCATGTAGATCTTGACCCCATTCTCTAACTGTAGCTCTCAGTCATAAAATGCAGTGCTCAAATGTTGTTCTACACTGAGTGGCTTGGTGAGTAGCATCTTTTTCATTGACTTTCATATACAATGTGGTCACTCCAACAATTATTGATTTTCATATATTATTTCATCAATTCATTCTTCATATATTTGATCCCTCTTTCTTTGGCTTTTAAATCATTGGTTCATTCATATATATACAAGTCATGAGCACATTAGTTAATAAAAGTGTCGCTTATTTTTGCACATTAATGCAAAAAAAGAATCCTAATGCAATGTGCTTTGAAAATACTAACTCCAATATATCTTCTTTGAGGGAGACTAAAATAAGCCTTTTCAAAACTCAATAACCTCAACATAGAAGTTTGATCCCATAAAAAATAAGAACATTAGGTTTTGATATTCTGACCTTTTGTACAAACCCTCTACGATATTCTTTATATAGACCCCTCAAAATAAAATAGTATTTGATAAATTAAGCTTTTAAAAAAAATTTCAAAAAGTGAGATTAAGAAAATAAATGACCATTTTAAATGTAATTGACAATTCAAAGCAATCTAGGCCAAAACTAATGTGAGTGAAATTCAATTAATTTCATTAACAAATATTAATTAAATTAGTAGTTCATAAGTTTGTGAGATTAACATCCTCCAAAGCATAAGTCCACAATTGCAATCAAACTTATTTGATACCCACTAACTTTAAAACCATTCGATTAACTTTCCTATTAGTTTTAGCCCTTAAAAAAAGACAAAGTCAATGGGTATAAATTATTTTCTTCCGATTAGTTTTAGTTTTAACTTTCCTATTAGTTTTAGATATAAAGTGGCCTGTAGAGATTATAAGAAAGCAGTATATGATGAAAATTTACGTTATTTATATAATAGATTAGATCAAAGAGGTGAAAAATGTATGTATAAGTTAGCCAACCAAAGAGATAGGAGAAGTAAAGACATATTAGTGAGGTGTATTAAGAATGAAAATAATAAAATACTTTTTTTAGAAAATGATATTGAAAATAGGTGGATGAGGTATTTTGATAAACTTTTCAATAAATGATCTAAAAGTACGATTGATTTTAGCAACCTTAATACCCTTAACAAAAATAGAAAATTTTATTTTTATCGTCAGATTAGTAAATCACGAAGTTAGTGAAGCTTTAATGAAAATGAAATGTGGAAAAGCGGTCGGATAATATTCCAATAGAAGTGTGGAAATGTTAGAAGATCAAGGAATTTCTTGGCTTACAAATCTTTTTAATGTCATTTTAAAACTAAAAAGATGTCAGATAAGTGGAGAAAGAGTTTGTTGGTTCCTATATTTAAGAATAAAGGTGATGCACAAGAGTGTGCAAATTATAGAGAGGAAGTTAATGTGTATACATTAAAATTATGGGGAGAGTAATTGAGCATAAGTTACGATGTGATACAAAAGTTTCTCACAATCGGTTTGGTTTCATGCGTAGATCTACTATGGATGTTATACATTTGTTAAGAGGTTTGATGGAGAAGCATAGAAAGTAAGGAGGATCTACATATGATATTTATTGATTTAGAAAGCTTATGATAAAGTTTCAAGAGATGTTCTTTGGAAGTTCTAGAACGAAAAAATATTGGTTATATTCAAGTCATTAAGGATATGTATACTAGAGCATTTACTTGTGTCCAAACACAAGGAGGATTGACAAAATATTTTTCTATTTTAGTTGGATTACATCAAGGATCAGTTTTAAGCCCTTATCTTTTTACTTTAGTTATGGATGTTCATACTAGGCATTTATAAGAAGATGTACCTTAGTGTATGCTTTTTGCTGATGACATTCTTCTTGTTGATGAGACTAGAGAGGGAGTCCAACAGAAACTTGAATAATGGAGGTCAATTCTAGAGTCTAAAGGTTTTCGTTTAAGTAGACCTAAAACTGAATATATGGAGTGTAATTTTAGTTGTAGAAGTTATAGTGGTAGTGTTGTGACATTAGGTGAACAAGTTCTTAATAAGAGTGAGCGTTTCAAATATTTAGGCTCTATTGTTCAAAATGATGGTGAAATAGATGGAGATGTTATTAGTAGAATTCAAGTTGGATGGTTGAAGTGGAGGAATGCATCGGCTTATTATGTGATAGAAAAGTTCCACTTAAACTTAGGAAAAATTTTATAAGATGGTGGTAAGACTGCGATGACTTATGGTGCGAGAATGTTGGCCAATAAAGAGAAGCATAAGACTACGTTAAGTGTTATAAATGAGAATGCTTAGGTGGATGAGTGGCTTTACTCTTAGAGATAGAATGCAAAATGAGTATATTAGGAAAAAAATTGGAGTAACTCGATTGGTAGATAAGATTAGGGAGAGTCGCCTTAGATGGTTTGGCCACATAAAGCGTCATCCGATGACGATTAGGAGAGTAGATGCATTAGATTTGTCTTATGTTAAGAAAGGTAGGTAGACCTAAAAGACTTGGTTAAGATGTATAAAAAATGATCTTAGTATACTTGATTTAAATGAGAATTTGACACATAATAGAACACAATGGAGACGGAGGATTCATGTAGCCGACCCCACCTAGTGGGATTTAAGGCTATTGTTGTTGTTGTTGATTAGTTTTAGCTACTCTTCACTCATTACCGTCCCACCTAATACTTCCTGTTCTAGGTTAGAAATAGTAATCAAAATCCCCATCTCCCACAGTTCTAATCTTCCAAACCAATTAGTTTGAAAAGGAGGAATCAATCCATAGCAATATGTTGGAGTTAGAGTTCAACTAAAAAAAGGAATGAAAATAATAATGTGAAGTAAATCTATATCAAAAGGCTATATTTGGCTTCAACCTAATGATCATTATAAAAAGATTGCAATTAGAGTCAAACCCAAATCTAATTTAATTTTTTAGGTTGCTAAGAAGTTGGCCTAAATATGACTCAAAACGTACACACATGGTAATGCAATATATATATATATATATATATATATATATATATATATGACCTACCAAATGTTTGATCGATCTACTATGGTTTCTCCTTCAACATGGCATAATGTGAAGTAGGTTTATGGTTAACTTTTATGGTAAGATCATTGCATCTTCTTGTACTAAGAGATTTTGTTTGTTTCGCTAGTATTTAGAATACTTGGACATTTCAAATATAATGTAAAATGAATGCATTATATCTAGAATTCTTTAGGTTGTTCGGTAGGTTGTAAACTAAACTTATGAGTTCCTTTTTTGTGATAGGTTGGTTAACAAAATTAGTTATTAATTTCAATCAAGGGCAAGATAATGGTGTACAAACAATAAGGCTAACGAGCAACACAACATTGAGGGATGGTCATCGATGAGAGTTCATCTCAAGTAAGGAGTCAACAAGATACCATCATGAGATAGGGCCTGCAATGAGGAAAAATGATCATGAGAGACAATAGCTAGCGCATGAGTAAGGTAACAAGTGAGGTGTTCAAGGAATGGTCACTAGTGAGGGACCACAACTATTGTGGGACTGCTAGACACCATTTCTCACAACTTTTGTGTATTCAAATTCAATTGATTCATGTGAATTCGAAATACACTCAAAATTGAACTAAAAGATGTGTCCTAAAATCCTCAAACAAATACCCTTGCTTTAGGTTTCCACTCAACCAAATAGTCAAAAATGTAAAGTTCATGCATTTTGAATGCAACACTCTGAATACACTTACAAAACATCCCTTAAATCTTTCTTACAAGCTCTCATAAAAAATATTGTCGAATCCAAGATAGTAATTCTTAAAGATCTTATAATTTACTAAGGCATGTAATCCATTTTGTTCTCTAATGAAAAAGTTTTGGAGATTACTAAACCATTCCTTTTACTTTAATTGAAAAGTTTCTATTACTCATCCTCCTTTGGAAGTTATTAGAAGATTCTTCTTTAAAGTATTTAAGAGAGTTATCAAATTAATCATTTCAACTTTTCTCATATTATTATTATCCATCTATCTAATCATTGTAATTATGCTAGACTATCTGCAGATAGATCTTATCAATTTAGAGATGTCCAAATGAACATTCTAAAATGACTCATTTGATTGATGTCCATCGTGAACCTGATCACGCCAATATGAATCTCTTTATCAAGCCTTCTATTTCTATTAATGAACCATAAAGCCCTATTTTTGCTAAGTAGAATTTAAAAGAAACCTCTCCAAGTTGAATTATTATCACAAATGTCTCCAAAATCTCTTTAGTGCATATATCCTTATGAAAATGGATATCTCCAAATATGACACCAAATGTTTGGGTTGGTTCTCCTAAGAATGGATATGGCCATGCAAAGATATTTGAAAATCTCCATATTTTCATACTCATTGTGATATATATGATCATTCTAATGGATAATACTTTAAACTCCATCGTAACCTTAGATAGAAACCTAATAATGCTAATATTAAGCCTTATAGTATTGCACCCAAATTCTCAAAAAAATTAAAATGAAGGGTAATAGTACCGATCATAATATTGTTATCATTTATATTCCTATTTCTGAGAAACCTTCAAATTATAACCCTATTTATAAACAGTTACTTTGTAATCATGAGGTTGTGGCAAGTACCACTGATGATTCTCAAGTGGGGACTAATTAGGCTCTTTTGAAACTTTAAAAAAAAATGCAACTCTTTGACCCCTGCCAAAAAAATGACTTAAGGCTTATGTTTATAAATAAAAGCAATTTAACATCTAAAAGAGCAAACTCTCACATAATCACATATTAAATAAATTTATAATTTAGCCTTAATCAAACTTGTTTACGAACATTAAACGATATTATTCATGATTATAAATGAATCAAACCGCAAAATGTTCAATTTTGATCATTAATTAAACAAACATTTATAAAAGCAATCAAGTTTATTTGATGATATAATTAAACAATTATGAATAATCATTGAGCTGAGCCATGACTAGGTATTGGTTCATTTGCAACCTTAGGGATATCTATAAGTCTCCTGGTCATAAGAGATTTAAAATTGTTACCAAACATCATATTCTCAAGATGGTGGTCATTATTAAACCTATGGCTATCATGAGGTTTATTGCCTTCTTTAAATTACTTTATTGCAAATTTTCTTTGGTAAAATCTTTTAATAAATTTTGAGTTTTTTTGGGGGTAGAAAAAAACCAATCAACTGTTCTCTAAAATCACAACTTAATCATCTTAAATCTCTTTTAATGATACCATTGTGCTTGCATCTTTTACATTTACTGATAATATTAGTGAAGAAAGAAAACCCATAAAGAATGACCTTATAAATTTTGTTGAATCTACTAAATGACCTTTGCATTGATGGGTATTTCAATATCACTTTTAACTCTAAAGAGATAAGGATGTTATCCCCATAGTAAGGGTGGTGCCAAAGAAGATTTTGCTAATAAAATTTCAGAATGGGCTCTTATGGAGGTGAAATTCTAGGGCATCTAATGGTTTCAAGCAGGATTAGGCTTGATCATGTTCTGTTATCTCCCTCTAGATAACACTTTCAACACTCAAATAATTCATTTAAACAGCAACAGATCAATACCCCTTATTTTGGTCCTCAAACTTAACTATGTAGGTTAGCATTTTTGATTTCTCAATGTGCAGATATTTTATGATAAATTTATGTTGTTTGTTTGAAAATAATTGATCTATACCTATCATTATTTTGGGCTCAGTGCACTCTATTTGAACAAAATTGACTAAATGTTGCCTTAAAATCTAGAGTCAAGCGGCCTTTGGCAATGTTTTTGGCTCTATTAAGAATGTTAGGGATCATGTTAATATGCTTGAGGAAATCCATCAATATTTTTGTGATGTGGCTAACAAAATTAATCTTAATGAGAGTAATGATAACTCTAAATAAAATCAATCACATATAAAAAATTTTGACAAAAAATTTAAAGAAATATCAAATTTTACCACACTTAGTTAAATAAAAAATATACATTAATAGAAATTACAAAATTAAAATCTAGCTATAATAGAAAACATTTGATTTATATAGTATTAAAAATTATGCTAAGTTCCTTAGTATTCTGTTAAATGATGATAACTCTCATCTTCCTTATATTGTTTGTTTTTTTTATTTCTTCTATCATTACCTTCGAAGATAATATTATGCTTGTCAATAGTCCTATGATAAAAGAGAATGAGCTCGTAGTTTTAATCTGAAAAAAAATTGTTGCAACCTTACTTCTTCTCTCATAAGTTTATATTTCTTGCTAGACAATCATTAAAAAAAATGTTACTCGTGTTTTCATTGATTATATTTTGAAGTTCCCCTACCAAGATATTTTTCTGCTACTGTCGTCATGTTGATCCTTAAGAAGATTTATCCTCCTATATTGGAGAGATTATAAACCAATCAACAATTGTATGGGCTCAATAAAAATTAACTATCAAATTCTTGCCAATAAGCCAATTTAAATAATGTTATCTATCTAAAAAAGAGTAGGTTCATAGCTGGAGATCCATTTTGGACAATGTACTCCTTGCTCTGGTAAGTGTTCTATAATATCAATGTCTTATATGGATCAGAGATGTTGCCATGAAACAAGATATGGCCAAAGCATGTGACAAACACCAATAGCCTTTTCTTGAGATCTATATTGGTCTTATTCAATTTTAATTTTAACATCATCGACAGAATTTAGGTTTTAATGTCTAATTGTTGATTATCTATCATTATTAATGGCTCACCATATGGACTCTTAAAATCCTATAGAAATTTAAGCATTTCCACTCTTCTTTTCATCATCCTAGCTAATACTAATCCCGTGGCCTTAATAACCTCTTCTAAAAAAATCCATTTTTTGGGTATAAACTGTGTTGAAGATGTTGGTTTCATATTTATCTTTCATTTTGTCTGATTGGTATCAAAACTTGCTTAAAAGTATCGTGCTTGACTCCACTATTTATCAAATTAACTCCATGAGAAACATCATAAAATTTAAATATAAAAACAAAATCTTCTAATGACCTATTTAAGGATTCCTCCTAATAAAGATTTTCACTTTATGATGATATTATTCTAAAGATGTAAAACAAAGTAGTTGCTAGCATATATTTCCTTCTCCTTGGTAGATTCTCATTCTGATCAAACATATGCTCAATATTATGCCTATATATCTTCTGCAAGGTCTAACCCCTCCCAAGAGAGTTATTTAACAGTTTGAATAATGTGAAAATTCCCCTGGGAAACTAAACAAAAAGTAGTATAATTCACTAGGCCAGTTTGAATACCTTTAGCTTCTTTGTGCTTGCAGCTGGTTTCGGTATTAAATCTCTTGCTAATCTCATTTAAACTAATTGCATTAAGCCTTTATGAAAATTTAGAATGTAAGACTCTATAAAGGCTAAATTACTGCATACAAAGTATTTCATTCATAAACACATGTTCTTGATTACTAAAAGAAGTATTGATGCAAAGAAAATGTGTAGCATTATAGATGTTGTAGAAGATTATATTCATTGGGACTTGGGCAATAGTTATATTTCTTTTTAGTATAACAGATTGAAGGGAACTTTTAAATTGATGGATCTTCAAGCTATGACTGACTAAAATGAACTTGTCAATCAATAATTTCTTAATAATGAGTGGAATTTTGCATTCATCACCTAGGACCTTACACCTATTCTTGTTTCCAAAATCTCTTCTTTGTCTTTCAGTGCCTATGATAAAGACAATTTTTGGAAAGATGGCTGAGAAAACAAATTCTCTTTTAGAAATACTTGATTTGGCAGTATTGTCGACAGGCTTGGCAATCTGTCAAATCTTAATGTTGGTTGTCCATCTTATTATCTATCATCGGCAATCCGTGAGCTCAAAGGATATAAATCCTTCTCAAATTTTGGGGAACTAAACGTGTGCAAATTATACAATATCTTCTTTATTTTCAATATAATAGGAATTTCAAAAAGTAGAAATTAAGATCTTGTTGTATAAATAGAGGGCAAGACCCCCAATGAAATATACATAAAATTCAAATCAGTTTTCCTCTGTTCATGGCACAAGAGATGTCTTCATTATAAGACTTCCCCTGAAGACAATCTTCATCATAAAACCCTTACTTTTCAACAATAGCAATATTTCAGAAGATAAAACTTTTACTAATGGGATAGTAACGCGTATCCTTTTAAAGTTGAGTGGCATCTAATAAAGACGCATCTTATTGCTCTTAGATCTAAATTAGTATTTTCATGGTGTTGATGGATATATACAACTCTCCCAAAGATTTTTAGCAGAAGCAGTGAATGTTTGTCTGAAAATATTCAATGAGTGCTTCAATAGGCATTTTAGTTAGTAAAATTCTACTAAGAAAGCAATTTATCAAAATTGTAAAAAGTAAAGTGGGTTCTCCCCAATTAAAATTTAAAATATTCCTTTAAAAGACTAGGAATCTAGTAGTTTCAAACAGATGACAATTTGTTCTATCTATAAGCCCATTTTGTTGTGGGGCATCAGCACAAAATAATTCATGGATAATGCTGTTTTTGTAAAGAAAAGAACACAGCTTCATTAAAATACGCCTTCCCATTGTCAGACCTAATACGCTTAATATTAATTTCAAATTGGATAGACATCATTTTATGAAACATAAATAAGATTGTACTTACATCAACTTTATTTTTCATGAGAAAAGACCAGGTTGCATGTGAGCACATCTATAAAAGAAACAAACCAGCTAAACCCATTAATGTTAGTGATGTGAGATGATCCCCAATCATCAATATTGATTAGAGAAAAGTTATTGAGATTTTTGTGTGTTTAGTTAACACATCTCACATAGGAACTCCACAAATTTTATTTTATTGAATAATGTTAAAAATATGGATTGCAGTACACTAAAAGATGGATGATACATCTAAACATGATAGGGTCAAATTTGTGCCCATCGTATATCCAAATTTTAAATTAAGTGCGATCATTTTATAGAATTTGGGAAAGATTGTACCACATCGAATTTATTTCTCATGAGAAAAAAAAATCATATAATGCATGTGCAATCATCTATGAAAGTAATAAATCATTGAGGTCAATTAATATTAATGATATGAGATGGTCTCAAACATCAAAGTGAACTAAAAAAAAATGATTGAGAGTCTTGAGTAGCTCGGTTGTAGAGAACTCTATGTTGTATGGCTATTTGGCACGCCTCGTACGAAAACTCTTCAACTTTTTTTTTATTAAATGATATTAAAAAAATATAAATTGTAGTACATTAAATGATAAGAAACTCATCTAAACATGATGGAGCCAAATTTATGCCCTCGTTGTATCCAAATTTTTAGAAAAATAAGATTAGATTAGATGATTGTTACTATTTGTGTCCAGATAGTAAAGATTATCTTAATACTTAAATAAATAATATCAGTGTTCAAAGATGAACCATCAAAATAGCACATGAGAAAAAAAAATTAATTGATTATAAGTGAGCATACATTGTCAAATATAATGCAAATTAGACACTTGAAAGGCATAAAACTAGATTGGTGACAAAAGGCTATAAGGATACAATTACACATATGGAGTGGATTATGGAGAAACTCTTGTGCTAGTTACAAAGTTAAACATTATCTAAATATTTCTATCCTTGGCGGACAACCTACCATTACAACAATTGAACATAAAAAATGCATTCTTACATGATAAACTAGAAGAAACCTTTCTAGAGCCTCTACCATGCTTTAATAAAGATTTCAATCCTAACATTGTATACAAGTTAAAGAAAACTATATACGGGATTATGCAATCCCCAAGAGCACAATTTGGGAGTTTTATTAAATGGAAATGTTGAAATTCAGATGAAGCCACAAAGACCACACTTTATTCATAAAAAAAGCAATGAAAGTAAAACTATAGTTCCCATAGCATATGCTGATGACTTGATAGTACAGAAGATTATCTCAAAAAACAAGTGATAAATCACCTATTCAAAAATTTTAAGTCAAAGATCTATAAAGACTCAAATATTTTTCTTGTAATTGATGTGGCCCGCTCAAATGCTGAGACATTCATCTCTTAACAAAACTATGTATTTGATTTAGTAAAAGAGCCGTGGTGGGATGCAAGCTATAAGAAGTTCCATTTGACTATTACCACCAACTTCGAGAGGGGGCAATAGCCCAAAAGTTGACAAATAGAGATATTAAAGATTGATTCAAAAAGCTCAAGCAATCCCTAAGAACATGTTGTAGGAGGCTTGACAAAATCATGAAAAAAAATAAAATTCAAACAAAGCCTCAAAAATCATACTCTCTTCATAAAAAAAACTAACAAAATCAAAATTATAAGTCTTATATTATATGTAAATGACATGATCACAATAGGAGATTAACTCAAAGAAATAAGAATAATGGAAGATTAACTATCCAAAGAATTTTAAGTTAAAAATCTAGAAAGACACAATATAACTTAAAAATTGAAGTGGCGCACTCAAATGCTAGGATATTAATCTCTTAACAAAAATAAATCCTCGATCAACTTCATGAAACATCTATAATGTGATGCAAGCCATCAAAAGTTCCATTTGATTATTTCCATAAACTTGGAGATGCGGGCAATAGCACAAAAGTTGATAAATGAAGATATTAAAGACTGAGCGCAAGAAGGTTCAAGCAATCCCTAAGAGAATGATTTGAAAGATTTACCAAAGTCATAAAAAGGGTTAAATTCAAACAAAATGTTGAATATCAAAATCTAATCATAAAGAAATACAATGAAGATAAAATTAGAGTTTGCATTTTATGTGGAGATGACATGATCATAATAGGAAAAGTTCTCAAAGAAATAAGAAAAGTGAATGATCAACTATCTCAAGAATTTTAAGTCAAAGATCTAAGTAGATTCAAATATTTCCTTAGAACTAAAGTGGCCAACTAAAAGGCTAGGATATTCATATCTTAACAAAAATATTTTTTTAATTTGAGTTTAGGACTAAATTGGTCCTCCAATTATTTATGGAACCAATTTAACCCCAGACTTATTAAAAAGACCAATTTGGTCCTACCATCAAACTAAAGGTTTGGCATGCTAAAAGTAAAGGAATTATTAAAATTTTATTATTTTTTATTTATGAAACATCTTACTTTTTTATCAAATTTTCTTTTTTGTGTGCAACAAATAGAATCATATTCAAGGAGATTAGATTAATATCATATAGATTTTTGAGCAAATAAATTTTGTGCATAAATTTTATGTATTTTTAATTATATTAATATCATTATAATGAAAGAGTTTAAATTGTTTTTATTTTAGTGTTATCAATGTAAAATGGTTACATTGATTTATTGAAAATATTTTAATTAGAATTATTTTAATAGGTACAATCATTCATTTTATAATTCCGATATTACCCCCACCTTTTCCGTTATATATCTACTCATTTCCATCCAAATCCAAATGGTAAGACTAAATTGATCCCTTTTCAAATAGTAATGGGACCAAATTAATCATTTTCATAAATCTGGGACTAAATTGGTCTTCTATAAATAGTTGAGGGACTAATTTGATCCTAAAACCTTTTTGATTAACTAAATGAGATTGATAATGATATGATGCAAGCCATCTGAAGTGTCATTTGACTATTTTCGCAAACGTATAAAGGTGAGTGATAGCCCAAAAGTTGACAAATAGACATATTAAGGATTGATCAGAAAGCTTATCTATCTGACTAGATAAAACTCGACGTAGTCTATATCGTAAGTAGTGTAAGTTAATTTATGCATAATCCTAAAGAAATGCATCTACATGTGGCACATAAAACTCTTCAATAGTTCAAAGAAACACCAAGAACAAGAATCTTACTCAAAAGAAATAGAAAGCTTAGTTTAAAAGCATACACTTATGTAGATTAGATTGGTCACATGAAGATAGAAAGCTTGCAACTAGCTACTGCACTTTCCTAGTGAGAATCAAATTACTTGGAGAAGTACAAAACAATCAGAGTCACTAGTTCTACACTAAAGTTAAATTTCAGCACTAGCCTAAGAGACCTATGAATTACTATTAATCAACATTATATTAGATGAATTAAAATGAAATAAAAAGATATTATGAATTATACTATCACAACAAATAAACCATTAACATTGCACACAATTTAATCCAATATAACTAATGCAAACACAAAAATCAATCAACACTTCGTCGATGAAAAATTAGAAAGTAGATTAAATGTATCACATATATCCAAACACACAAGCAATTGTATAACATCCTAACTAAAGAACTACCAAACTCTACATTTTATAATATCAACTCCAAAATAAGCGTGAAAAATATATAATCTAGAGCTAAGGCAGTTAGTTTAACTCGAAAATCAGATCAAAAATCGAATCAAAATTTGGATCGGAGTAAGATTGAATCAAACGTATTGAGCCGAACTATGAGCTAAGGATTTGGAATGAACTTTATTCGAGCCAATCTTAAGCAGACCACATATCAAATCAAACCAACTCAAGATCGGATTGAATTTATTTATTATTAAAAATTTTAAATTTATATATAATACTTGTAAGTTTATAACAACAAAATTATTTCTAAAATTAAGTGTATTGAGTTGTAACTTGTAATCTTTTAAAATAAATATAATATATTTAGAAGTATAAACACTGAAAATCATATTTTCGTTTATTTCATGCACTCAATTCAATTTTTTAATCATTTTTTAAATTTGATCAGACTCGATCAAAATGAGCCAACTTCATTCGATTTCGAGCCAAAAGAAGGTGAAAATGTTCAATTTGAGCCAGCTCAAAATCAAAATGAACCAACTCGAAATCAATCAGAAAATGGCCGAGCTAACTCTAGTTCAAGCTATGAGCCGATCATGAGCAACTCGAAAATCTTTCAAGCCGGCCTCGGATCAACTCAAATTGGCTCATTAACATCCCTGTGGCTAGGCATGATGAAAAGTATTAACAATACCAGTGACAAGTGGTAACCTATGGGATTGCAAAGTTAGCCTCCTATCAAGCCATCCATCATTAATTTGTGGGCCTTTAGGGAGAAAATCTCTCTCAAATTTCAAGAAAATAAATCAGAACAAGTTATAGAGCATATTTCTTTATTTACGATGTATTAAGCATTTTTAATAAATACAAATTATTAATTATAATATAAAATCCTTTTGTACAAACAAAGGGATAAAATCTCAATGAAATATAAATAAAATTCAAATTATTTCTCCTTTCTTCACTTGGAATAGCATATGACAATCAAGCACTAACTCTATATCTCAATATACTTGGAACTCAAACATTCATGTTTGGGTATATGTTTACGTAGAAGATTTTTAAAGGTTTTATTATGGTGGAGGTAATTATGCAAAAAAGAAGTATCCAAATGACGTCAAAATGTTATTGTTGTTATCATTTTCAATGATTTGAGTGGAAAATTTTGAGCTTGCTTTGAAGTACTCCTCTTAAACCTAGAAAGGGCATCTCTAAACTCCTATCTACTTGATGGATGATTCTAAGTTATGTAAAATTACTAATGAGGATGATTGTTCTTTAAATGGGTGAGATTAAGATCCCTTAAATATAATAAAATAAAACTCTTAAATATTGAGGCACCTTTGGCATAATAATTGATGTTTTATTGGGACCAAAAGTTAAGAATGCTTGTATTGGAGCAACAATCCCCTTGAAAAGTTACACAAAAGAGCAAACCCATACAAGTATAAAAGCATGATCGATTTAGAGCAACTCAATTAAGGATGGAGAGTTATTACATCATAGAAACCAATTTAAAATCGGTTCAACATCTAAGCTATGAGAAGATGCCAGAGCACATCATGAACCATAGATTATGGAACCTTCATCATCTATTATATTAATATAGATATCTTGAATGAATCTTTCAGAAGAAGTGACTTGGAAAACCCAAGGAGGAGATTCTCATGAATCAACCTTAGCTTTTCGAACTAGGGTATGAACATAGAAACCAAATTTTGTTATAGTAGAATAAAACAAAATGTACTCTATTAAAAAAAAAATGTTTCTTTGACCTAATAGGTCAACTTGGCTCAAGACTCCCCCCAACTTAAGACACCATAGTTTTTGCCTTGTGACTTGACTTCTTCTTTTCTTAATAGTGAGGCTCAACTGTAGAGACATCATCACTTCTAGCCTTCTCCTCTTTCACCATAAATGCCAACAATCCCTCGTCCTTCATTCCTCGTAGTCAAAACTAACAACTGCTTCCACATCTACTCTAACGTCCCCCTCAATCCATAGCTCTCCTTATAGCTTCCTAAAATAATACATCTTTATAGCAACCATCAAAGTAAACCTCCATCCTCTGCTATTGTTGTCTTTGTAGTCAAGCCTCATCTCTTCATTACTATGTAACAGGTAAGATGTTAGTGAGTTGCAATTTTTTTGAAATTTGTTGAGTTAGAATTTTTTAAAGAGTGAGACTTAATTTATGAATTTGATGTTATAAACATAATCATTTTTTGTCCTTTTTGTTATGTGGGGTCAGCTACCATTTCAAATAATTTTTCAAGCTACCATTTCAAATAAAATAACCATAGAGCTTATCAACTAATTATATGAGTTAAATATTAAGTAATTACAATAATGACAACAAGCCTTTATCCCACAATGTGGGGTCAGCTACATGAAGCCTTCTCCTCCATTATGTCCTATTAAGTGCCAAACTCTCATTTAATATTAATAAAATAAGATCATTTTTTATACTTCCTAACCAACTCTTTTTAGGCCTTAATATTAAGTAATTAGATTAAATTAAATAACAAAATTTATGAAGCCAATTATAAGGTTAGTTTATATTGGACTATGACTATTATAATTAATGCATTCATGTATGTGTGGTTAATTTATAGTTTTTATCATTTAAGACTTTTGAGTTGGCACTCGCTTGGTGGTACTTGTCAAGATTTTGAAGGGAGGCATTAGATTCCACATCAAAGTCACAAGTGAACTTTTTATACAATTTGGAGTTAATCAATCAGGAACTGAAACCAATATGATTAGTAAAAATTGTTGTTGTTATCATGGCTATTAGCAGCTATTATATGAGCATATTGCTTTACGGTATAACCAAGAAATTGTTTGACTAACATCTTTTCTATGTCTAGTGATTGTTGCATATCTGTGATGGTCAAGCATTGATATTACATGTAAAACACCTTGACATGACTTAAGGCACAATCTTCATGAATCATACTACTGGACCTTAATTATGAAAATATTTAAGATGCATAGAATCTTTATATATTATATATGTTATGTCTTGCATAAAGATAAACATTTGCTTAATGGATATGATTGTTCTGGGGCCGATATATTGGCATACTATCATCTACCCTAGCCAGCAGGCAGCAGGCATGATTTTCAGATAGGCAACTCCATTAAAAGAGATCACAGACCCTATCATATTGAACACGTGTCTGCTTTCCTATTGATTTAGGGTTACTGAATGAGACCAAAACATTGTCATAAGTCATTATCAGTTGAGAAGGCAATCCCCTATGATAAGTCTATCATTCATCCAGAAAAACAATCACAAAGCCAGTATCTTCTTACATAGCGTCTAGCACCAATGAAATTCTAGCATATTTCTCACAAAGATATTTCATGACACACAATCTCTTACAACTCAGGACAAGAACAACATCGAATATTGTTTTCAAACCCTAACAACACGATTTAGGGAATAAATTAAGTTCGAAAACAAAACAGAAGAGGCGCGGAACATCAAGACCGATACCAAATTCAATTTAGAGAAGCGTACATGGAACTAATTGTAATAGAGCTCGAGGCCCATCCCGTCGTGGATCTCGTAGTCCTTAAGGGTGATATGATCCTTGTAGATGTTGTACCATTTCTGGATGCGGATCTTGTCCGACCGCGTCCCAGTCTGCGCGGCCACCAGCTTCTTCAGATCGCCGATGGTGTCGTCCTCGTTGCACTTCACCCGCACCTTCTTCCCCAACCGATCGTTCAACACCACCTCGATCATCTTCTTGCTCTCAACCCCACCGCCTTGCTTTCTCCTCTATCAAATAAATTGCCGATTCAAGAGACCAACAGGAACTCTTTTTATAGTCGCGGCGGCCTTGTTCTCCACGTATTCTGCGATGCCGAGTAAACGAGAAAGACGATTGAGGAAACTTGCGGACGAGGGCACCTCCACATCAATTGATTATTTATTTATTTATAGATAACCCCAGCAGTGGTCAAAGGCTGGTGGGTGATTTATTAGTTTTTATTAGGACTGATGTATTTCAAATGCACTGTACTATAAATTAAATATAATAATTTTAATTTTTTAAGTATTTAATTTGAAATAAAGTAAATTTTTAATATAATATAATATAATATATTTCAAATATATTAGAAATATCATCTTTGATATATTTAAATTTCATTTGATAATAAATACACAATCGATGTAAAGTGATCGCGTAGCGCCTTCTCATCTTCCGTCGTCTGTCAACATTCAGAATCTTTACATTATATTTTTTCAACTAAAAAAAATAAAGTTATGAATTATAAAACTCTCATAAAATAATAAAATATTAATCTTTTTGTTTATTTTACATTCTTAATTTTTCTGTCTTTACAAAAAAACCAAATACTCTTATTTAATAAAAGTTTAATGTAAATTTATTGAGATTTGTACAGGAATTTTAAAAAATATTTTTTTTGAGAAATAACTTTGTTAATTATTCGCAAAACATTTGATTTTAAAATAATATCAATAAACTGCCACTCCTTGTAGATTTATATTTTCAGATATTATAAAAAAATTATTTGATGAACCATAAATTTTAATATAATAATAATATAATAAATTATTGAATAAAATTTTAAAAAAATTTGAATTTAATTTCAATAGATTTATACTTAATATAAATATTTTGATCAAATAAATCAAATGTCATTAAATTAATCTGAAGTCTATGTCAAACATGAATGTATAGTTTAAAATTTTGTGATATTAATTAATGAAGCAAATAATGGCATTTTTCTAAACTAAGTATGGTTAGAAGCTTAATTAGGTAATTAAGTATTATTAAAAAAAATTAAGAATAGGTATAGTAATTACAGGTGGTGGCAGCCACGCCGACTCGGCGTGGCGTGATACGTGATAAGTTTGGCGCGCCCCATTGAAGCGAACACTATTAAGATTCGATCGGTCAGTTCGGTTTGTTTTGACTTGGCTCCTCCGCGACTCCTCTACGATTTCTCTGCGATTCCTCCGCACTCTCGAGCTCGAGCGTGCAACATCCCCGTCCGACCACCGTTCTCGCAACATCGGAGCTTCCCAAAGACCAGTATCTCCAACCCTCCATTGTGGCCTCCTCGGGTATTCAAATAAACTTGTTTTTCTTGCCGACCCGCGTTTAAGGCGTTTGATTTCCTCTCTCTCATATGGTTTGGAAGCTAACATTAACTTAGCTCCATTTGTTTGGGAATTTCTGTGGTTGACTTGTTTTTTGCATCCTGGTTATTTATAAACTCACGGTAAATCCCTACTTATTAATTTATAAAGTAATAGAGTATGTATAGTAGGAATTTGAGTAGTATTTTTAGACTTTTATTTGGGATTTGAGTTGTATGTTTTCGTAGGCATTCGATTGGTGTTAAGCTATATAGTTTGTTTGGCAAGAATGAACAAAGAATTTGTTTCGATCCTTTTATGGAGGCAAGTATTGATGGCGATTGATAAGTTCATTAAATCTTCCGATTAAGGTTACGCATCCGACACTGCTTGAAATAACATTATGAGAATCTTGCACATTGATCAGGCGCCACCACGGTCACTAGAGGTCGTTATGCGATGGATGGCGATTTATAGCATAATATCGACAATGACGCTTCAAGTTACACTTGATGAAGCTTCCCGTCAGATGTTGGTGTTGCATGTCGAAGTGAAAGAAGTTAATATTGCATCCGCATCAGTTGATCTGGTAGTATGATCAGTAGATATACCATTAACGCACACATAGGATTTCATCGCACAAGCACCTCCGGGGATACAACACAGCTTTGATGAGTTGATTCATAGGTAGTATATGGTCAATATTTATCTGATTATACTTATAATAATTAATATGATAATTTGTTGCTCAACTTATAAATTATATGACAGTGACGATGTTGTTTATCGTTCGGATGAACCGTATGTGCCTCGGAGTGTTGCAGTCGAAGATGAGTATCAAACTATGAGTAGTGGCTCAAGTAGTGAGTAGCGATATTAGTGATGATGACTATTCGGGTTAGAAATTGTGCTTGAGAATATAGGCAATCATAATCTGAAAAATCACTAATTTCATAATATTCGATTAGAGTCATATGTTGTCCAAACAAGTATGTTCTGGATGTGTGAAACTACGAGAGTGAGACAATGATGTTTACTTTGGCGCCCTAAACAGCGCCTAACAGATGAAATTGAAATTCCAAATGACCTTGTTGAAGGTATGTGTTTTAGTAAACTGAGTCGCAATTTCTTGTGTTGGGTGGTGCATAGTAAATAATGTTCAATTCCAAACAGTTACCTCTAACCAGAAGAACTATACGGTTGTATGTGTACAACACGATAGTCCTACAAGGCCCTGTAAGTAGTGTTTGCATTATAGCAGTGGCAGAGGCTTAAGGGGTGCTTGGAGCATATCAAGAGTTGGTGAAAATCATAGATATGTCAATGCAGTAAGTGCATCAGGTCATCAGTAGTGTAGTCAAAATTCATAGTGTACTTCATCATACATGTGATGAGGCACCAGATTAATCTAAAGCCTAGAGAGATTATAGGTAGAATGGAGTCGAAATTCAATGTTAAAGTTTCATATGTGAAAGCTTGGGATGTAAAGCGTAAGACAATAAAAGCAATATTCGGTAGCTAGGAAGAGTCCTATAGGACTCTCAGTCTTTGTATGGAATTAGTTTGTAGTAGTTTACCTGATAGAGTCTACGGAATTCAATCTACCACTACGCAGCATTTCGAGAGACTTGTTTGGGCCTTTGGACCTTCAATAATGGAATGGAGTAGCTGCCGACCAGTGTTGAGCTTAGACGATATTTTTTTGTTAGGCAAGTATCGTGGTACATTATTAACAGCCGTAGGAATTGACGGCAATAATGGGTTATTTTCTAGCTATTTAGGAGTCCAGAATGTTGATTCGTGGTTGTGGTTCTTGCTGTGCTTGCATGATGTGTTGCCCGTAGTGTTTACTAGACATGATTTATGCATAATATCTTATAAACATGCTGGTCTGTTACGTGGATGCAAAGAGATTTTTCTATGTAGCTGAGGCATTGTTTTGCCATTATTTGTGAAAATTTTAAAAGGTCGCGATGTTGGGGATTGGTAATGTTGAGTTTCTATGCCAAAAGATGTATATGGCAGGTAACACTGATGATATTCGTTAGTTCAACCGTTTAATGTTAGATATTAAAAATGTTAAAGAAGAAGCGTACAATTGGCTTGTAGAGCATGACCTTGTAAAATGGTCCCTTGTGCGCGATGGTGGTATGCTTATGGGACAATGAATGACGAATGCATGAGTGTTTTAATGGTGTCCTGAAATGAACGCGTGGTTTTACCGATTGACTTTAATCTTTCTATTACAACTTAGTAGCATTGTTCATGAAACAGTTATCCACTGCTACTTAGCAAGAGGAAGTCAGCTTGTTTATTTATACTCAAAAGATGTCCACACTGTTACAGCGTATTGAAAGGGAGGCTAGGCATTTCCGTGAACCTGTAAATATTAACCCACGTGAGATGTAGGTTTTTGACAGGTCCAGCCGATCATTCAAAATTGATTTGCTAGATAATGGTCTCTGTGATTGTAATTGTGGCAGAAAGATCATATATCATTGTTCATGCCCACATGTGATTTCTACATTGGGATTTCTACGGTTGAACTATCTCACGTGTGTGTCACGATCTTACACTCTTGTATGGTGACATACATAAATGAATTTCATACTCTAGATCATTCGATTGACCATCTCTTGTAGAGCATGGATTAATCGCGTTGCGACCACTAACTTTCGCGAAGGTCGGGGCCTGTCTGAATAGATTAAAACACAATGGATGAAAATGTAGGTAGATGGCGAATTTGTAGCATATGCAAAGCAATTTATCCTGGTCATCGTGCCCTCATAATAACGATCGGCGGTACATTTTCCCTTTTACTTATAAAGTTAGATTTTACATAGGATAATGCTTATCTTTCTCTTTCCGGTTGTATTGCTTTACTTAGATTTTACAATATTAACACTATTATATTTGCGCTTCTTTTTTGGCAGTCGATGGTGGAGAACCGCCCGTAGGCGTCGTGATGTAACCATCTTAGGGAGGCCACCCGCCATTGGAGCCTACACCTGGCGAGGTTCATCCTAGCATTGCCTCCTGCTTGGGCGACATCGCACTCACCGATCGTAAGTGATTTTTATTTTTATTTTTGTGTTACGTCTGATTACCTTTTATTTCGGTTAGTGACATTATTTTTTTTTGCAGAGCATCGTGCGAGGCCGCATCACACTTGCTTATCGAAGGAGTGGCCCATCATCGATTCATCCATGGGCTGAAACGGTGGGCTGCCTGTGTTAGTCGCCATCCTAGATCATCATTTTTGACCGCATTGAGAGATGGTCTCGCGGACCAACACCTTCCACTCTGTAGGTAGGGTGCAAGTCAAACTTCTCATGGCCGGCTCGAGCTCGACTTGAAATCCGGCTCATTTACTGTTCATTTCGAGTATCGAGCTCAAGCTCGAGCTCAAAGGTAGGCTTGATACATTAAACGAACTCGAGTTAGAGGAAGCTCGGTTCGTGTGTTCATCGAGCCGCTCGGGGGGATATGAGAATATTAACCAGCGTCGACTTACGCGTTTAGCATTCTAGTATTCTAACTTATATCCGCCTCTCTGGCGAGTGTCAGTCACCTACCTTAATTCAGCTTCTCAAGTCTCACCTCTCGTCTCTCGATGCTCGTCAGTCGCCTTCGCCGCTCGGCCCGCTCTCGAGTCTCGACTCTCTCTTTTCTCTCCTACCGCTCTGCGCCTCTTCTCGGGTTTCGGTTTAAGTTCCCTCATCTTCAGCTTCAAATTTTTCTCACTCGATAGCAAGATCGACTTGATCTTGGTTGGTCAGGTTCATTTTCTTTATGCTCACATCTGGTATTTCAATTTGATGATGCTTCCGATTAAGTGTGTGAAGCCATTCGAAATTAGGTTTTGCTGTTCTTTGATTTTGATGTTCGGTTGTGAATCAACTTGTGATGTTCTTTTGGATTATGTATTTAATGAGTAATGGCTATGTTTGGTTGTATAACTTGTGTTGATTATCCTCAGTTGTTTAGGGTTCAGTAACTTCAGTACAATGAGCCTGAGCCTTTTCTTAACTTTATCCATTTTATTTTTCTTATTCTTTATGCTTACTTAATTATGCCCTTCCTTCAATTGGTATGTCGTAGAATATTTTTATGATTGGGTAATTGCCTCATTTAAGATGCTTATAATTTTATTTTCTCTTATTCTTTATTTTTTGATTAGGTAGTTGGATGCTCGAAGAGTACAAGTATGAGCTTTGGATTACTTCTCCATTAAAGACTTTAACATGCTGCGGCATGGATAAATAGAAGATGTTGATTTTAATTTAATTCTATGTTTTCCTTTTTTTTTGTAAAAATATGAGAGATTGCATGTTTAATTCTGTAACTTATATGTACCTCTCTTGTTTGAGCATTTAATTTTTCTTTCAATATTTTTGTAATTTTTTGTAATTTCTTTTCATTAGAAAAAAATTACAAAACCTCTTTGTAAAAATATTAATTTGTAATAAAACAGATACATTTTTCTTCATTTAATTTTTTGTGGTTTACATTTTTTTTTTTGTAATTTATAATTTCATATATTTGTAATAAAAATATCTCAAAAGATTCAAATTAATTTAATAAATAGTTTTAAAAAAAAAAATTGCTCTTTAAATTTTTTTTTTTCTTTTTAATGAAATTATCTTCAAAGCAGTCTATCAAAATCGAGCTACTCAGCAGCAAGCTCGAGCTTCGCGAGCCCGATTGAGTCCGAGCTTAATTTTACGTACGGTGAGTTCGAAGCTTGGTTTATGTGCTCGAGTCGAGCTCGAGCTCGAGCTCTCGATTAGGTTCAAGTCCTCAAGCTTCAATCGACTTGAGCTCGACTCGACTTCGTTGCGCCAGTAGGTGAGATATTTGTGGCCCGGGCGTGGCGATGATCACGGACCGGGTTGATGATATCATAGGCGATTGTGATTGGCGAGGAAGAGATGACACACGGCGATTGTTGATGATTTATTGGGGCGGCACCCTTACCGAGCGTGATGTATCATGATCCGTCGGTCTGCAGATCGATCGACATTCGGGATGGGCGGACACAGCTGCATCTTCGAGGTGGCTCGGTGGACTTTCTGAGGAGTCATACACCTCGAGCGGAGGAGTTCTTAGTCACTTGCGTGCTTATATTTTATTTCGATTGGTCGCTTTTTGCGCGATACTTACGGTTAAGAGGTCCACTACGTATTTTCTGGATGACATTCCTTTAACATGATGTCATGGGTGGAGCAATTAGCTCATATATAGGAGTCGAGTCATTCCCAACAATATGGTCAGTTTCTCCTTGATTTGGGCTTGGGAGCATATTCATGTGGGCACCCTACATGTTCCATATCCTGCTTCTGGTCCGGTTGGTTTGAGTATGTGTTGTTAATTCACTTTCAAATTATGCAACTTATATATATGTTTAAACTATTTTCTATGTGCAGATGGAATGAAAAGTATGTTCGTTAGTAATGATGACGAATGTTGCGATATATAAGAAATTTAGATGCTGCGACAAACACAGGTTGGATCTGTAGATAATATTTTAGTTCAAATATATGTAATGCATATTACATTTTAACATAATTTTTTTACTATATGCGGTGATGCGGAGATGGTGGCGATCACATCACATCTCATCGATACTTTCGGCGCTCGACATATGGTTAGCAGTCCCTTTTATTTGGAAGAGGGTTGAATGACATTTACCGAATAGAGTCTTTGCTTGATTATTCCCGGTAGATGTAGCAGGTTGACCCTAGTTTCAAAAGGGTCGATTGGATAAAGTGGATGTCGGGTTGATTATCACTAGTCACATTCTTTGGGAGAGGCGGAGGATTGCCGTCGAGGCTTAGATGAGGATGTGACGGAAGACAACTATCGGTCAATACATATGTTAGATTTGGTGCTTCTCGTATTTCTTGGCCCCGAGATCCTCGATCACTTACTACGCCCGAGCAGAAGTAGAGCGTATTTATATAAGTCATGATATAAGTATTCATCTGAATTTAATATTTATGTAAGTCTTAATTTTACATACTATTTTCGTGTAGGAGCATATGCGGACTGAGACATCTTTCACCATACCGGTGATGGATGATCACCTTCTGAGGATGTGTTGATAGGCGATCGATATCGAGACGGATGGCGTGTACATATTGGTGATATATATTACGGATCGGTCTACAGAGGGTGTCGCGCATTGAGCGGAGCGAGCCATCTACTGGCGATCCAGTCCTTCATTATCGCGTCGGTCCTTACATATCAACCTACATATGACCATCTTCCACATAGGATGATATGATTACGCCAAGGATCTTGCGGTAGAGGAGCGCCATCATTGCGTGATCGTCATCCTTACACACCGGGTGAGTGCGATTCCATGACGTGATGTTTATGACGGTATACTTTTTTGTCTGCTTCTTTTATTTATCTGTTTATTACAAACTTGAGAGTCATGCAACGTTAAATTTGGTTATGTCATAATGAATTTCTTATTATTTGTCCATTTCTGAAAAGATTTTGTTAACTTCATATGATTGTCATCCATTAAACTTATTATTTGTCCATTAAACTATTTCAAGTTTAAACAACACTTTTTTTTTTCTTTGTTTTTAAAATAGGTTTATTACTCTCTACTTTTTAGAAAAACAAAAATTGAAGAATTAAGATTTGTTTGATGAGTAAAACTCTGTATATCATAAAATCTTGGTTCTTTTCATAGCCCTAACCGTGGCACTTATCTCACATCCAAAAAAATAACTGAAGCCGGTAGCCAATTAGCGGCTTCAAACGCTTCTGACCACGTCAGTGACGTGGCGCTAATCGCCACTAATTGGGTATACCTATTCTTATTTTTTTTAATAATACTTAATTACCTAATTAAGTTTCTAACCATACTTAGTTTAAAAAAATTTCCGCAAATAATCTTAGAGTCTTACATTCTTATAATTAAGATGAGTGTCTCGATTAGAAAAATCTAATGAGAATAATATCACTCGATTTCAAAAAAGGTAAGACATTTAAATATCGAAAATAGTATATAAACAATTGAATAAACACAAAATGTTTGATTGAGTATTTTAGGAAATTGTCTAAAATTATTAAATTTCACTCTTGAAATTTATAAATAGATATTTATTCTTCACAATAAGTGAGCATTAGATTGAATTTATAAAAAAATTACAGATCTGAAGAGTTTTAAAGTTTTATTTAATGATAAACGCCAACAACCACCAACGCTCAATTACATTTGCTAAATTATGTTGTCTAACCATCACTTAAAAGTAGTTGCTTCATCGTCGTCTCTTTGTGTGAATGCTCAAACATCATTGCTCGACTTTTATCATCTGTCATCTCTTAAATGTGTTAACATGCTCTTCCAATTTTTTAGAAATTTCTACTACAATCATAAAAGACTAAGCTTATATTTTTCAATTATTTAATCTCATTTTCTATAATTGAGATGGAAAATACAATTTTATAATCTCTATTTTTTTCATCTAAGATTGGATTCATCTTTTTTTTTTTTCAAATTTTCAACATGAAATATTTTTGTGTTTTCTTATAACTTTCTTTATCTAAGTAATGGGTCTTCATATAAAGTCTCTCTCTCTCTCTCTCTCTCTCTCTCTCTCACACACACACACACACACACACACACACAGAGAGAGAGTTATGATGATAATATTTTTCTTTCAATAAATTATGGGTACGTCCCCACTCTTAAAGCTAATCTTATAGGTTTTATTTGGGGGAGTGAGTGATATCCTATAGCAAGTATTCGTAATCTTATTATTGGATGCTTTATATTATAAAAGTCATTTCATCTACCGAACATCATAATGGGATATTTTTAATATTAACTGCAAAAATGATAAGAAGCTTTCTAAATACATTAATAAACCTAATGTTGTTGCTAATAACGCCAATCAAGTTACTAACTATTTATCTAACTTGATATTGAGTTAAGATAGATCTTACTTTTAGGTGCATTCTTTGTCAGGCTTACTTAAGGGTAATGTTGCCCTTGATAAGATCAAATTTTCTTGTCACATGTAATAAATATTTGTTGATTTTATAACCATTTACTCATATGCTTTGTGAATTAAGGATTTTATGATGTATGCTTGAATTCTATATTATTCTACTTGGTTTATGTAAGTTAGTTGGTGGTGTTCGTTCCATTTTAGTTACTCTTTTGATATAATATTTGTGTGTTTATTCTCTTTTTCATGGATTTCTTTCACTCTCTAAGTGCATTTAAGATAGCTTTTAGTTGCTTTATTTTTTTTTTAAAATACTATATAAGTATTTGATTATCAATTTTTTGACTATTTTTTAAAAAATTTTATTATGAAAAGTTACTTTTGAAAACCAGAGATGTTACAGTGTGATGACCGTCAAAGAATTGATGTTTAAAACCTAATTGTCTCTCTTCCCCACTTGAATATTTAAGTTACTCCAAGTACCAAAGAGTGATTAAAGGCCCATCCATTTCTTTGAACTTTCTTTTCATAAGTATTATGTATGCATAAGGAAGATTATAAGCATAATCAAGCTATTTTGGTTTTTTTTCTCAATTAAGGCTACTTAAAGCACATTAAGGCACTAATTCAGCCAAACCAAATTTAGATGAACATCAATTGAATGTTCAAAATTTTTATAGAGGTCAATCAAAGTAGGGTCTATTTAAAATAGCATGCTCGTTGTTTTACTTTTTAGACTACTGTACACCTTTGTTTAGCAACTATTTTTTAGAAATTTATATGAGAAGTTATTTTTACAATCATATTTAATAGTGTGAGATATTCATAAGAAAGCTCATGTTTAACTTTTTCAATAAAAAAAAACACTCAAAGTAGCATTCCAGAAAAATTGCATACTCCACAACACATCTATAGCTTTTACAAAAAATTGTGATACCTATAAGAGACTCAGTTTAAGACAGCTGCAATTGTATGAAAAAATAATGATAAATATGTTATAAAGGAAGCAGTTGTTTGAAGAAAATACAGTGGGTATATAAATTTTTTTATTTTACAAAAGTCATAATTTTTTTATTCCATATAATTCGATCGAAAATATAATTTTCCACCCTCACTCTTTTACAATTACTTTGAGATCCATATTCTTGCTAAAAAATCCAACAAATTTCATAACATCCATAAAATTCATTGAAGCAAAGCTACATGTTTCGTACTAATCCTACTCACATCAAAAAAAATTTATTGTACAATGGCATAATTGAGTTTATATAAAAAATAGATGTAATACTTACATGAGATTATAAAAATTTCTTTTTTTTTTCATCATGTTTCCTACTTTTTTATTCCCATAGAGGCATAGTTTATTTGTCATCACTAACTCGACAACAAGTATATTAATTAATCTTCTTTATTTTATCTTTATATTTAGGTTGTTTAAAAAAATATTTTTTAAAGTGGGATTGAGTTTGAAAGTGTTCATAGATATGATGCTCAAGTTCAATTCATCTTATTCTTTAACTTGCTCAACCAACTCATTTTGACTTTTTTTTAATCAATTTGAGCTTTCAAAAATATTCATTCAACCTCATTGTCTTCACCTACAATGCCACTAGTGGCTCCCTCTCCATCATGTCCTTAGAGCTCAACCGCCATCGTAGTCAATGTTGTTTATGTCTTGATTCTTATAATAGCCATTGGCATGACAATAAGAAAAAAACATTGCAAATAAGCAAGTTGGTGCCTAGCAATGCTTGAAGCTATAACCAGGCATCTGGTTGATGCAGAAGCCTTAAAAGTTAAGGGTCTGTTTGAGACAATCGCAGTTGTATGGAAGAATAATGATCGAGATGCTATAGAGGAAACTGTTATTCATTGGTTGATGTAGAAGCTGTTATTTGAAAAAATATACCACAGTGTCATTGATGCTCCAAGTGGCCCCTAAAATTTATGCTTTAACAATAATAATTTATATATGAAATGGCGGTGAAGAAACTCTAACAAGAGTAATGGTTTGACATTATTAAGAATTCATGGGCAAAATATGAGAAGTGTCTATTCTAAAGAGAGGGGCTTAAACAAATGTTCTTTTATAAGTGAAGATTCAAGCCATTGAGTTGAATCCACTAATTGATAATTTCCTCCCTTTCATTCTTTTAGGTTTTAACTAAATATTAAAAGAGAATTAATCATTTATATTCATGATAACTAATTCAATTATCTAAAAAAACGAAATTAATTAAATATATAATTATTTAGTTATATTAAATTATAATAAGCTAAAACAATCAAAAGAAGATTTATTCAGTTTAAAAATCAAATTTAAAATATTTCCTATTCAATTCGTACACTAAACCAATGAACCAAAAACGATCTTTTTTTTAATACCCCTACCCGCGGCATTATCCGTTGGCGCGTTTCCGGTTTCCGTACAGAAATTTAGTAAGTCAACCTACCCTTTTTATTTCTCTAGAATTTCGCATCACAGTCCAATATGAATCAATAATTACAAACCTAATTTAAATAAAATAATAATACTAACAATTGTGAATATACGCAACTGATTTTTATAAAAATAAATAAGCTGCTTAATTTATAAATATATAAGAAGTGAATAATTGGTATGCCAATTTTTCTATATATTAATTAATTTGTATATTTTTATCATAAATCTATAATTAATATTTGTATTATTTTAAATTTATTATTAACATTTAAATATAATTAAAAATATATCGTATTAATATTCAAAATCATATTAATTAAAATTGAGTCAGATATGCTTGACTCGATCTCGTTGGAGCAACAATAACTCATCGATAAAATTACATTATATATATAAAAAAAAAATTCACCGCGAAACCTACCACGAACATAATCGGGCAAATTTAAAAAAAAAAGAGGGGATCACCGATCACCGACCGCCGACGGCGGCTGAGATCAATCCTCGAAGCCAGTCCTCTGCCAAATCGAATCGCGGACGCGGCTGAGATCGCGGCCCTTGAGCGTCCGCCCCATCCCCTCCTGCACCGAGAACGACGCTTCCCGACGCCTCCACAGAAGCTCGTGCGGCGGTATCACCGATCCGCTCCCCATCACCTCTTCGTCTCCTTCTTCGTACTCGAACAACTGACGTCTCCTTCCTGCCGAAGCAACTCCGCGGCTCTCTTCCTTCAAGATCTTCGACCAGTCCGGTATGTTCATCGGCAGGGATGCCGCCACCGCCGCCACCGCCGCCGCTGCCGCCGTGCCTCCGCTGGACCGATCTCCCTTTTCCGCCTTCTTTCTTCCCGATCGCCGGACCGGGATCGGCATCCGGAGATCTTCCGGCCGGGAATCCGGTCCAAAACCCCAGACATCGGATTCGTCGAAGTCGAAGTCGCCGTCGCTGCCGGTGTCGGCTGCCGGCGAAGGTGCGAGCAACCGGTAAGCGTTCTTCATCCCTTCCATCTTGTGAAAATCAACTTAACTTGGTGTGAATAGAGGACTGAGCTAGGGTTATAAGCTTTCTGTAGCATCGAGAAGAGAAAGTCTCTGGCTGTTAGGCCCGGCCGGCCCCTACGCGACTTATAGAGAAGGAGACGCGGGGTAACTCGGATAAGCCTCATTTTAGTTTTTTACAACTACGCCCTCCACTTTGTAGATAATAACGAAATTACCTGCCTAGGTGGCGCGATTCGTTCCAGTGTCCCGCGAATCACGTTAGCTTATTGTTATCGTACAAATGACGGTGGAACACCCAAGGTCTTCAACCTGCCAGTCGGTCATCGAAGACTTTGTACGTGACATTTTGGTTATCAGATTTTTAAATTTTTTATTAAAAAAATTTATTTTTTATGATTGTCGTTATAAGTTTTCATAATTTTTATAAATATATTCAAAATTTATTATCTTATCTATAATATTATTTTAAATATCTATTTATTTAATATTTTATATCAAAATTATAAATTTATGAATATAATTATCTTAAAATCTGATATGAATATTTCTAAAATTAAATATCTTATCTTCAAAATATATAGAGATGTGTATAAATTCTGAATTGTGACAAAAATTAAAAAGCATATGCCACAATTAAAAAAAATATCTTCAAGAAAAATATGTGTATCTTAGCATAATTTTTTTTTCATGAATGTTAAAATGTATTATACATACAATATTTGTTACATTAATGATAATAAAAATTGAATCAATTTAGAGAAATAAATCAGTGAGAACCAATTTGTTCAAATTAAAATTATTTTTTACAATAAATCATAATTAAATCGTAAAAATTGACAATTGAATCACTCTACCTTTAAATCAAGAGTGGTTGAACCAATCTGATTAGAAATTATAATGGGGCAATAATATCAAAATGCAATTTTTTTTACTTAATTAAATATATATATATACTAGTAATGTTGCACTTGTACTAAGTACACGTGAATAATAGTTTAAAAATAAAATAAATAAAAAAAAAATTATAAAAATTATATTGTATTATTTAATTTATATTTTTATTAAAAAGATCAAAATAATAAGTTCACATTTCTCTTTATAAAAAAGTTATATATTAAAATTCTAAAAATTTATAGTTTAATGAATAATATTTCATGTATTAATGAAATATACAAAGAGTTATAAGAATATAAATTAATTTGATTTTCAATCATTATTTTTAGATAATTTTATCACAACTCTTCAGTTAAAGTTGCATATGCTTAAGAATTCTCCATGGACTTATATATATATTAATGAGATTAATTTAAATTTGTAAGTCAGTCTATTTGAATTAAATTTTTTTTTTCAAATCTATTTTTATTATTTAGATTTTTTTATCATTATATGTCTCTTAATTTCTATCTCTTCACATTATTTAATGTGTAAAACCAAAAACTAATTTGCTTATATCATGGCGTCAAATAAACATAGTTTATTAAATAAAAATTATGTAATAATTTTGTACAGTCTAAATGCTAATGAGTTATTACGAAGAATTTTTCATTTAGTTGATCTTATTAAGTTATTGATTATAAATCAAAATATTAAATTAATAATTATTTATGATGATCTCAATTTATTTGATAAAAAAAATATAATTTATATATGTTATAGGGTTGAATTAATTAATATACAAATTATGTAATCACAAATATTAAGATATCATTTTGTTATCTCATAATCTTGTGTAGTTTTAATATTAATGAGTATATTTAAAGTTTTAATTACCTATATTGTTAATTATGTTAAGATATTGATGAATTTTTATGTTTTTATAAATCAAGTTTACTTTAATTATATATAGAGTTTATTCCAAATATATATATAATTACATTTATGATACTCTATGCCTTCGTTGCTCTATATCATCATGATCTCCCTAAGTTCAATGCGTTATTAGAAAGCTTAAATTTTTGACACATCAACTCAAGCTATTCAGTCATATGTTTAGTATCATGTGTCTGACGAAGATAGGGAAGCTTAAAAGACACAATATTCCAACCTTTACTTTCTAATATTGTTATTTCTTTCATATCCTGCTTGTGTCTATACAACTATTTGTATTATTATTGGTTGAAGTGTTTTAAAGTCCAACTTAACTTTAATTGTATTAATATTTTTTTCTCAAATATAGAAAAATTATATATTAAAAGTTATCAATAAATATGTAAACATTTTAAATTGTATATCAATAAAACAATGTTATTATAGATTGTAAATAACAAATATATATATATATATATATTTGTGTGCGCGCACGCACGTGTGACTTAAACTACAATATATATTATAAAAATAAAAATTTTTTTTATAAAGCATATACCTGATTGATATAAAATCACTAGTGTGGCAAGAATTAGATTTATCTTTAAAAAAATAAAGAAAAATACATTAGAGAGATAACAAAAAGATATGTAATTTATGATATATTTTTAATGGTTAATTTGGATGAATCGATTTATATTAATTAAAAGATGTCAATAAGAAATCATCGGATAAAGAAAACTTAGGCTTTCTCTATATTCTTAATTATATTAATAATAAATTAAACTTCAAATCATAAATTAGAAATGATATAATAATTATACAAATTTAAAATTTTAAATATAACAAAATGTTTGTCAAATCATTTCACGCACACATGCACAAGATTTCATTATCTAGTATTAGAGCAGAAATTAAAAAACAGAGTAAAAAATAAAAAAGTGTAGATATGAATTACATATGTTTAAAACTCATCTTCATGAGAGATTTATCTCTATTATGGATCACACAATTAAATAGATTCTCAAGAAAGAAAATAATAATAAGATGGAGATGTTAAACAAGAATAGAGAAGTACTTCAAAATATGAACTCTAGGAAGTGAATATATAGAATAAAAAGCCAAATAGAGAATTTTGCATACATAACATAAGATTCTTATTTATTATATATATAACTCATAAATGTGAATATGTACAAAAATGACTCTTTCTCTTTGCATAAAAAAGTGCATTTGATTTTAAAAAGTAATGATATTATTTGTGATGTAATAATAGAGATTTGAGTGATATTTAACTAAAAAATAAAAGATTATGTGGTATATATGTAAATATGTAAATATATAAAAGTATATAAAATAGAAAATTTTGCATATATAGCACACAATTGTTATGCATTTACATACCTAACTCGCAAAGTTTGATATTTTTAAAAAAATATTATTTTTTAATGCATAAAAATGTGCATTTGACCTTAAAAATTAATTCGATGATATTATTTTTGATGTAATAATAGATATTTGAGTGCTTTTTAAGTAAAAAAATAAAAGTTTAGATAGTAGATATGTAAATATATATGAATTATATGCTTTGTATATAAATAACATAAATTTTACTTTCACATGCACCTTTTTGATTTCATGACTTCAAATCGATTGTAAAACTCTCACCTCACATCAATCATATCAGAAATGAATATCCAAGATTTACTTTGAGAAAAAACACAAGCCACTCATATATACTCCTTCACTATTTAATGAACATCTTCATTATCATAAGAAGGTGTCTTCTTCAACACTTATTTTTTGGATCTCAGTTTATTTATCTTTTTTGTTTAGAACTTCAACCTTAAGCTCACCATCATAATTGTGTCATGGGGGTACTTTGTAGTCTTAAAGCCTTTTGACTTGATGATGCTTTAAAAGCCTTGGTTATATGGAACCACAAGTGTGCATGGTGCCTAATAACTAGTTTTGAGCTTTGAAGTCCATGCCATTCATACCTTAGGTCAAAAGCTCCATGGAATTTGAATGTTGGATGGAAATCTCCTCCACATGATGTCTCAATGGGAGTGATCGTGAGAAAGGAAAAAAAGTCAAATGAGTTCCTTGTAGACATTTCCATCTCATCATCATGCAACTTATAGAGACTAACCACTTCAATAAGAAAATCTTGACAAACTTATAATTTACAATGTACATTCTTTGTGGGCTTTTATCAAATTAATCTATAAAAGAAAGAATGATAAGAATATTAGTAAGAGGCCATACCTTGCACTCCTATCATCAAAGTTAAAAGTTATTGTGCAAGATATATGACTAAAGGTCTCCTACAAATGGCAGAGACATTTGACCTAAGGTATTCATTGCAAGCTCAGGTGTCCTCATCGATGACCCAAACTCAATAGGGGAGAGGGGTGATCATGGAAATTTCCTCCATGCATAGTGTTGACACATGAACTATTTTAAAAAAGAAGAGTCAAAGTAACACCTTGTATAACAATAAAAATAGCAACGCTAATTGGCAAAATAGAACATGGATAAAACACAAAATGAGCTTTTAGTTAAATGTGACTTATTTCCCTCAGGCTCAATGATACTTAATAGTTCTACCTTCTCCTTCTTCAATAATGTTTTAGCTAGCACAATCATGACTTTTGGTCTGTTCTCTATCAAAAGTGTCTTAGTAAAAAACTTTAGAACTCAGACTGGGGAGTTTAGAAGAAAGGTGACCATAGCCTCTTGAGAACATGGGAAGCTAAATGAGGTGTTGACACCTTGAAAGCATGTTTGGCCATGTCTTGGCCCTTATGATCTTCTAAATATTCACTCCATCTATTTTTTTATATGAATTGCCAAAATGGGCTTTACACTCCCATAACACTCTATTTTTTAGCTCAATCTTATCTATATGCTTCAATGCCAAGGTAACCTTGGTACCACTACTCTAGTTATCTATCATTTTTTTCAATACCTTAAGTGCCCTTTTAGGGAAGAGGTAGAGTTTAAGCATTAAAGTGTAGGAGAGGCATAATGATAAGATGAAAGAGGAGATGTATTATAACACAAATGATGATGTTAAATAGGTCCCTAAAATAAAAAGGCTAATGAGGCAAAAGTCTTTAATCTAAGTATTACCATTATAAGTGCTAATGAGAATGAGGTGGATAAGATTGGTAGAGTTGTGGGTGATGATTGAGTTGCAAGAGGCTAGTTTTACTTTTTTAAGTCCTATATGAAACATAAATTTATGAAGTACATAATTCAACTATATTAAGTTCTTATTAGTGTGACTTATATGTGAAGGTTGTTAAAGTGGAGAATAACTCAGCTTTTTTATAATGACTAAATTGATGCACGCAAAAAGACATAAGTCATATATAGTATGATTGTAATAGAGAAAGATATTGTTACCATTCATAATAATGTGGTAGATAATATGTGGAAACTATATAACCTAAAATAGCATATTTTATAGCTAATTTGGCCTTAACTTATATTTATAGGGTAATAAGTAACACAAATATTTCTTAAATGATGTGCAATTTATGTTTAAATATAAGATACTAATTATAGTCTTTGTTGAAAAAATTTTCTTAGCCTTCAATTTTCTTTTTATAAGTTTGTTAAGAACATGATGGATAATTATCTTACTATTATAAAGCTAACCTTTAGGTTGACGAACACCCTCTTCCAATTAACTTTAATTATAAGTAATGATAGATTCTATATCTTATTGTAAGATAATTCTAATGGAGTAAAAATCTTATATAAGCAGAGATCAGTTTGAGTAGTTTATCACCCATCGATACTAGAGACCATTGCCTACCATAGGAGAAAAGATCCATTTTGGGCTCCCAACTTTAATTTATAGGGTTATCTATCTTCCCAATATATGGATGAGATATAGTGATATTCTACCTCACATAAAATACTAATATGTTTTGTTTTATTTATCCATCTTTATAAGTTCTTATACTATGTATAAGAGGATTAAGATCATTGAATGTAGCTAAATAATTATTATCATCCCTACTCTTAACCTTCTAGGTCCCTCATTTATCTTAAAGAGGCATAGCACTAGAATTTTCATCTCCAAGAATGTTGGAAAGTAGATTAGAAGGGTCAGGGTAAAGGCCTATAAGAAATAGACTTAAGACAAGGTGTTGAATATAAATCTATCCGTGAATCATATCTAAAATTTGTTAGGAGCATTGAATAAAGAGAGTGCTATGGTGAATTTTTTTTATTTTCATCTTCATCTATCTTTTTGAAAAATATAAAAGAAGACAAAAATAATACTTGGTGGACACCACGTAGATCCGCAGATGTTCTCATTAGGGTGATCAGGTATAACATTGAGGAATGATGTATTATCTTGAGAGATAAAATTCACCATCCTACAATGGACCTAATCACCAAATGAGGACTCCTAAGGACTATGAGTCTTTAGATGTACCAGAGATTCTTTCCCTACTTTACTTAGAAAAATAAAGCAGAGTTTATTTTAAACCGGGTTCGTTAAGTTCTCTATGAAGGCAAGTCCCGATAGTTAATTATATCTTAAGGAATGAGATTTTTTAAGAATACTCTTGATTAAGGTAAATGATCATTGTCTCTAAAGATTTCAAAGATAGGACTATTAACAAATTGATTATTTTTAGAAGACCAAGTGGGATTGATCAAAAAGAGGGAGTTATTATTGAAACTAAAAGGAGATAAGTAATGTATGCTTATGATATTAGGAAGCTTAGTAAGCATCCCAAACTATCCTATGATTGGGCTTTATATTTTTGAAATTTAAGAGGAGTTAATTGTTTGAGTTAAATTTTTATTAGAAATTTAGGGCTTATAATTTCACAACACAAGATCATGGAAATATCTAAGAGGTGAGAATTTTTGCTTGTAGCCGGCAAAGGAAAGTAGCAGCCTCTAAACCTAAATTTAGGGAGCTTTGGCGAGAGCCAAGGCACAACCTAAATTTAAGGTGAAAATGGTATATGGTTTACCTCCACAAGAGAGGATAAATCATTCGACTGTTGGACTTACAACCGCCTGGGGGTGGCTGCCAACTAACTCCTTCTATAATTTTAAATACATGTAGTCAAGTCTTATGCTTTTGCAAGATAGCTAGGCTGTTGTTTATTTAGAAAGAAACTAAGTCCTTAAACACATTCTCTAAGAGACTACATCATGTAGGGCATGAATAATGACTTAAATCTAATGCAAATTTTTGTTATATTTTATTTTCATTTTTGGATAATTTATTTTATACAGGCTATGAGATTCATATGCCTAATACACGAGAATTTGGTTATGGGCCAAAATCAGCAAGAAGGAGGTGTGTTTTCACAATAGCTCTCAAAGGTCAAGCCAAGTTCCCTGACAAAGGTGGAGGCCCTCCATAAGCAAGAGTGAAGCAAGATGCTTTTTTATGCATGATGTGAGACATACAACATCCAGATAAGGGGTTGCTAAATCTTTTATCTTGATTTATAACCTAGGCTTTAGGTGAGATTATGAGTTTTTAATTTTTAATTTTGAGTTGATTAATTGGATAGAAAATTTTTTTTCCCTAAGAGCCTAATCGCATCCAGGCCATTCATCAAACTAAGAAAGAAACTAGGAAAAATATGCCATCTTAGTGCACAAATTAAACAAAAATCAAGCAATTTTATAAAACTAGCGCAAAAGAATAAGAGGCCTTTGTGGTCGGGCTCCACCGCATAAACCCGAAAAGAAATGGGTAGCCGAGCTCTACCTTTATACAACCCGAATTATAAATGAATTAATTACAACTTAGAGAGAATTCATGTTATTAGGGGGGGGGGTCTTCATTCTTCATTCTTCATTTCATTCATTCATTCTTTTTTTTTTCTTTCCTTCTTTTGGTTGGTTGAAATGTGGTTGCTCTAAAGGCTTCACATGGTGCATAAGACTTAGTCTTATGACCAATGTTCATCATAATCCCCCATAACATTCATTCCAAATCTTAATTGCAAAATTATATGAAAAAGAGAAAGTAAATCTAACTAAACTTGCAAAATAGAGATTAGCTAAACAAACCACATAATCTCAAGCATATATATGAATAAATTGGACTTAGTACCCCACACATGGATAACCAAGTCCACCTGGCTTATTTTGGATTAAGCTTAGGGGTATAAGCAACCTGCACAATAAAAGCATTTATATTTTTATTACATCACCCCTTAAGCATAATCCCCTGAAGAAGATAATGATTAGACTAAGATCATCTTATCATCCTATCTACGCACATACACCCTAACATCCATACTAAAATATTACATCACAAAACAAAATCAGGCATCAATCCATGTATCGCCCTAACATAGAGCTAGAAATGGTGACTTAGCCTAATGTGTGTGTTATTTAAGGCTTGTGTGGCATGTCTTAGGTAGGCTCTAAGGTTGGAATATTCTAAGTGTGAAGGATTCAACTTAGAGGGTGATTTTATTTAAGTGATTTAGTTGATTTATTAATTTTATTTGATGATTTGATTTAGTTTGAATGAACCTACACTTAATTACTAAGTGTTGTAAAGAGAGAAAAAGAAAAGAGAACCTTTCTTTCCTCCCTACCTTAAGTAGTTTCTAAGATAGATTCATTGGTGATTTTTCTTTAGTGAATATTTTATAATGTGTTTTAATTAATACTAAATTTAGATTTGCTCTAAATAAACTCATTCAATAAGAAAGACATTTTAAGATTAATTAAGGCGAATTATTATCACAAAACTCATAGTCATTTATTTCTTTCCAACATGTATACCATGCATATGAAGTGATCCTAAGCATAGCTATACATGTAAATGCAAATCTTAGCACACCTTAATGGTGAATGCAAAGAGATGTTGTTTAGGAAAATTTAGATGTTTCATGATGCATGATTTTGTTAAGTAAAAAGAGAGGGATTCTTTTATCCATTAATCAAATACACATATACATGTATGAAAGACATAAGTGAGTATGACACCATTATTTTCTACACCAGGGGTATAAGGTACAAGACCTTCTTAGGCCTACTTAAAGCCTCGCAACCCCGGGATGTCCAGACTAATATACCACTTTTCTTAAATACATATGCTTGTACAAGAAGAAAATAAATGGATGAAGAATCATGTAAAAGATTTTTATTTGTTTGCTTGATTTTGGCTGTTTAATTTATATGTGCAATGTGAAGATCCTTTTTAAGCCATAACATAGAAGTGTATAGGAATGAATTTAAGCAAGTGTTGTATTCTTTTTAAATGAACTATACACTTTGCAAATCCTATACAATCATATGTTAAGAAAAGAGAAGAAAAATCACATAACACATTCTATGTTATAATCACATGCAAGCTTATAAATATTTATAAGTAGCATACCTTCATTTATAATCTTTGATTTATAGGTTTTGAAAATAGTTTTTTTATTTAATAGTGATAATAGCCACTCATATTCTTATTTTAGCCAAAACATGCAATTTGACATAAAGGAAACACTTGATTTATTTGATTTTTCAAAAGATATGAATGTATGATTTTCATATAGAACACAACAATTAGCATGCTTGGAAAGAAATAAAGTGATGTAAGTATGTAACTTCATTCACCCTAATTAATTCCTAAAGATAATCTTATAAAGTAAGATCATTTAAAGTGAATCAAAATTTTCTTAAAGGGATTTTTATTTTTATTTTGAGTTTGATTTGATTTAGGGAATGTGAAAAGGTTTGCTGGTCCTAACTCATTTTTCCCATGTGTGAATTGATTTAGTTTAATTTTAAGAACCATTAAGTTGATTTATATTTTGTTTGAGTTAATGTGTAAATTAAGTCCGTTAATTACCCCTTATCTACACCACTTTAGCATAATTAACCTAACAATTATGAGCCAACATATGATATGCAATCACATGAAATTTAAATCAGCAATGCACCTAAGAAAGAAAGGGGCTTAATGCAATTGGCTCATAATTATTGATTAATCAAGCTAAAGGGTTTAATTAAGTGCTTTCATAACCTTCTCACACATGTGAGTTGAAAATGATTTCCTTAAATTTACTTTAGGCTTTTGAACACCTAAGGATCTACCCAGTAAGAGATTGATAAGTTCAGATTGGTTTTAAAAATTTGATTAGATTAAATAAGTATATCATTAGTGGATTAACCCTTAATTATGTTTAGATTAAGAAAAAAAAGGGTTTAAGGAATAACTTAGGGAAAAATATCCCAAACCCATTCCATAAACCTCCTACTTACCTAAATAATGTTTAATTATCTTAATTAAATGATTAAGCCATTGTTCACATACTTAAGTACTCTTAATTAGATTAAGAAGGTGATTAGGGATTCATTAATTAATTTTCCTAATTAACTCATTAATAAATTCCAAGAAAATTAGGGGAGGCAGAAGTCATCCCCCTAAACATGTCTGAGAAGTTTGGAATTGATTAATGAAGCGATTAGGGAGTAATTAAAAAAAATTAGTTTTTGATTAAATCCTAATTAAGGAAAATTCACTATTCAAAATCAATTAGAAATAATTTTATATTATTCCTCACTCAATTATCTTTAAAATGAAGTTAAGTTTGTATTTTTTTTAGAATTTCTACATTTAATTATGAATTTGTGAAGTTTCTATGATTAATAGGTAATTAAATGACCTAATTATATAACTAATCTCGATGGCGCCATGTGGACCGCTGATGCGGCATGCGCTTTCCACGTGGAATGGAGGGATTAGTTATTTAAGTTATCAAATCGTTTTGCCAAGATCACTACGCCGGGCCATCCGACGTGATCGACGAAGATAAAACTCGTGGCTATAATGGATTAAATCATCAGATCTATGCAATTTAATCAGGACCGTCCATCCAAAACATGCGGGATGGACGGTCCATGATTCATCCCTGCCTTTGCCTGCGGGAGATGGAGACCATCCATCCTCCATAGTTTGATCTGAGCTCACTTGAGCTCAGATTAGGGTAGGATTCAACCCACACCATCTAGAAGCAAGGAGAAGAACATCTAATGGTTGAATTTCGATGGGATTATAATTCCCTTCACAAAGGACCAAAGATTTTTCAACTTAAGCTCAATTTTGAAGCATACCATTGGAGGCTATCACGCTGAGGTAGCTTGCTGGTGGAGCAAGCCCTATTGAAGCTTTGAGATGAAGTGGATCTTCCAATTGACCAAAGCTTGCTTCAATGGCTTGCAGCTTCGATCGAACTCCTCCTTCCCATGGTTTGGGGACTTGGGAAAAGCTTTGGGTAAGCTCGACTTGGCTCCTTAATGGTGCTTGCAAAGTGAATTGGACTTTGGTTGAGAATTAGCTAAGTCCCCTATTTTTGGCTTAAGCAAAATTGAGAAGAGAGAAATGGAATGACCTTAGGAATGCTTAGGGAAGCTTGTGGATGCTTGCCTTTGATCCTCTGAGCTCAATCGAATGTAAGAGTCTTGGTTTGAGTGGAAATGAGGGGGAGTATATCTCCCCCTACTTGGATCGGACGGCCAAAGCTTGCCTTACCATTTTGATCAAATAGCTCTAATTGAATTGGTTATTTAGGCTTTTAAGAGCTCCATGTGGTTCAATTTTGGCAGAGGAGTGGGAGTGTGGAGGTGCACATGGGCTAAATAAGTGTGGGAGGTGATCCATGTGGAGAATTTTGAGTGGAGTGGTCAGTTTTGGCCTTGGGTTAGATTTGGTTGACCCAAACCCATTGGGTCATGTGCACCACCCTCCTTGGTGTCCAAATGGTCCACTAGGAGAATGCCAAGTGGTCTTGAGTTAGAATATGATCAAATTCCAAGTGAATTTGATCATAGGTTACCCTTTGACCTTTAGGTAAAATGATCATTTGGCTTTTGTTTTGATTTAGGCATATTTAAAATGATTGCAAAATGGGTTGTGCCAATTTTTAATGAATTTGGAGTTTATTTGATATGATTTGGCTCAAGTTGATCCAGTTAGGACAAAATGGGTCAACTTGGGTCAAGTTGACCAATTGGTCAAATTGGGTCAAATAATGAGTTAGGTCAAGTTCAAATGATCATTTGTAGTGGTTTGGTATCATTGGCTTGGTTCAATTTGATTTATATTTAATTTTGATTCATATGAGTTCACTTAGCTCAAATGGGTCAAGTTGACCAATTTGACCCATTTGACCCAATTGGGTTAGGTCATGGGTAGGCTTGGTTGGTCATTTGAAATATTTTGCAAGCTTTGGTTTCAATCAATTTTAGTTTGGTTAAGTTTAAAGTTGATTTGACATTTTAGGTCAAGTTGAGTTCATGGTTAATTGGGCTAGGTTGGGTCTAGTTGACCAATTGAGGCTTTGGTCAAGTTCAACAAGTGATTTAGAATGAATTTAACCTATTAGTTGCAATCAATTTGGCTTAGATCAAGATTTGACCCATTTTGATTTTTTATGATAACTTGGGTCAACTTGGGTCAAGTGGCCAATTGGGCTAGGTTTGGCTCAAATAATGACTTGGTCAAGTCTAATCATTGATCATGGATTGGTTTTGATCAATGGTTTCAATCAATTTGCCTATTTTTTTGGCTAGTTTAAGTTTCATTTAGGTGTTGACTTGGTCGGCTAGGTTTGAGTTTGGCCCAATTTAAGTGATTGATCATCTTATGATGATTGTTGTTCACAATGTGAGGCTTAGATGGGCTTAGTTCAATCCAATTTGGTAGGATTAGAATTTAGCTCAAAAAGATACTTTAGGCCACTTTGGGTCAAGTGAGCCTAAGTGGGTCAATTGACTTGATCAAGGCTTAATTCAAGTTTGATCGAACTTACATATGAACTTATGATTGAAATATAAATCTAATTGCAAGTGATTTGGAGTCAAATGAGTTTTGATTCACTTGACAATTTCAAGTTCAAAGGATGAACATGGGTTTGATTTGGGTTTGAGTTTTGAATTTAGTTTTTATTTGATAATTGAAGTTTATGTTTGAATTTGGCTTGTGATTGAAGGAATGATTGTTTGAAGAGAAAATCTAAAGATTTGGATTGATTTGAGTTTTATTTAGTTCAGTTCAAGAATTTGATTTGAAAAAGTATAGGTTAGATTTAGGTTAGATTTGGATTTGATTTTTGAATTTAGTTTTGGTCATTTGAATTTATATTTCATTTATATTTATGAATGTAAATGAGTTATGAGAACATATTTTGAATTTGAAGCGATTTGAATTTGATTTGAGCTAAGTCCATAAGATGAAATCAAAATGGTTTAGGAAAGATCTTGGATTTAGAATTGATCATGGATTTCAATCATTTGGAATTGATTCATGATTTGAGAAAATCAATTAAGTTGGAATTGATTTAAGATTTGATTGAATTGATTTGAGCTATGTCCATAAGATGAAATCAAAATGGCTTAGACAAGTTTTAGGTTTGAAGTTGATTTGAATTTGAAGTTAATTTAAATTTGAAGTTAATTTGAATTTGAAGTTGGTTTGAATTTGAAGTTGGTTTGAATTTGAAGTTTGACTTGAAAGAAGGGAGTGAGGATTTGGTTCAAGCAATAGGGTAAACAAGTTTTCCTAATACTCCTAAGACATGACCTATACATATGACTAACCCTTCTAAGTCTTTAGGGTTACGTTAAGTGTTCACCTAATCACTAGAAGTATCTTAAGACTAAGGTACTCTTAATGTCTAAGAGGAGTCCTATGTCTAAGATGAAGAAGTTGAAAGCTCACTCCAAAAGTGAGGTCAACAAAGGGCGCCCAATAGGTGTGGTATGACTTACAAGGCATACCGCATGTATTAGTATTGACCAAGATGATTAACAACGCCAAACAATCATAAGCACTAACATAAATGATCTACTCCCAACCCAAGGTGTAGAAGGAATCAAGAGCTTAGTGCAATGTGACTCTACTCATGTCAAAGACATAAGAGAGTGAAGGAGGAAACCACTAGGGATTAAGTATGTGAACCCTTCCACTAGAGAAAAAGTTCAATTCATCCACTAGGGGATGAGAGGTTTGATTTTATTTGAGTCTCGTTGGGGAGAAATTGATTTGATTTCTTGATTTATGATTTGGTGCTCTATCAGGGATGAAAATGTGGACTCTCTACTAGGGGAGCAAGTTCAAGTCATCCATTGGGGACAAGAGGTTGTGAAATCAAGAATGATCTGCTAGGGATGAAAATATGAACTCTCCACTAGGAGAGCAAGTCTAAGTTGGATTGAGTTGGTTCCACTAGGGGAATTGAAAAGAGTTGCATCTCAATGAGGAGAGGCAGATTGATTTGAATTGATTGTTTAATTTGACTCGACTGAGGGAGGTTGATTGAATTTGTTTGGTTTTTTTAGTTTGACTCCACTAGGGAGGAGGGTTGAATTTGTTTTATATTTTATTTTATTTGGATTTTGAGATGGACCCATGTCGATTTGCGATGACGTGAAAAGTGTTGTGTCTAACTCAAATTTATCAATTCAAAGGGGTAGTCTACCAACCACGTGGTAGGACTATCCAACCAAAAGGGTTGCCTTTCGGTGTGCAGCAGCTGTACTAGGAAGAAAGCGCAGTAGACTTACATATTCCAAAGTAGGGATCAATTGCTGGGGTGATCCATTGGCAAGGCAACGGATTAAACCAAACCTAGGACTGACTATTGAGTGAATGCCTCTGGAGGACTTAAATCAGCTCAAAGATAGTCAATATTAATTTCATTTCTTAATTATTTTTGATGGATCCCATCATTTTGTGATGGACTGCATTGAGTAGGGACCATGTTGGCCTTGGACTACTTCAGATTTACCGATCCAAAGGGGTAGTCTACCAACCACACATTAGGACTATCCAACCAAAAGGATTGCCTTTCGATTTACAATGGTTAAGTTAAGAAGAAAGCGCGTAGACTCACATCTTCCAAAATAATGAACCACTAGGGTGATCGGTTGCTTGTGCAATAAATCGAACGACCTAATGCCAACAATTGAGTGAATGTGATTCAAGATTATTATATGATGACCGAGTATGCGGGTCAGTTTGCATTTTTCAAAGTAGTCTACCAACCACATAGTAAGACTATCCAACCAATGGGATTACCTTTAGGTTTGCAATGGTCAAGTTAAGAAGAAAGCACAAGGACTCACATCTTCCAAAATAAGGAACCACTAGGGTGATTGATTACTTGTGCAATAAATTGAACCCAACCTAGGACCGACTATTAAGTGAATGCCTCTGGGGGACTTAAATCAGCTCAAAGATAGTCAAAATTAATTTTATTTTTTATTTATTTTTGATGGATCCTATCGACGATGATCACTGAGTGTGTCAACCTTACAGATTTACCAATCCAAAGAGGTAGTCTACAAACCACATAGTAGGACAATCCAACCAAAGGAATTGCCTTTCAGTTTGTAATGGTTAAGTTAAGAAGAAAGTGCGGGGACTCACATCTTCCAAAATAAGAAATAACTAGGGAGATCGGTTGCTTGTATAATAAATTGAACCCAACCTAGGGTCGACTATTGAGTGAATGCCTCTGAGGGACTTAAATTAGCTCAAAGATAGTCAAAATCAATTTATTTTTTAAATTATTTTTGAAAGATCCCATTAGTTTGTGATGGACTACACTGAGTAGGGGCCGTGTTGGCCTTGGGCTACTTCAGATTTACTTATCCAAAGGGGTAGTCTACCAACCATATAGTATGATTATCCAACCAAAGGGGTTGATTTTTCAGTTTGTAATGGTCAAGTTAAGAAGAAAGCACGGGGACTCACATCTTCGAAAACAAGGAATCACTGAGGTGATCGGTTGCTTGTGCAATAAATCAAACCTGACTTAGGGCCAACTATTAAGTGAATGCCTCTAGGGGACTTAAATTAACTCAAAGATAGTCAAAATTAATTTCATTTTTTAATTATTTTTGATGGAACTTATGATGATAGATAGGTGGGTGTACTTGGCTAGCTCAAATTTATCAATCCAAAGGGGTAGTCTACCAACCACATAGTAGGACTATCCAACCAAAGGGTTACTTTTTAATTTTCAATGGTCAAGTTAAGAAGAAAGCGGTGAGACTTACATCTTCCAAAAAAAAAGGAACCACTGGGATGAACGATTGCTTGTGTAACAAATCAAACTCGACCTAGGGCCGACTATTGAGTGAATGTCTCTAGGGGACTTAAATCAGCTCAAAGATAGTCAAAATTAATTTCATTTTTAATTATTTTTGATAGATCCCATCGATTTGCAATGGACTGCACTGAGTAGGGACCATGTAGGCTCTGATATACATTTAGATTTATCAATCCATAGGGAGTAGATTTCCAACCGAGGGGAGAACTATCCAACTAAAGGGGTGCATTTCAATTTGCAATGATTAATTCAGGGAAGAAAGCATGAGGACTCACAATTTTCCTGAATAAAAGACCACTAGGGTGACATATTAGCAAGGTAACATGTCAACCCGACCTAGGGCTGCCCGTCGATTTGCGAGAGTCATGCTAGAAAGAATGTGTAGTAGACTTATATTTTCCAAAGTGAGATGACTGCTAGGGTAACTTGTTTATGGCAAAATAGATTGAACTCGACCTAAGGGCGACTACAGAGAGAGTACTGACCCGGGGACTTATCTCAACTCAAGTATAGTCAGGTAATTCTATAGAGAGTTCTGTTGATACTGCCATAAAGATAGGATGCCTGCTTGGGAAAGGGGCCACTAGGGGATTGAATTTCCATAAGCAAATAATTTTGTTTATTTTGTTTCATTTATTTATCATGAATCCTGTTGGTTTGCAAGGGATCACACTAAGAATGAGCTTATATCAGCCTAGACGTATCTCAGATTTACTGAACCAAGGGAGAATCTGTGCATTTGCTGAACAAATTCTCCAACCATAGGGGTGGCTTCTAGAAAAGGGGGACTGTCCAATCCAAGAGTAACTCGAGTAGTGTCTAAATGGGGTCACAAAATACATGATCTAAGTAGAGTGCCCATAGGGAGAGGGGCCACTAAGGGCTTTATCCAAAACCCTGGAGAAGATAATATCTATAGGTATTCGGTGGCCAACTCAAGGAGAAGGCACGAGGACTTACATCTACCAAGAGTGGTGTATCCATAGGGTGAGTCACTGTCAGCATAGCGAACATCAACGAACCTAAGGTGCCCATCGATTTAAAATAACCAACCTAGAAAGAAAGCATCAAGGACTCACATCTTCTATAGTGAAACTGATTATTGGGATAGTTTGTCTTCGGTTCGATAGGTGCTATTCGACCTAGGGTGACTATTGAGTGAATGCCATTGCGAGACTTATATCAACTCAAAAGTATTCAAGAGGAAAGGACCCTCTGGGGGACTTATCCTAAACCTCAAATATACTCGACCTAGTTAGTGCATGATGGTTAATTCAAGAAGAAAATATGGGGACTCACATCTTCTTAAACAAAATCAACATGAGATAGCGGCCCAAATTGCCGCCAAGTTTGCAATGGTCAAGTCGAAGAAAGTATGGGGACTCACATCGCTAAAAAGTGACCAAGTGATATACAGGTAGCATAGACTATGAGAACATGAGGCTTTGCCACATAAAAATAGCTGAGATAAAAGATATGTGTTTATGTTATGTTAAGGAAGATAAGTTTTCTCTTTACACTACTTTGAAAATAGAATATCCATTAAGATGCCTGGGTTCTCTTTCACTCTAGCATTGGGAAAGCCAATGTGTTAGTTGTGAAAGAGGATAGGATGCCATTTCCACCTACCCTAAACATGTCGTGATGGATTCACAAAATAAGCACACTACGCTTCAAAAGAAGAGAAGATTTTGATGAATTAGAATGAAATTTTGTTCTTTTGATGATAATTATTTTCAAACATGTTTTTATGGGTAATATTTCTTCAAATAGAGCCCATTAATTGGAAGCATCGGATATTCCCCTTTACAATCAATAAGCTGATAAGATCCTCCTTGGTGGGCCTTTTTTATGACAAAAAGGCCTTCCCAAGTGGGTTTAAACTTACATCCTATATTTTAACTGGTAACAATTGGTCTTCATAGAACTAGGACAAGCTTTCCTATTTGAAAGTTCTAGGGTGGACCAGCTTATTGTGAGCTTGAATTATTTTGGCTTTGTACAACTCGAGATTTTGGCACACCCGTAGACGTCTCTCCTCCAAACCTTCGAGTCTTTATGGTGAAATTTTTAAAGAAGATTTTTAAAAGAATGTATACTTTCATCTTCACTCTATGTGGGATAAAATGAAGATAGAAATATACTTCTTTTTATACATTTTTGGACACCACGTAGATCCATAGATATTCTTATTGAGGGTGATCAGGTATGACATTAAGGAGAGGTGTACTATCTCGAAAGATAGAAGTCACCACCCTACAATGGACCAAATCACCTCAACAAGGACTCCTAAGGACAATGAGTCTACATATGTACGAAAGATTCTTCCCCTATTTTATATGGAAAAGTAAAGTAGGGTTTATTTTAAATTGGGTTCATTGTTCTAGGGGCAAGCCCATAGCTAATTACATCCTAAGGAAGGATTCTTAGGAATACTCTCAATTAAGGTAAATGATTGTTGTCTCCAAAGATTTCAATAGGTAAGACTATCAATCGATTAATTTATTTTTAGTAAATCAAGTGAGATCGATCAAAGAGAAAGAGTTATTATCGAAGCCAAATGAAGATAAGTAGGAGATGCTCATGATGCTAGGAAACCTAGCGAGCATCTTAAACTATCCTATTATTGGGCTTTAAATTTTGGAAATTAAATTATTTGTTTGAGTTGACTTTTTTTAGATTAAAAGTTTAAGGCATATAATTTCATAATACAAGGTTATAGAAATACTTAAGAGGTGAGGATTTATGTTTATGGCCCATAGAAGGGAGAAGCAACCTCAGAACCTAAATCTAGGGAGCTTTGGTGAGGGCCAAAAACATGATCAAAATCTAAGGCAAAAATTGGTATTTAGTTTACCTCTATAAGAGAGGACAAATCACCCTACTGCTTGGACTTACAACTGCCTGGGGGTGGCCGCCAACTAACTCCTCCTACGATTTTAAATTCATGTAGGCAAGTCATATGTTTTATGGAAGACAGCTAGGTTGTTGTTTATTTATAAATAGACTAAGTCCTTAAACTCACTCCCTAAGAGACTAGATCATGTAAGGGCATGAAAAATGACCTAGATCTAATGCAAAATATATTACATTTTTTACTTTCATTTTTGGACAATCATTTGACTTAAGCTTATAGGATTCATATGCCTAATGCATGAGAAATAAGATTATGGGCCAAAATCAGTGAGAAGAGGGGAGGTGAGTTTCCACCTTGGCTCTCAAAGGTAAAGCCAAGTTCTCTAGCAAAGGTGGAAGCCCTCCAATCAAGAGTGAAATAATATGCTTTTATGCATGATGTTAGAAAAGAAATACTCATCCAGCTAAGGGGTTGCTAATTCTTTTATTTTGATTTTAACTTAAGCTTTAAGTGAGATTATGAGTTATTTATTTATTTTATTTTGAGTTTATTAATTTAGTAGAAGATTTATTTTTTCTTAAGAGCCTAATCGTTATCCAGGCCATACATCAAGCAAGGAAGAAACTATAAAAATAAGCCATACATCAAGCAAGGAATAAACTAAACAAAACATCAAACATTTTATAAAACTAACGTAACAGAATAAAATGCCATTTATGGTTGAGTACCACCGCACAAACCTGAAAATAAATTGGGTAGCCGAGCTTTATCCTTATACAACCTAGATTACAAATGAATTAATTTACAATAAAGTAAGAAAATTCATGTTATGGGGGCCTTCATTTCTTCATTTCTTCTTTCTTTTTTCTTTTTTCTTCTTTTAGATGGTTGGAAGGTGGTTGCTCCAAAGGCTTCATATGGTATATAAGATGTAATCTTATGACTAATGCTCATCCTAATCCCCCATAACATTCATTCCAAAATCCTAATTACAAAAATTACATGAAAAAGAAAAAGTAAATTTAACTAATACTTGCAAAATAGAGATTAGCAAAATAAACCATACAAATCCCAAGCATATATATTGGACTTAGCACCCCACACATGGGTGACCAAGTCCACCTGGCCTATTGGATTATGCTTAGGGGTATAAGTACCTACATAACAAAAGTATTTATATATTTTTATTACAGCGCCCCTTAAGCACAATCCCCTGCTGAAAATAATGATTAGACTGAATTATCCTATCATTCATTCTACACACATTCACCCTAACATCCATACTAGAAACAATACTTCACAAAATAAAAGCAAACATCAAGCCATGCACCACCCTAACCTAAGGCTAGAAATGGTGACTTAACCTAATGTGTGTGATTTAAAAGGTTTGTGTGGTATGCTTAGCTTGGCTTTAAGATTTAGATTTCCTAAGTATGAAGGTGTTTAACTTAGAGGGTGATTTCATTTAAGTTGTTTAGTTGATTTGGGTTGATTTTATTTTGTATTTTTGGTTTTGTTTAAGTGAATCCTACAATTAATTACTAACTTTTAAAGAGAGGGAAAAGAGAAAAGAACTTCTCTTTCCTTCCATACCGTAAGTAATTTCTAAAGTGGATTCACATTTGATTTTATTTAGTGGATATTTTGTTATGTCTTTTAATTAACCCTAATTTTAGATTTTTTTCTAAACAAACCTATTCAAAAGAAAGGTATTTGAAGATTAAGTAAAGTGAATTAATATCACAAAATACACATCACTTCATTTCTTTTCCAATATGTACAACATGCATATGAATGAATCCTTAGCATATCTATACATACAAATAGAAATGTTTAACATACTTTATGATGAATGCTAAGAAATATTACTTAAGAAAATTTGAATGCTTTATGATGCATGATTTTCATTAAGTAGAAAAGAGGGGTTTCTTTTATCCATTATTCATATGCACATGTATATGTATAAAAGGCATAAGTGAGTATGATGCCATTGTTAGCACTAGGGGTGTAAGGTACAAGATCTACTTAGGGCTACTTAAAGCCTCATAACCCTGGGGTTGTCCAGACTAATATACCACTTTCCTTAAATACAAACACATGTACAAAAGAAATGAATGGAAAAGAAAGATACAAAAAGTTTGTGTTGGTTGATTTATTTTGTTTATGAAATTTATATGTACAAATGTAGATATTCTTCTTAGGTAATATCATAGGAATGGGGTTAGAAAAGTATTATGTTCTTTTCAAATGAACTATACACTTTGCTAAATCCTATTCAAAATTATGCTAAAAGAAAAGAGAAGGAAAGCTACACTATGCACATCTTAATATTTATATCACATGCAAGCTTATAAATAATTATAAGTAGCGCACTTTCAATTTTAGATGTTTGATTTATAGATTTTGAAAATAGTTTTGAATTTAATAGTGATAATGGCCATTCATATTTTTTACTTTATCCAAAATATGTAATTTGACATAAATAAAATATTTCATTTTCAATTTGATTTTTTGAAAAGCATGAATGCATGAAATTCATATGACATACATATTTAGCATGTTAGGAAAGAACTAAAGTGATGAAAGCATGTATACACATTTATCCTAATTAATTCCTAAATATAATCTTATGAAATAAGAAAGCTTAAAGCAAATCAAGTTATTTTTAAGGAATGTTTGATTTTGTTTTGAGTTTGATTTAATGTGAGGAATATGAGGTAAGTTTGCTACTCCTAACCCATTCCCACATATATTTGTTAATTTAGTTTGTTATTAGGGTTATTAGATGATTTTTATAGGTTGCTTAGGTTAAGGTATGAATAAAATGTGTTAATTACCCCTTACCTACACCACCTTAGCATAGTTAATCAAATAATTATAAGCCCATAATATGACATAAAACCACACAAGGAATTTAAATCAGTAATGCACCTAGGAAAGAAAGGTACCTAATGCAATTAACTCATGATTAAGGATTAATTAAGCTAAGGGGTTTATTTTAAGTAATTTCATAACACCTCTCACACATGTGAGTTGAGTTTTGACTTCTTTAATTGTACTTAGGCTCTTGAACACCTAAGCATCTACCCAAGATAGATTAATTGAGTTCTAAAAAGTTTTCTAATTTTATGAAATTAATTAAGGGGGTAATTAGTGAATTAACCCTTAACTAAGGTTGGATTAAGGAAGAAAGGGGGTTTAAGAAATATCTTAAGGAAAGTATCCCAAAATTATTCCCTAAACCTCATATGCACTTAAGCAAAACTTAATTGACTCAATCAGAGGGTTGGACCACTAATTATACCTTTAATTAAGCTTAATTATATTAAGGGAATGATTAAAGAATTTGACCAACAATTCCTTTAATTAACCCACCAATAAATCTCAAGAAAATTAAGGGAGGTAGGGGTCATCCCACTAATTATGCACAAGAAGTTTAGGATTAATTAGTGGAGTAATTAGAGGGTAATTAGCAAAATAAAATTTCTAACAAAACCCAAATCTAGAGAAAAGCACTATTCAAAATCCATTCAAATCATTTTTAAATATTCTATGTTCAATTATCTATCCAATGTAATTTATTTCATAATTTTCTAATTTTTCTAGGCTTAGATATGAATTTAGGAAGTTTTCATGATAGTGATTTAATAGCCTAATTAAATGTTTAATCCCATCGGTGCCACGTGGGCCGCTGACGCAACATGCGCTTTCCACGTGGAGCAATGGGATTCGATATTAAAGTTATCACATCGTAGCGCTGCATTAGCAGCGGTGCTACGCGCTTTCTTCTTATCCATCTGATCAAGGATTGGGTGACTGAGGTTAAAGTCACAGATCTAAGGGATTAAAACATGGATCAACGTGTCTTTGATCATGGCTGCCCATCTAAACTACATGGATGGACAACCCATGATCCTTCCTTATTCTTCTCTATGAGGAATGGACACCGTCCATCCTTTAGGAGAAGATCCAAGCTCGATTGAGCTCAGATTGGATTGAAACTCAACCCACACCATCTAAAGGGAAAGGGGATCACATCTAATGGCTAGAATCTCATGGGGTGACACTTTGCTTCATAAAGGACTAAACCACATTGAAATTATGCTCGATTTAATGGCATACCTCGCCGGAGGTGATCACCGGTGCTCGATTCCCTTGGAGAAGCTTCATCTAGTGGAGACGAAGCTTTGTTGAGAGTTTGAGGCCTTGAGATTGGATGGATCCTTCTATGGGTCAAGTACACCTTCACTTGAGCTCGGTCTTAATCAAGAATGGTCCTCCCTTGCCTTTGGAACTTAGGAAAGAGGTTAGGAAAGTTCGATCGAGCTCCCTGATGGAGCTTACAAAGGGAATTAGTTTGATATTGAGTGTAGGCTAAGTTGTATTTTCAGTGGAGCTCCCCTATTTTCAATCAATGAAAATCGAGAAAATGGAATTTGGGAATTGCTTGAGAGAGCTTAGGGAGGCTGGGAAATGACTTCTCTGGCTTCCTCTTGCTCAATCGAATTAGGGATTATGTAAATGAAATCAAATTAGGGATTTTTTTTCTTGAATAGGATTTGCTTGATTTGAATTTATATTTCATTTATATATGTGTATATAAATGAGAATATAAATGGTTTGTGAGAAAATTTCATGAGCTTGAATTGATTTGAACATGCTTTAGGCTAAGTCCTTAGGAGGGAATTAAAGGACTTAGGAAAGATTTTGAACTTGGATTTAGATTTTGGATTTAGTTTGATTGATTTAAATTTATATTTCATTTATATATGTGAATATAAATGAGAATACAAATGAGTTGTGAGAAAATTTCATGAGTTTGAATTGATTTGAATATGATTTAGGCTAAGTCCTTAAGAGGGGATTAAAGGACTTAAGAAAGATTTTGAACTTAGAATTTTAATCATGTGCTTCAATCATAAGGAATTGATCATGGATTTCAATTATTTCACATTGATTTGAGTTTAGAGAAAATTAATTAAGTTGGAATTGATTAAGGTTTGATGTTGATTTGATTTGGAGTTTGACTTGATGGAAGGAAGTGAGGAATGTAGTTCAAGTTATAGGGTGGGCAAATTTTCCTAACAACCCTAAGGCATAACCTATTCCTATGACTAACTCTCTTAAGTCTCTAGGGCTAGGTTGAGTGTCCTCCTAATCACTAGATGTGTCTTATGACTAAGGATCTCTTAAAGTCTAAGAGGAGTCCTATGTCTAAGATGGAGGGGTTGATAACTCATCCTAAAAATGAGGCCAACAAAGGGCGCCCAATAGGTGTTGTGTGACTGACAAGGAACATCCCACGTATTGGTGTTGACTAAAACTATCAACAACACTGAACAATCACATGCACTAATATAGATGGTCTACTCCTAACCCAAGGTGTAGAAGGAATCCAGAGCTTAGTGCACCGCGACTCTACTTATATCAAGGGCATAAGAGAGGGAAGGAGGAATCCATTAGGGATAGAGTATGTGAACCTTCCACTAGGGAAGCAGCTTCAAGTCATCCATGAGGGGATGAGAGATTTGATTTGATTTGAATCTCGCTGGGGAGAAATTTGATTTATTTAATTAAGTTCCGTTGGGGAAGAGGGTTGAATTTGTTTCAATTTATTGTTTGTTTAATTGTGTTTATTTTGACTCCACCGGTGATAGACAAGTGAACTCTCCACTGGGGAGGTAAGTTCAAGTCATCCACAAGGGAGGAACAGTGAAATTCATAGAGGGATTAGAATTCTAGATCCGTTAGGGAGCTAGAATGATTTGCATCTCACTGAGGAGAAGCAAAATATTTGATTTGGATTGATTGATTATTCTTGTTTGGTTTGTTTTAGATTTTGGTGCTCTTGAATGCTAAGGTGAACCAGTTATTGATCTTGGTGCTCTTGAATGCAGTACCATTATCAGATATAATTCATCGAGGCTCCCTGAACCTATATATGATATGGTTCCTGAAAAACTAAAGCACATGTTGAGCTGTGACCTCTCTGAGTGGGATTGCCTCCGACCACTTGGAAAAGTAGTCAATGGAAACTAAGATGAACCGGTGACCCTTAGAAGAAGGCAGATCGATATGATCAACTATGTCGGTACCCCAACACTCTAATGGCCAATGTAGGATGTAGAATGTTGGGTGGTTGATGTAGGACCACACCGTGTACTTGACACAGATGACATCTCTTAGCCACGTCCATGTAGTCTGTAATCATCGAAGGCCAGTAGTATCCTAGTCTCTTGATCTTTACTTTCATCTTTAGACTAGATTGATGCATTTCATATAGACCTGAATGTACCTCGGTCATGATCCTATGAGCTTCATGTTTGTCCAAATAACGTAACCACATTTGATCGAAAGACCGTCGGTACAAGGTGCCATCCATGAGAGCATAGGAGAGAGCTCTCTAATTCATCTGATGGGCTTGTGATTTCTCTTGAGGTAGTTTGTCGGTGTTCAAGTAATCTATGAACGGTTGCCTCCAATCCAACTCCTCATCTTTATTGGCAATGATAACTTCCCCTTCAAGAGAAAGTTTATTGATGAGTTCAACATAGGGATATGACTTGTCTGTTTTGGACCCTTATTGGAATGGACTCATCTTCTAGACATGCCAATTCTTTGACAAGTTTGGACAAAGCATCTGCTACTACGTTCTCTCCTCAAGAGACCTTGTAGATGGTGATCTCAGGGATTTGGGCTAACAACTTCATTGTATACTCATGGTAGTGACAAAGCTTAGGCTTTAGAACCTTGTAGGACCCGACAATTTGGTTGATAACCAGCTGAGAATCCCTGTAGATGTTGATATTTTTGACACACACTATAATGGTTAACTCTAGACTGATAATCAAAGCCTCATACTCGACTTCATTGTTGGTGCAGGGATTAGAGAGATAATATGAGAATCTCATCACATCATGGTATGGAGTTAAGAGAATTATTCCTTCCTCTGCCTTTCTTGGAAGAGTAGATCGTGGTTCTTCTCCTTTTGAAAAGAAGCCGCACCATCAAAATACATCTCCCAACATCAATTGTTAACCTCCCCTAAGTTCATGATTTGTTCATCAGGGAGATCGTCACTAAGCAGGGAATCAGTAGGAAGTGGGTGTGCTGCTAAGAAATCCACTAGTGCCTGTCCTTTCATCGCATTGAGGAGTATGAATGTAATATCAAACTATAAGAGAATCATGGACCAACGTGCCAACCGATTAGATAACGTCGGCCGTATCATGAGATACTACAGTGGATTGATTCTTAAAATCAAGTTTACCTTATGAGAAAGCATATAAAGCCATAGCTTTTGGATGCGAAGATTAAAGATAGCAATGTTTCTTAATAGGTGGGTAGTTTGCTTCAGTAGGGATCAGACGATGGATGAGGTAGTAGAGAGCATTCTCCTTCCCTTCGTCATTGCCTTGGGCCAACAAAGCACCAAGGGAGACATCCAATGTAGTAGTGTAGAGGATGAGTGGCCTACCCAGGATAGGGGCTGCTAGAATTGGTGGCTTCACCAAATACTATTTGATGTCTTCAAAGGCATGCTGACACTTATCATCCCACTTGAACTTGCCATCCTTTTTGACAAGTGCTAAAAATGGCTTGCATCTTCCTGATAGATTAGAGATAAAGAGTCTTAGATACGCAAACTGCCCTTGGAAAGATTTGAGTTGGGTTAAACTTTTAGGTGGTGGCATTTCTAAGATAGCTTTGATCTTTTCTAGATCTATCTATATTCCCCGATGTCAGACAACAAACCCAAGGAACTTCTTTGAAGCTACTCTGAATGCACACTTTAGGGGATTCATTTTGAGGTTGTATTATCTTAACTGCTCAAAAATTACTCTCAAGTCAAAGAGATGGTTTTCCTTTTCTTTATTTTTGACTACTAAATCATCAACATAATATTCAACTTAATGATGAATGAGTTCATTGAAGATCTGAGTCATGACCCGTTGGTATGTAGCCCCAGCATTTTTAAGGCCGAAAGGGATGACCTTATAAACAATAGATTCTGATCGAGGTTTAAAAAGTAGTATTTCTTTCATCTTCAGGGGTCATCTTAATTTGGTTGTAGCCAGATGACCCATCCATGAAGGAGAATACTGCATGAGATAAGGCGATGTCCACCATTAATTCAGGTATAGGAAGAGGAAACTTATCCTTAGGACATGCCCTATTTAAGTCCCTAAACTCAATGTATATGCGAATTTGACCCTTCTTTTTCTTTACTTGCACGACACTGGGTAACTAGGTAGGGTATTTTTCTTCCCTGATAAAATTAGCATCGATTAGTTTCTTAATGTTAGAAATTACTTGTTATTCAATTTCTAATTGCATGTGTCTAGGAGCTTGGTTGATATGGTTAGCGTTAGGGTCAATTGCTAGTTTGTGGACTGCTACGTGAGAAGATAATCCAGGCATCTCTTCATAACTCCATGGAAAGTAGTCCTTAAACTCAATTAAAGCCTAACTAAGTCATTGGTTTCTTCTTCATTCAACAACGAACTGATGTATGTCAGGCATGGATTTTCTTATGTCCCGAGGTTGATTTCTTTGAGCTTGTATATTGTTTAATGGATTTCCTCTTCAAATTTTGGCAGTGTATCTTTGATTTGGAGATCATTTAAAGTTTTTAAACACACATCCTCATAAGAGTTAGTGTGGTTTGAGAAGAACCTATCAGATTCTAGATGATTGGTAACAACTAAGCAGTAATCATCATCATAAACTGGACCCACTGTACTGAATTCTAATCCTGATCTTGATTGTGCATCCCTGCCTTTATTGTTCCATAGCTTCTCAAAGTACTCTGACTTGTGCTTGGACCATGTATAAGGAATCAAACCTTTCTTTATGATATTAAGAACACAAGGCAAGTACCAATCAAAAGGTAATTCCATTAATTCTTTATATGAATTATCCTCAAGTTCTACATCAACTTTTGGACTTGAGGATGATGATCCTAATAGGAATCTCTCTGGCTTGACATCCATGGAAGACTGAAGGGCTTCCTTAATTACTAAACCTTCAACTTTTTGAGAGGAAAATGAGGTTAGAGCTAAGGTTTCTAACTGCTTCCTGATAGTTTCATATAAACTTGATTTGAATACATTCGTGCTTTGCTTAGAGGCCTGATCTTCTTCGTTGTTTGGCTCAAGTGTCACCTCCAATGAAACCTGTTGAGAGGGGTTGTCTAGTATGATAATCACATTAGACTCGTCTTTCGAGCTGGATTCCAAGTCTATATGAATAGTAGGGTACTCCTTTAGAACATACCCCATTGTTGGCGCCAACTAGGGGTCTTCCACTCTATTTTTGCCTTTGCCTTTATCTGGTGGAGGTCTAGTCATCCTACCCATATGTCCATATGATGGAATGAACTATGGGTGGAATGTGACATGCGGCTCTACTTCTTCCTTGATGTCCTTTTCTCGTTCACTTGAACTTTCATTTTTCTTTTCTTCTTCTTTTTCTTTTTCTTATTTTTCTTTTTCATTTGCATTTGAATTTTGACCCAGTTCATGAGAAAATGTGCTTTGAGGAAGATAGTAGGTCGCATCTCTATATATCTAAACATCTATGACTGAAAATGGCTTTTCATCTCCTTTGACACAATATTTGATTCCATCCCTTCTAAACTTGATGCACTGATGAAGGGAAGATGAAATCATCTTATTATAGTGTATCCAAGGCCTACCGAGCAAAGCACTGAATGAAGTATTTGAATCAATTATATAAAACTTAGCTTCAACCTTCTATTCACCTATTTCCAAAGGTAACACTATAGAACCTAAATCCCTCTCGCCTTATTCATTGAATCCTCTCAACATCATCCGATATCCTCAGAGTGTATATATTTCAATCCTCAAGTAGGCAAGAGTCTATAGACTCATAATGTTCCCCTGTATATGCTACTGTTGAGCTCCCCCTTTCCCCAAGTTATCTTTGGCAACTTGCAAACCTTCCTTGATGTTGGAGGTTCAAGCTGCCTCAGGCACGTGCAAGGAAAGTTTTTTGATTTTTGAAATAATGTTTTTAGAGGTTTGGGATAAGGGGTTATCCCAACCTTCTTTTGTTTCGAGAAGATCGTAGGTATCCCTAAGGATTACCCTAACAAAACTGGATGGTTGTTCCAATAAATATTCCTTTGGGATAATTATGGCGCCTGTCTTGTAGCTATGCTCAAGCCAGTCCTTGAATGTAAAGCAATCCTCCAAAATATAGCCTAGTATGCAGTGGTAGGAGCAAAGGTTATAATCATTGCTCCTGCCCACTTCCTCTGGCTTCCTAGGCTCAGTTAGCTGAAAATCAGGTTTTTTTAAGAGGTTCTTAAAGATTTTTTTGATTACCTCCCTATTAAATGAATAAGGTTTGTTTAGTTTATCCGAAAAAGTAGGTGGATGGTAGATACCTGGTGGTGGGTATGTGTACCACTGCTATGAGTATAGTTGAGGAGGAGGTGGTGAAGGCTATGGAGGCTACTGTGGTGATCGATGATGGCCTGGTGGTAAAGAGGTAAAGTGTGGCTGGAGAGGTCTCTGTCTTGATCCAGGTGATTCTTTTTATCCAACACACGCCTTAGCTTCTTCTCATAAGCTTTCTGCATCTTTGGCTTTGTTGATTGATCTTGAAAAGGCAAATGTTTGGCCTCTCCTTATAGACTAGCTGCCTTATTGATTATCTTCTCAAATGTCTTGATGGTAAAACCTTTGAGCATGAAGGTGATCGGGCCATGAATGCTCTTTAGTAGAATTTCAATAGCATCCTGTTCAGACAGCTGCGGCTCACATTTCATACTCAAATTGTACCATATGAGAATATAATCAACTAGGGACTCATAGGGGTGTTGTTGTGATATAACGAGATCGCCCACAGTCACCCTTTATTGAGCTCCATCAAACCACTTAATGAAGAATTGCTCAAACTCAATAAAAGTCTTCACTGAACTGTTCGGGAGATCAATGTACCAATCAAAAGCTATGCTTGCTAAACTCTTGACAAAAAGTCAGAATAGTAACACACCAAGGTTGCAACATAATACTGCTTGTCAGGCGTGGGTTCACATCAAAGCTCTTGAAAGAAGGTGGCACGAAACCCTTAGGATACTAGATGACATCAAATTTCTCTGGGTAGAGTCTACCCTTTGGAACCAATGATCCTCCTCGGGCTTGTGCCGACGCTTCTCTCACTTGCTGCTCAACCATGAGTTTAATATCCTTTTCATACAGAGGTACTGTCCACTACCTTTCTATACAAGCTAGTGCTGCCGTGCTCTACTAGAGGTGAAGTCTTGGCTTGATCTATGACATGCAAAAACTCAGGCTGACCAATCTCTGCAATAATAGGATGCACTACTGGGGCTTAGTTTTAAAGTACCAAAATTACTGCTAGCAAGTCTTCAAGCCTCTTTCCAATCCTATCTATTTGTTCATCCTTCTATTTTAGTTGTTGAAGGAGGTGTTGGGTCAAATGAGCTGTGTCATCTTGTTTGTCCGCAACACCTTCCAAACCATGCTGATCCCATAGAAGGGAATCCCTAGTGTCTACCATATGCACCTCAGCTGAATCCTCCAACATATCATCTTCGTTGGGATTGAAGCTAACCTTGTCTTCCTCTAGATTAGATTAGGCATACCCTAGAATTTCCTTCTTCTCAATAAGATACTGAGCTACAATGTTATCTAGGGATCGATCCGACTGAGTAGACATAAAAGCACGTGGCTGATCGATGGTAGGATCATGAGTATGAATAGAAATACATCTAACCTCCCCTACTGCTGGAGAGCTGATCTTGTGAGGACTACACTCATTGGAAGAAAGATGCTTCTGACTGTATCTAGATCTAGGTGGAATGGTACTCCTAGGAGGATCTATCGCCATGGGGGAAACTGAGCTGTCTCCTCATCCCTCTACTGCTACTATCTCCAAGATCTGTTGCAGTTGTGGTGGTGATGGCACGACTACAATGCTCCATGGTCGCCATTCCCTCTTCACCACAATTGAAGTAGGAGGTCAAGCAGGAGGGCTCGGCCTCACCTCAGTCGGTGGTGTAGATGGAATGGGATCTCTTGGCTGTAGTGGGGCTCTCTTTTATTCGGATGCAGCCTTCATGGCTATTGCTGGAACTGTGGATGATGGGACTTGTACCGGAGATGGTAGGCATAGAGTAGAGCGGTGTGGCGGAGGCACCACTGACTCTCTCTATGCAAAAGCTCCTCTCCTGTGATGGGTAGTACCCATGAATACAATGCTATCGATATGACTAGCATGGGTAGCTCATCGATCAGGAATGTCCATGAGGAAAAGCGGTGGCCTAGCGTACCTATGTCTCTCTCTCGGTGATGCGATACCAGGCCTCCTCCCTCACTTGTCTGATGTGCTCCCCTACGCTGCGAGGTATGATAGATTATAAATCAAATTGGGTCTTGGACCTTGATCATCTGTAAGCCCTTCTGGCGAGCAGATATAAGGCTGCATACAACCTCCTCCATCTCTGAGCCTCGAGAAGCAGTGGAGGTGAAATTGAGATCCTCCTAATATCTTCCTCTCTATCAAATCTAAAGAGAGGATGAAACTTGTTCTCTATGATTAGAGGAGAGACTATCTTCGGTAACTCCTCCACTACAGACTGAGCACCTCAGTCCATCTCTTTGGCTATGCACACATGATGCTGCTTGATCTTGCAACATCTGTTATGGTGCTAAGTCCTGGTGGGAGCAGCAGTATGGGAACTAGACCCTACCTCATAGGTAGAGGAGACTATCCCTGAAGATAGGGGAGCCTTCCCCTTGGAAGAAGCCAATGAGTGGGTGTTAGCCCGTGGGCGAGAAATGGGGCATTGGCCTGCTTCTGCGAGGCGCCATACCTTCCTCTTCAGTGAGGAAAACTCTAAATCTGACGACATCTCAACATGGATGACCAGCTTCTGCTCGGTCACCACACTCCTGTTGACGGTTGTGAGGGTGTCCCCTCATAAGTGATCCTAGCCCCCTCAAACCTTCGGCCAAAATGAATGACATGGGCAAACTCAGTCTGTGGGAGGCTGGCTAAATCAAAGGCCAAATCCATCCTAAAAAAAAAGTAAATAGGTACTTCGGAGCTTCCATTAGAATTGAACTGAAACTAACTCAAATTGAGTTAAAATTCTGCAAGTTTGGAAAATAAACTCAAATAAGATTCTGCTTTAATTTATTTTTAGAATTTGAACCCACATTCAATAATTTGAATATGTTAAGTGGGGCTCTTTGATTTTAGGAGAAATTTTTGAATTTGGAATCTATTTTCAATAAATTTGTGTACGTTGAAAATGGGTTCAAATATTTTGAAGAGATTGATGCTTCCATTGGTTCATATTTGAATTTAATTTTTGATTATTTGGGGACCCTTTATTTAATAAATTTGAGTATGTTAAAATAAATTGTCAATTGATTTTGTTTGGGATTTACTCATTTAGCAAATTTGGGTATGCTAAATGAGTTGTTTGAAAACAATTTTCTTCTTCTTCTTTTGCTTGTTTGTGAATAATGAGTGAGTTTGAAATCTTTACTTAGAAAATTTGTGTATGCTAAATAAAGTCCAAATGTTTTCTTTTGTTTTGATTTTTTGAAAAGGGGATCTTCACTTAGCAAATTTGGGTATGCTAATTGAAAGATCCAAATGTGTTTTGATTTTTGATTTTGAAAGGAGGATATTCACTTAGCAAATTTGGGTATGCTAAATGAATAATCCAAATGTGTTTTGATTTTTGATTTTTGAAATGAGGATCTTCACTTAGAAAATTTGGGTATGCTAAATGAAGAATCAAAATGTGTTTTGACTTTTTTTAAATGAGGATCTTCATTTAGCAAATTTGAGTATGCTAAATGAAGAATGCAAGTGTGTTTTGATTTTTGATTTTGAAATGAGGATTTTCACTTAGCAAATTTGAGGATGCTAAATGAAGAATCCAAGTGTGTTTTGTGTTTTGATATTTTGAATTTTGAAAAGAGGATCTTCACTTAGCAAATTTGGGTATGCTAAATGAAGAATCCAAATGTATTTTGATTTTTTGATTTTTTTGATTTTTTGATTTTTTGAAATGAGGATCTTCATTTAGCAAATTTGAGTATGCTAAATGAAGAATCCAAGTGTGTTTTAATTTTGGATTTTGAAATAAGGATTTTCACTTAGCAAATTTGAGTATACTAAATGAAGAATCCAAATGTGTCTTGTGTTTTGATGTTTAGATTTTTGAAAAATGGATCTTCACTTAGAAAATTTGGGTATGCTAAATGAAGAATCCAAATGTGTTTTAAATTTTTTTTTTGAATTTTTGAAATGAGGATCTTCACATAGCAAAAATGAGTATGCTAAATGAAGAATCTAAGTGTGTTTCGATTTTGATGTTTTGATTTTTAAAAATAAGATCTTCACTTAGCAAATTTGGGTATGCTAAATGAAGAATCCAAGTGTGTTTTGAATTTTTTTTTTTTGAAAAGAGGATCTTTACTTAGCAAATTTGGGAATGCTAAATGAAGAATCCAAATGTATTTCATGTTTTGATGTTTTGATTCTTGACAAGAGGATCTTCACTTAGTAAATTTGGGTATGCTAAATGAAGAATCTAAATGTGTTATGATTTTTAATTTTTGAAATGAGGATCTTCACTTAGAAAATTTGAGTACGCTAAATAAAGAATCCAAATGTGTTTAATTTTTATGATTTTGAAAGAGGATCTTCACTTAGCAAATTTGGGTATGCTAAATAAAGAATCCAAACGTGTTTATTTTTTTAAAGATTTTTGAAAAGAGAAGATCTTTATTTAGCAAATTTGGGTATGCTAAATAAAGGATCCAAATTTATTTTGGAAAGTGAAACTCTCATTTGACAAATTTGGGTATGTCAAAGGGGAGTCAATTATGTTTTATTTTTCTAAAATAAAATTTTTATTTTGTGTGTGATTATTACTTTTTTGTAAAGGAGAAAATTCTAACTTAACACATGTGGGATGTGCTGAGTGGAATTTCAAATGGTATAATTTTATTTGAAAAAAACCTCCATCCAACACATTTGAATATATTGATGAAGAGGCTTATTTTCAAATTTGTGCTTTTTGAAAAGAAAGAAATTCTAACTCCAACATATGTGAGATATGTTGAAATGGAATTTCAATGTTATGATATGATTTTTATTCAAAAATGAAATCTTCTTTCAATAAATTTGAGTATATTGAAAGAGGATATTCATTTTCAAATATTTGCTTTTTGAAAAGATGATTGTTGATTTTATTTTTGAAAAGATGATTGTTGATTTTATTTTTGAAAAGATGATTATTGATTTTGTTTTTGAGAAGATGATTGTTGATTTTTTTTTTGAAATGAAATATTCATTCAATAAATTTGGGTATATTGAATGGAGATATTCATTTTTTGCTTTTTGAAAAGATGATTGTTGAGTTTGTTTTTTTTTTGAAAAGAAATCTTCATTCAATAAATTTGGGTATATTGAATTGGAGATATTCATTTGTACTTTTTGAAAATATGATTGTTGATTTTTGTTTTTAAAATGATGATTGTTGATTTTATTTTTGAAAAGATGGTTGTTGATTTTATCTTTGAAAAGATGATTGTTGATTTTATTTTTGAAAAGAAATCTTCATTCAATAAATTTGGGTATATTGAATGGAGAAATTCATTTGTGCTTTTTGAAAAGATGATTTTGGATTTTATTTTTGAAAAGATCCTACATATAACAATCATGAAGGTTATTAGATGAGGTTGAAATATTTTATTATGTGTATTTTGGAAAAGTGCTTTTTTTGGAAAGTGTTGTTTTTATAAAGGATTTATTTTTCTTTATTTTTGGAATGAACCTTTCCTTATCATAGAAATGGTAAGGAGGAAGTCTTTAGTTATTTCTCTTTATTAAAATTTTATTTTCACCTATTGGGAGACCCAACAGGGGTTTTAAGACCTACATGGAGTGAGGTCTTAAAACCTAAAGGATGTTGGCTAGCTTTGCTTAAGGAAGAAATAAATTAAGTGCCAATGGAAAAGAAGAATAGTCTCAGATTTATACAAAGTATAAATCCACTATCGATACTTAGAGATAATGCTCATTTACCAAAGATGGAGAGAGGAACCATTCCCAGTAGAGTCGCTAGAAAAATCTGTGGTGAACTTTTTTTATTTTCATCTTCATCTATCTTTTTGAAAAATATAAATGAAGACAAAAATAACACTTGCTAGACACCATGTAAATCCACAGATATTCTCATTAGGGTGATCGGGTATAACATTAAGGAATGATGTACTACCTTGAGAGATAGAAGTCACCATCCTACAATGGACCTAATCACTTAATGAGAACTCTTAAGGACTATGGGTCTTCGGATGTACCAGAGATTCTTCCCATACTTTACATAGAAAAGTAAAGCATGATTTATTTTAAACTGGGCTCATTGAGTTTCCTATGGAGGCAAGCCCCCATAGTTAATTACATCTTAAGGAACGAGATTCCTTAAGAATACTCTCGATTAAGGTAAATGATCATTGTCTCCAAAGATTTTAAAGACAGGACTATCAACAAATTGGTTATTTTTAGAAGACCAAGTAGGATTGATCAAAAGGAGGGAGTTATTATTGAAACTAAAGGGAGTTAAGAAGTAGGGGATTCTTATGATACTAGGAAGCCTAGTAAGCATCCCAAACTATCCTATGGTTGAGCTGAGAGGAGTTAATTTTTTGAGTTGAATTTTTATTAGAAATTTAGGGCTTATAATTCCACAACACAAGATCATGAAAATGCCTAAGAGGTGAGGATTTATGCTTGTAGGTAGCAAAAAAAAGTAGTAATCTCTGAACCTAAATTTAGGGAGCTTTGGCGAGAGCCAAGACACGACCTAAATCTAAGGTAAAAATGGGTATATGGTTTACCTCCACAAGAGAGGATAAACCATCCGACTATTGGACTTACAACCACCTGGGGGTGGCTGCCAACTTAATCCTCCTATGATTTTAAATACATGTAGAAAAGTCTTATGCTTTTGCAAGATGATTTGATTGTTGTTAATTTAGAAAGAAATTAAGTCCTTAAACACACTCCCTAAGAGACTAGATCCTATACGGCATGAATAATGACTTAAATCTAATGCAAATTTTTATTATGTTTTATTTTATTTTTAGATAATTTATTTGACACATGCTATGGGATTCATATGCTTAATGCATGATAATTTGGTTATGGGCTAAAATTAGCAAGAAGGAGGTGTGTTTTTACCATGGCTCTCAAAGGTTAAGCCAAGTTCCCTGTCAAAGGTGGAAGCCCTCCATAAGCAAGTGTGAATCAAGATGCTTTTTTATGCATGATGTGGGACATACAACATCCAGCTTAGGGATTGTTAAATCTTTTATCTTAATTTATAACCTAGGCTGTGAGGTTATGAGTTGTTAATTTTTAATTTTGAGTTGATTAATCAGATAGAAAATTTTTTTTTCACTAAGAGCATAATAGCATCCATGTCATTCATCAAAGTAAGGAAGAAACTAGAAAAAATATGCCATCTTAGTGCACAAGCTAAATAAACATCAAGTAATTTTATAAAGCTAACGCATAAGAATGAGGTGCCTTTGTGGTTGGGCTCCATCGCACAAACCTGAAAAAAAATGGGTAGCCAAGCTCTACCCTTATACAACCCAGATTACAAATGAATTAATTACAACTTAGAAAGAATTCACATTATGTGGGGGGAGGGGGGGGGGTCTTCATTCTTCATTTCTTCATTTCTTTCTTTCTTTCTTTTTTTTCTTTCTTTCCTTCTTTCGGTTGGTTGGAATGGGGTTATTCCAAAGGCTTCACATGGTGCATAAGACTTAGTCTTATGACCAATGTTCATCCTAATCTCCCATAACTTTTTTGCAAATCTTAATTGCAAAATTACATGAAAAAGGGAAAGTAAATCTAACTAAACTTGCAAAATAGAGATTAGCTAAACATACTACACAATCTCATGCATGTATATGAATAAATTGGACTTAGCACCCCACACATGGGTAGCCAAGCCCACCTGGCCTATTTTGGATTATGCTGGTATAAGCAACCTGCATAATAAAAGTATTTATATTTTTATTACAGCTTCCCTTAAGCATAATCCCCTGTAGAAGATAATGATTAGACTAATATCATCCTATCATCTAGTCTATGCACATACACGCTAACATTCAGACTAAAACATTGCAACACTAAATAAAATTAGGCATCAATCTATGCATCGCTCTAATATAGAGCTAGAAATGGTGCTTAGCCTAATGTGTGTGCCATTTAAGGCTTGTGTGGCATGTCTTAGCTAAGGTTTAAGGTTGAAATTTTCTAAGTGTGAAGGATCAACTTAGAGGGTGATTTTATTTAAGTGATTTAGTTGATTTGTTAATTTTATTTGATGATTTGATTTGGTTTGAATGAACATACACTTAATTACTAAGTATTATAAAAATAGGAAAAGAGAAGAGAACCTCTCTTTCCTCCCTACCTTAAGTAGTTTCTAAGGTAGATTCATTGGTGATTTTTCTTTAGTGAATGCTTTATTATGTGTTTTAATTAATCCTAAGTTTAGATTTGCTCTAAATAAATCCATTCAATAAGAAAGGAATTTTAAGATTAAATAAAGCAAATTACTATCACAAAACACACAACCATTTATTTCTTTCCAACATGTATACCATGCATATGAAATGATCCTAAGCATAGCTATACATGTAAATGCAAATCTTAGCACACCTTAATGATGAATGTAAAGTGATGTTGTTTAAGAAAATTTGGATGTTTCAAGATGCATGATTTTGTTAAGTAAAAAAAGAGAGGGATTCTTTTATCCATTAATAAAATGCACATATACATGTTTGAAAGACATAAGAGAGTATGGCTATTATTTTCTACACAGGGCATAAGACCTTCTTCAAGACCTTAAAAGCTTAACCCGATATCCAGATTAATATACCACTTTTCTTAAATACATGTGCATGTACAAAAAGAATTCAAATGGATGAAGAATCATGCAAAAGATTTTTATTTGTTTATTTAATTTTGGTTATTTAATTTACATATGAAATGTGAAGATCCTTCTTAAGCCATAACATAGAAGTGTATACAAATGGATTTAAGCAAGTGTTGTGTTCTTTTCAAATGAACTATACACTTTCCAAATTCTATACAAGCCTATGTTAAAAAAAGAGAAAGAAAATCACATAACACATTTTATGTTATATCACATGCAAGCTTATAAATATTTATAAGTAGCAAACCTTCATTTATAATCTTTGATTTATAGGTTTTGAAAATAGTTTTTTTTTATTTAATAGTGATAATAGCCACTCATATCCTTACTTTAGCCAAAGCATGCAATTTGACATAAAGGAAACATTTCATTTATTTTGATTTTTTAAAATATATGAATGCATGATTTTCATATGACACATAATATTCAGCATGATTGGAAAGAAATAAAGTGATGTAAGCATGTAGCTTCATTCACCCTAATTAATTCCTAAAGATAATCTTATGAAATAAGATCATTTAAAGTCAATCAAAATTTCTTTAAAGGAATTTTTTTTGAGTTTGATTTGATTTAGGGAATGTGAAAAGGTTTGCTGGTTCTAACACATTTCCCCCATGTGTGTATTGATTTAGTTTAATTTTTAGAACCATTAAGTTGATTTTATGTTTTGTTTAGGTTAAGGTGCAAATTAAGTCCATTAATTACCTCTTACCTACACCACTTCAGCATAATTAACCTAACAATTATGTGCCAAGATATGATATGCAATCACATGAAATTTAAATTAGTAATGCACCTAAGAAAGAAAGGGGCCTAATGCAATTGGCTCACAATTATTGATTAATTAAGCTAAAGGGTTTAATTAAGGACTTTCATAACCTTCCCGCACATGTGAGTTGCAAATGATTTTCTTAAATTTACCTTATGCTTTTGAACACCTAAGGATCTACCCAACAAGAGATTGATTAAGTTCAGATTGGTTTTGAAAGTTTGATTAGATTAATTAAGTAGATTATTGGTGGATTAACCCTTAATCAGGTTTGGATTAAGAAATAAAGGGGGTTTAGGGAATAACTTAGGAAAAATGCCTTAAAGCCATTCCATAAATCTCTTACTTACCTAAATAATGTTTAATTATCTTAATTAAATGATTAAGCCACTATTCACATACTTAATTACTCTTAATTAGATTAAGAGAACGATTAGGGATTCATTAATTGATTTTTCTAATTAACTCATTAATAAATTCTAAGAAAATTAGGGTAGACAGAAGTCATCCCCGCAAACATGTCTGAGAAGTTTAGAATTGATTAATGAAATGATTTAGGAGTAATTAAGGAAATTTAGTTTTTAATTAAACCCTAATTAAGAAAATTCACTATTCAAAATCAATTAGAAACCATTTTATATTATTCTTCACTGAATTATCATTAAAACGAGGTTGAGTTTGCATTTTTTTTTGAATTTTTTATATTTAATTATGGATTTATGAAGTTTCTATGATTAATAGATAATTAAATAACTTAATTATATAACTAATCCCATCAGCACCACGTGGACCACTGACACGACGTGCGCTTTCCACGTGACATTATGGGATTTGTTATTTAAGTTATCAAATTAATTGCCGCATTAGCCAGCGGTGCTATGCACTTTCTCATGGGCCGTCCGATCAAGGATCGAATGGCCAGGATAAAACTCATGGCTATAAAGAATTAAATCATCGTATCTACACATTTTAATCAGGACCGTTCATCCAAAACATGTGAGATGGACGGTCCATGATTCATCCCTACCATTTCTTGCAGGAAACGGAGACTGTTTGTCCTCCATGGTTTGATCCGAGCTCACTTGAACTCAGATTATGCTAGGATTGAACCCACACCACCTAAAAGTAAGGAGAAGAACATCCAACGATTGAATTTCAATGGGATTACAATTCCCTTCATAAAGGACCAAAGATTTTTCAACTTAGGCTCGATTTTGAAGCATACCTTACCGGAGGCTATCACCGGTGCTTCCAACGGTTGTGGTAGCTTCATCTAGTGGAGATGAAGCCTTATTGAAGGTTTCAAGCTTTGAGTTGAAGTGGATCTTCCAATTGACCAAAGCTTGCTTCAATGGCTTGCGGCTTGGATCGAACTCCCCCTTCCCGTGGCTTGGAGACTTGGGAAAAGCTTTGGGTAAGCTTGACTTGGCTCCTTGATGGTGCTTACAAAGTGAATTGGACTTTGGTTGAGAATTAACTAAGTTGGTAATCTCCCTCACCTCCCCTATTTTCAGCTTAAGAAAAATTGAGAAGAGAGAAGTGGAATGAGCTTAGGAATGCTTAGGGAAGTTTATGGATGCTTGCTTTTGATCCTCTGAGATCAATCGAATGCAAGAGTCTTTGTTTGAGTGGAAATGAGGGGGAGTTTATCTCCCCATACTTGGCTCGGACGGCCGAAGCTTGCCTTGCCATTTTGATCAAATTGCTCTGATTGAATTGGTTGTTAAGGTTGTTAGGAGCTCCATGTGGTTTGGTTTTTGCAGAGGAGGGAGAGTGTGGAGGTGCACATGGGTTAAATGAGTGTGGGAGGTGCTCCATGTGGAGAATTTTGAGTGGAGTGGTCCATTTTGGCCTTGGGTTGGGTTTGGCTGACCCAAACCCATTGGGTCATGTGCACCACCCTCTTTGGTGTCCAAATGGTCCACTAGGAGGATGCCAAGTGCTCTTGAGTTGGAATATGATCAAATTCCAAGTGAATTTGATCATAGGTTACCCTTTAACCTAGGGGTAAAATGGTTATTTGGCTTTGATTTTGATTTAGGCAGATTTGAAATGATTGAAAAATGGGTTGTGCCAATTTTCAATGAATTTGGAGTTTATTTGATATGATTGGCTCAACTTGACCGATTTAGGTCAAAATGGGTCAACTTGGGTCAAGTTAACAATTGATCAAATTGGGTCAAACCATGGGTTAGGTCAAGTTCAAATGATCATTTATGGTGGTTTGGTATCATTGGCTTGGTTCAATTTGATTTATATTTTATTTTGATTCATATGAGTTCACTTAGGTCAAATGGGTCAAGTTGACCAATTTGACCCATTTGACCCAATTGGGTTAGGTCATGGGTTGGTTTACGCTTGGTTGGTCATTCAAAATATTTTGCAATTTTTGGTTTCAATTAATTTTGGTTTGGTTAAGTTTCAAGTTGATTTGACATTTTTGGTCAAGTTGGGTTCATGGTCAATTGGGCTAGGTTGGGTCTAGTTGGCCAATTGAGGCTTTGGTCAAGTTCAACAAGTGATTTAGAATGAATTTGACCCATTGGTTGCAATCAATTTGGCTTAGATCTAGATTTGACCCATTTTGACTTTTAGGTCAACTTGGGCCAACTTGGGTCACGCAGCCAATTGGGCTAGGTTTGGCTCAAATGATGACTTAGTCAAGTCTAATCAGTGATCATGGATTGGTTTTGCTCAATGGTTTCAATCAATTTGGCCTATGGTGGGTTTTGGTTAGTTTTGGTTTCATTTGGGATAGGTGTTGACTTGGTCAAAGTCTAGGTTTGACTTGGTTTGACCTAATTTGAGTGATTGATCATCTTATGATGATTGTTGCTCATAATGTGAGGCTTAGATGAGCTTAGTTCAATCCAATTTGGGTAGGATTAAAATTTGGCTCAAAAAGGTACTTTAGGTCACTTTGGGTCAAGTGAGCCTAAGTGGGTCAATTGACTTGATCAAGGCTTGATTCAAGTTTGATCGAACTCACATATGGACTTAAGACTGAAATATAAATCCAATTGCAAGTGATTTGGAGTCAAATGGTTGTTGATTCATTTGACAATTTCAAGTTCAAAGGATGAACATTAGTTTGATTTGGGTTTGAGTTTTGAATTTAGTTTTTGTTTGATGATTGAAGTTTATGCTTGAATTTGGTTTGTGATTGAAGGATTGATTGTTTGAAGGAAAAATCCAAAAGTTTGGATTGATTTGAGTTTGATTTAGTTAAGTTAAAGAATTTTACTTGAAAAAGTATAGGTTGGATTTAGGTTAGATTTGGATTTGAGTTTTGAATTTAGTTTTGGTCATTTGAATTTATATTTTATTTATATTTGTAAATATAAATGAGAATATAAATGAGTTATGAGGAAATATTTTAAATTTGAAGTGATGTGAATTTGATTTGAGCTAAGTCCATCAGATGAAACCAAAATGGCTTAGGAAAGATCTTAGATTTAGAATTGATCATGGATTTCAGTCATTTGGAATTGATTCATGATTTGAGAAAATCAATTAAGTTGTAATTTATTTAAGATTTGATTGAATTGATTTGAGCTAAGTCCATAAGATGAAATCAAAATGGCTTAGAAAGGTTTTGGGTTTGAAGTTGATTTGAATTTGAAGTTAATTTAAATTTGAAGTTGATTTGAATTTGAAGTTGGTTTGAACTTGATGTTGATTTGAATTTGAAGTTGGTTTGAATTTGATGTTGATTTGAATTTGAAGTTCATTTGGATTTGAAGTTTGACTTGAAAGAAGGGAGTGAGGATTTGGTTCAAGCTATAAGGTAGGAAATTTTTTCTATTACCCCTAAGGCATGACCTATTCGTATGACTAACCCTTCTAAGTCTCTAGGGTTAGGTTAAGTATTCACCTAATCACTAGATTTGTCTTAAAACTAAGGAACTCTTAATGTCTAAGAGGAGTCTAAGATGAAGAAGTTGAATGCTCACTCCAAAAGTGAGGTCAACAAGTGCATAAATGAAGAGAAAAAGTGAGAATTATGGAGAGAGAGGCTCTCGATCTTTAGGTGAGCTTGAATAGAGGAGATTGCCTCCCTCCTCTTTATGTCCCTAACTTCACCCCTAACCTCTATTTATAGTTTTAGGATAAGGCTGCAAGATTAACTTCATAGATGAATATCAAATAATAAAACATACAAAAGTTATGTAGCCTAATTATGCACACATATGAAGATAAATATGGTTAACTAAATAGTTTTTTGACTAAGTAATGATGTCAGATGTCTACTAGACCATGTTAGCTACCTATCTAATAAAATTAACCTATTAAACTCACCTTGTTGTAGAATGAACTCAACCTATTGAAGTCATTTTGGTGTAGAATGTTCTAGGCTTACAAAGCCTGACTACTATAGAATATACTCGACCTAATGAAGTCGACCTCTTATAGAATGTACTTGGTCTACTAAATTGAACCTCTGGTAGAATGTATTCTGTCTATTAAACATGATATTCTATATAATATACTTGGCTTACTATCCTCATCCTCTTACCAAATATACTTGGTTTCCTGAAGTCGACATGCTGCAGAATGTACTTAGCCTATTGTAGAATGTACATGATATGTTGAACTTGGCATTTTGCAGAATAAACTTGTCTTACTATACTCAACTTTTTTGCAAAATGTACTTAACTTGATGTACACTCCTCGAATGAGTCATGCAAATTTGCCATTTTTTTAACTAGGCTTAGCTTGAATGGGGTTTGAATTATTTGGGTGTACGCAATGCAACTCTATTCTCATATTGGAGAATATGGCTTAGATCTAACACAATTTTTCTTTGTGATTAAGTGCTCAATTTTTTTGCTTTATGCATGCTTGACACTTGTGGTGTTTATTTTTGGATGTGTGGGACACCACACAGATTGTAGGGGGTACTTATTAAAGTGATCGGGTGTGACATTGAGGTATGATGTACTATCTCAAAAGATAGAGGCATCACCCTTCAATGGACCTAATCACCTAATAAGGACTCCTAAGGCATGATGGGTCTTTGGATGTACTAGAGATTTTTCCCCTGCTTTGTATGGATGAATAAAGTAAGGTTTTTATTAAACCAAGTTCTAAAGTTCCTTATGGGGGCAAGCCCCTATAGTTAATTACATCCTAAGGAAGGTGAATTCCTTAGGAATACTCTGGATTAAAGAAGGCAATTGTTATCTCCAAAGATTTCAAATATAGATTATCAAAGGATTGGAAGTATATTGGAAAATCAATTGAGAAAGTTCAAGGAGAAGACTTACTTTTGGAATTTAAAGGGATGGAGTGGGGAATGCTCATGATACTAGGAAGTCTAGTGAGCATTCCAATCTATCATATAGTTAAGCTTTATAAATTTGAAGTTAAAAAGATTTCTTTGTTAGAGTTGAATTTTATTAAATTGATAGGGCTTATAATCCACCACACAAGGTTGTGGAAATGTCTAAGAGGTGAGAATTTATACTTGTAGCCCAAAGGAAACAACTATTTTAGATCCTAAATCTTGGGAGCTTTAGCATAAGCTAAAGCGTGAACTAAATCTAGGCGAAGATGGGCATAAGGTTTACCTCCGTAAGAGAGGATAAACCACGTGACTGCTGGACTTATAACTACCTAGAATTGCAGCCAACTAACTCATTCTATGATTTTAAAACCATGTAGGCAAGTCTTATGAATTTGCAAGATAGCTCAAGTAGTTATTAATTTAGAAAGAGATTAAAGTCCTTAAACCCATTCCCTAAGATACTAGAGCATGAGTGGTATAAATAATGACTTAATCTAATGCAAAATCTTTCTAAATTTTATTTCAATTTTGACACTTCATTTTGACAAAGGCTTTAAGATTTTTATATGCCTAAATGCATGATGAAATGAGTCATGGGCAATCAAAAGAGAAGAGGGTGAAGTTCCGTCAGTAGGGGTTGCTCTCATAGGTCAAGCGGTCCCTATGTGTGTAAGGACGGAGGCCCTTGTGGTGTTTATTTTCAGATGTGTATAGGGGGACGCCAAGCAGATTGTACGGGGTACTTATTGAAGTGATCGGATATGATATTGAGGTATGATATACTATCTCAAAAGATAGAGACATCACCCTTCAATGGACCTAATCACCAAATAAAGACTCTTAAGGCATGATGAGTCTTCGAATATACTAGAATTTTTTTTCCTACTTTACCTAGATGAATAAAGTAGGATTTATATTAAACCAAGTTCTAAAGTTCCCTATGGAGGCAAGCCTCCATAGTTAATTACATCCTAAGAAAGGTGAATTCCTTAGGAATACTCTAGATTAAAGTATACAATTATTGTCTCCAAAGATTTTAAGATTAAGACTATCAATAAATTGGCTATTTTAGAATATCAAATGGGAAAGATTAAGGAGAATACTTATTTTTGAATGCCAAAAGGAATAGATAGGGAATGCTCATGATACTAGGAAGCCTTGTGAGCAATCCAATCTATCATATGATTAGGCATTATATATTTGAAAGTGAGGAGAATTATTTAGTTTGATTTGAAATTTTATTAGATTACTAGGACTTATAATCCATCAACACAAGATTATAGAAAAGCCTAAGAGGTGAGGATTTATGCTTGTAGTTCGAAGGAAATAGTTACCTCGGGTCCTAAATGTAGGGAGCTTTAGCAAGAGCTAAAGCACAACATAAATCTAAGCGAAGATGAGTTTAAGGTTCACCTCCACAAGAGAGAGTAAACCACCCGACTGCTAAACTTATAACTGTCTGGAGTGGCAGCCAGCTAACTCCTCCTATGTTTTAAATCCATGTGATAAAGTCTTATGAAATTGCAAGATAGTTGGGCTGTTATTAATTTAGAAAGAGACTAAAGTTCTTAAACCCACTCCCTAAGAGACTAGAGCATGAGTGGTATGAGTAATGACTTAATCTACAAATGAAAATCTCTTCAAATTTTATTTGATTTTTGACACTTCAGTTTGACAAAGGATATAAGATTTCTTATGCCTAAATGCATGATGAAAATAGATTATGGGATAAATCAATGGGAAAGAGGTGTTTCCACTATAAAGGAGACCCTGAAAAGTCAAGTCTTCCCCTATCGTGCAAGGATGGAAACCCTCTCTTAACAAAAGTGAAGCAATATATATGCATGATGTGAGACATACAACATTCAGTTAAGGGGTTTCTAAATCTTTTAATTATCTTGATTTAATGCCTAAGCTTTATGTGATGTTATGAGTTATTTAAAGCTTTAGTTATGAGTTGTAATTGGGTAAAAGATTTATTTTTTTCTAGCAGCCTAATCCCATTTAGGCCATACAACAAACACCAATCATAAAGAAACTTTGAAAATGCATGTAATTTTTAATGCACAAGCTAAACATAACATCAAACATTATATAGCTACTTGTGGTGAATAAATCTGTATTGGGGAGTCGCCTTTCAAATCTGTGGAGAAAAGAAAAAAGAGACCTTATAGAAATTCATCTTAGTAAGATGCTATGCGGTAGAGATATATACTTCAGAGATGATGGATGCGTCATTAAGGTATAGTGTACTATCTCAAAAGATAGAAGTCACTACCCTTTAATGGAACCAATCACCTCAATAAGGACTCCTAAGGATGATGGGTCTGCATATATATACCATAGATTCTTCCTCTAGTTTATATGAAAAAGTAAAATAGGGTTTATTTTAAACCTGGTTCATTAAGTTCCCTACAAGGGCAAGCCCCCATAGTTAATTACATCCTAAAGGACAAAATCCTTTAGGAAAACTCTCGATTAAGGTAAATGATCATTGTCTCTGAAAATTTTAATATGAAGGACTTTCAATCGATTGACTTATATTTTGAAGATCAAATGGGATTGATCAAAAGAGGGAGTTATTATCGAAGCCAAAATGGGAATAAGTAGGAGATGCTCACGATGCTAGGAAACCTAGCGAGCATCTCAAACTATCCTAAAATTAGGTTTTACATTTCAGAAATTGATTTAGTTTCTTTGAGTTGTATTTTTTATTGGAAATTTAGGACTTAAGATTCCTTAATATAAGGTTAAGGAAATGCCTAAGAGGTGAGAAATTATGCTTATGACCCACAAAGTGGAGAAATCTCGTAATCTAAATCTAGGGAGCTTGAGGGCAAGCACAACCTAAATTGAAAATGGGTAATTGGTTTGCCTCACAAAGAGGACAAACCACCGACAGCTTGACTTACAACCGCCTGGGTGGCCGCCAACTAACTCCTCCCAATTTTAAATACATGTAGGTAAAGTCTTTATGCTTATGCAAGATATCTGGGCTATTTTTATTTATAAAGAGACTAAGTCCTTAAACTCACTCCCTAAAAAGACTAGATCATGTAAAGGGTATGCTTCAAATGACCTAAATCTAATGTATTTCAAATTTTATTTTATTATCATTCTTTTACAATCATTTTGACCCAGGCTAATAGGATTTTTAGGACTAATACATGAAAAAAATATATTATTGGCCACAATCAGTGAGAATGTAGGAGATGAGTTTCCACTACGGCCCTTAAAGGATAAGCCAAGTTCTCTGGCAAAGGTGGAAGCCCCCCAATCAAGAGTGAAATAAGATGCATTTGTGCATGATATTATTAAGAAATGCTCATCTAGCTAAAGGGTTGCTAATTCTTTTATCTTGATTTTAATCCTAAGCTTTAAGTGAGATTATGAGTTGTTTAGTTTTAGTTTGAATTTTTAAGTTGGATAAAAGATTTATTTTTTTCCTAAAGAGCCTAATCCACATCTAAGCTATACATAAAGCAAGGAAGAAATTAGAAAAAGCATGCCACTTAATGCGCAAGTTAAACAAACATCAATCAATTTATAAAACTACCACAAAAAGAATAAAAGGCCATTTGTGGTCGGGCACCACCGCATAAATCCAAAAATATCAAATTGGGTAGCCAAGATCTACCCTTATACAACCGGTACAACCCGTATTACAAATGAATTAAATTACAATTTAAGCAAAGAAATTCATTATTGTGGTCTTCAAGCTTTATTCTTCTTTCTTCTTTCTTCTTTCTTTCTTCTTCTTTTTTTCTTTGGATCTTCCTTTGGATGGTTGAATGGTAGATGCTCCAAGGCTTCACATGGTGCATAAGATAGGATCTTATGACCAATGTTTATCCTAATCCCCATAACAAATCATTCCAACATCCTAAATATATAAACTTTTACATGAAAAGGAAAAGAGAAATCTAGCTAACACCTGTAAAATAAGGGTTAGTTAAGTCACACCACACAAATCCCAAGCATGCATATTGGACTTATCTCCCCACATATGGGTGACTAAGTCCACCTGGCCTATGGATTATGCTAAGGGGTATAAGCATCTACAAGCAAGAAGCATTTATATTTTTATTTATGATAGCGCCCCTTTAGCACAATTCTTTGCAGAAAAGAATAGTTAGATTAAGCACGTCCTACCATTTATTTTTATTTCATGTTTTAATTTGGTTTGAGTGAAACCTACAATTAATTACTAAGTTATGAAGAGAGGGAAAGAGAAGAGAACATCTCTTTCGTTCCCTAATCCTTAAGTAATTTCTAAGGTAAGTTCACATTTTAATTTCATTTAGGTGAATGTTTTGATTACATCTTTTAATCAATCCTAAGGTTAGAAAAACTCTAAACAAACCTATTCAAAAAGAAATACATTTTAAGATTAAGAAATATGAATCAAAATTCACATAACACATATTCCTTCATTTCTTTCCCAACATATATAACATGCATATGGATAGACCCTAAGCATATCTATACATGCAAATGAGAATAGTTAACACACTTTATGATGCATGCTAAGTAATCCATTTAATAAAATTTAGAAGTTAAATGTATATGATTTTTCTTAAGTAGAAAAGATTTTCCTTATCCAAAATTTCACATACATACATGAAAGTAAGAAAGGCATAAGTGAGTACAATGCCATTGTTAACCAGAGGTGTAAGGTACAAGTCCTACTTAGGGCTACTTAAAGCCTCGCAACCTCCAGGTTGTCCAGACTAATATACCACTTTCCTTAAGTACTAATATGCATATAAAAGAAATGAAATGGAAAAGGAATGTGCAAAAGTTGTTTAATAGTTTCATTTTTATTTATGCAATTTATTCATACAAGTGTAGGCCATCATTCTTAGATGATGACATAGGAATGAATAGGGTATAGAATTAGGTAAGTGTTGGGTTCTTTTCAAATGAACCCTACATCTTACCAACCCTTATTCAAAACTATGCTAACATAAGAAAGGAAGGAAAGGCTAAACTAAACATTACTATATGATCTATCAGATGCAAGCTTATAATTAAATTATAAGAATATCACACTTTCAGATTTGATGTTTCATTTATAGGTTTTGAAAATACTTTAGATTTAGTTGTGATAATAGCCACTCATATTTTACTTTAGCCAACACATGCACATTTGACATAAAGTAAATAATTTCATTTTAAAACTTTGAAAACATGAAATCATGGATGCATAAATCATATGGCATACAATTTAACATGTTGGGAAAGATCTAAAGCAATGCAATCATGTAAACAAGCTCACTTTACTTAAATCCTAAAGACATTCTTAAGGAATAAGAAAATTTAGAATAAATTAAAGTGAATTTAAAAATAATTTTGTTTACTTTGAAGTTTGATTTAATTTTGAAAAGGTGAGATGAGTTTGTTGTTCCTAACCCATTCACGCATGTGTTTTATATTTTTGTTTAATTTTAAGATAATTAAATCTATTTTTAAGTGTTGATTAGGTTAGAGTATGGATTAAGTAGGTTAATTAACCCTTTCCTGCACCACCTTAGAAAAATTATCTAAGTAATTATGAGCTAATAAAATGACATAAAACTCACAAGGTATGTAAATTTACAATGCACCTAGTAATGAAAATGCCTAATGTAATTTGGCTCACAATTAAAAGTTAATTATACCAAGGGGTTTAGCTTAAGTACTTTTAAAACACCCTTTCACACTTATAAAAGGGGTTTTAATTTCCTTAATTAGACTTAGGCTATTAAACACCTAAGCATCTACCCAAGGTAGATTAATTAGGTTTTGAAATTTTTTAGAATTTTTGAAATTGTTTAATGGGATAATTAATGAATTAACCCTTAATTAAGAGGGGATTAAGGAAAGAAAAGGGGGTTTAGGGAATATCTTAGGGGAAATACCCCAAAATTATTCCATAAAACCTCTACTCACTAGATCTAACCTTAATTCAACTTAATCATAGGGAAAATCCAGTAATTATACCTTAATTACCCTTAATTACATGAATGAGTTAATTAGGGAATGAGCTAGCAATTTCTCTAATTAAAGCCTCAATAAATCTCGAGGAAATTAGGGGAGGCGGAGGTCATCTCCTAAAATGAACCTTAGAAATTTGAGATTAATTGGTGACTTAATTAAAAAGTAATTAGCTAATTAACATTCCCAAAGAAACCTAAATTTAGTGAAAAGGGGAATTCAAAATATATTGAAAATATTTTTAAAATATTCTAGATGAAATTATCTATCCATGGAATTTTTCCTTATATATTTTTTGATTTTTCTTGAAGGATTTATAATTTTTTGAAGTTCTCTAAGTAATTAATAATTAATTAAGCATTTTCTTAATCCCTAATTAACCTCTGGCTCACGACGCGATGCGTGGCGATGGCAGTCAGTGCACTTTACACGCATCGTGCTGTGAGCCCTTTACTTAAGTTGTCAAATCAGGGGGGCGATGGCTGCACACACGCTTTTATCCTTAGCCGTCTAATCAAAGATTGGACAACTGAGGATACACCCGCAGTTTTTAAATCGGATAATGGATATATAAACGCGTATGCCCGTCCATCTAAAATGCGATGGATGGTCGAGATATGAAGTTCTTCCCTGAGGATGAATATGAACCTTTCACAATCCAAGGGGAGATCTGAGCACGATCTTGTATAGATTCATTCAAGACTCAACCTACACCATCTAAAGGACTAGAGCGGCCAATCCAACAGTGGATTTCACGTGCATTGGAAACTTCTTTCACGAAGCACCAACACCTCTTAGCCTAAGTGGTTGAAAAATCACTAACCTTGTCGGAGGTGATCATCGGCGCTCGGGATCGATGAGGTAACTTTGTCTAGTGGAGACAAAGCCCTGTTGAAGTTCCTAGGTCTTGAGGTTGAGTGGATGAATGGGTGGACCAACTCCTCTTCACTCCCTTTGCGACTTTGATTGAATTGATCTCTCCCTTACCTCTAGAACTTCAGAGAAATCTTGGGCTTGACTTAGCTCCTAGATCAGATTGGTGGCAGAGGAAGGGTGAGAATTCCTCCCTATTTTTTTGCCTTGCAAAATCGAAGAATGGGAAATCTAAATCCTCTCTAGGGACCTTGGGAAAGCTCTGAGGTGGTTGGTATGGCTTCCTAGGTTTCAATCGAGTGTTAAAGAATTCAAATTTTAGTGGATTAGGTGGAATATATCTCCCCCTATGGTAATTGGATGGCCGGCAATGAGCTTGCCATTTTGATCCAATTGACACCATGGGATGGGTTGTTTGGGTTGTTTGGCGAGAGGAGTGGAATGCTAACTCCCATGTGTATCCAATTGAGCTTGGGGGGGGGGGGGGGAGTTTGAAATTTCAAATTCATGCTATGGGGTCGGGTTTGGTCCATGGGCCAAATGGGTTGACTCGAACCCATTGGGTTAGGTGCACCACTCATCATTAGGTCCCCTTGAGCTTTTAGGAAAGCCTCAAGTGATTGTGATGAGTGTATGGCCAAAATACCCATGGGCTAGACCAAAATTTGTTCTATGGCCTAGGGGTATAATGGTCATTTTACTATTTTTCAATTTGGGTATGTTTGGTATGTTGAGAAAGTAGGTTGGGCCAAGTTTCAATGGATTTGAAACCCATTTGATAGGGTTTGGCTCATGTTGACCCATTTAGGTTAAAATGAGTCAACTTGGGTCAAGTTGACCAATAGGTCAAATTGGGTTAAACTAATGGTTGGATCAGGTTCATATGACCATTTTAAATGTTTTGGTGGCTTTGGTTTGGTTCAATTTGATATAGATTTGGTTTTGGCTCATATGACTCATTTAGGTCAAATGGGTCAAGTTGACCCATTTGACCCAATTGACCTATTTGGGTTAGGTCAAGGGTGAGTTTAGGTTTGGTTAGTCATATGGAGTGGATTGGTATCTTTGTTTCCAATCAATTTGGGTTAAGTTCAATTTTGGCTCAACATGACCCCTTGGGTCTAGTTGGCCAATTGAGGCTTTGGTCAAGTTCCACAAGTGATTTGGAATGGACTTGACTCATTGGTTTCAATCAATTTGGCTTAGATCAAGTTTTGACACATTTTGGCCCTTTAGGTCAAAATGGGTCAACTTGGGTCAAGTGGGCCAAATGGGTTAGGTTAGGCTTAAAGGTTGACTTGATCAAGTTCAAACATAGGTCATGAGTGAACTTGGATCAATGGTTTCAATCAATTTGGCCTATGGTGGAGTTTGGCTATGTTAGGTTTCATTTTAGGTTAAGTGTTGACTTCGTCAACCCTTAGGTTTGACTTGGTTTGACCCAATTTGATTGATTGATCATTCCATGATGATTGTTGATCATAATGAGAGGGATATATGAGTTTAGTTCAATCTAATTTGGTTAGGATCAAAAGTTAGCTCATAAGAGTACTTTAGGTCACTTTGGGTTAAGTGAGCCCAAGTGGGTCAAATGGCTTGGTCAAAGCTTAATTTGAAGTTGATTGATCTTGCTTATGGACTTATGATTGAAATATAAATCCATTTACAAGTTGTTTGAAGTCAAATAGATTTTGATCCATTTGAAAATTTCATATTCAAAGGAAGAGTATGAAGGAGTTTTGGGTTTGATTTTTTGATTTGGGTTTTGATTGTTTAATTGAGGTTTGGATTTATATATGAGCTCATGATTGTAGGATTGATTGAACCATGAGATAAAATCAAGAGTTTGGCTTGATTTGAATTAATTTTGGCTAAGTTCAAGATTTTGACTTGAAAGGCCTAGATTTTATTTTAAGTGGATTTGAGTTTGATTTATTGAAGTGAGTTTTGATTGTTTGAATTTATATTTCAATTATATAAGTGAATATAAATGCGAATATAAGTTGATCATGAGAAAATTTTAAGAATTTGAAAGAGTTTAATCATGATTTGGGTTAAATCCATTAAAGGGAATTTAAAGGATTTAAGGGAATTTTTAATTTGAAATTTAATTTTTTGAATTGGATTGGATTGATTTATATTTATATTTCATTTATATATGAGAACATAAATGAGAATGTAAATTGATTTTGAGAAAATTTCATGAGTTTGAATAGGTTTGATCAAAGTTTAGGTTAAATCCATTAACGAAAAATTAAGGGATTTAAGGGAATTTTAAGCATTTTAAATTTGGAATTTAATTTTTATCTTTGATTGGATTGATTTATATTTATATTTCATTTATATATGGGAATATAAATGAGAATATAAATAATTTTGAGAAAATCCCAAGGATTTGAATAGGTTTGATCAAGGTTTAGAGTTGATTTTGGCTAAGTCTTTTGAAAAAAAAAATTAAAGGAATTTAGGAAAATTTTCATGAATTGTTTAGTAATTTTGAATTTAATTTGATGGGTTTGAATTTATATTTCATTTATACATGGTAATATAAATGTGAGTATAAATGGATCATGAGAAAATCTCAAAGATTTGAATAGGTTTAGATCATAATTTTAGCTAAGTCCTTAAAAAATGGTTAATGACTTAGGAATTTTTGATGGATTTTGATCAAGGGTTTCAATCATGGATTTTCAATTATGGATCTCAATCATAGAATTGAATCATGGAATTGATTTGAGTTTGAGAAAATCAAATAGAATTGATTTGGAGTTTGACTTGAAAGAAGGAAAGTGAGGAATTATTTAAACTAAAGGGTAGGAGATTTTCTTAACACCCCTAAGGCATGACCTATTCCGATGGCTAACTCTTCTAAGTATCTTTTAGGGCTAGGTAGAGTGTCCACATAATCACTAGATGTGTCTTAAGGCTAAGAAACTCTTAAATTCTAAGAGGAATCCTAAGCCTAAGATGGAGGTGTTGAGAGCTCATTCTAAAAAAGAGGTCAACAGTACCGCAAAAGAATAACAGGTTGGTGCGGTCCGGTACCACTGTACAACCCAAAAAGAGAAAATGGGTAGCCGAGCTCTACCCTTATACAACCCGAAATATGAAAGAATAATTACAATTTACAAATGATAAATGTAATGGGTGATCTTCAAATCTTCATTCTTCATGTCTCCTTCACTTCTTCATGTCTTTGCTTCCTTTGATTTGGTAGGCTTCAAGGCATCACATGACACCCCAGGATTAATCCTTCTAGCCAATGCTCATCCCAATTCCTCCATAACACTAATCCTAATTCCTAATAAAAATAATATTAAAAGTAGGAAAAGTAAATCTAAATACACCTGTAAAATAGAGGTTAGTTAAACACACATACAATCTCAAGCAGTTATGTATATAATTTGGGCTTAGCTCCCAGCACATGAGTAACCAAGTCCACCTATCCTAAATTTGATTATCCTAAATATAACTACACATCAAAGAGAGCATACATATTTATTTTAAGCACCCCCTTAAGCATAATCCCTTGCAAAAAATATGATTAAGCTAATATTTGCATAACATTTAGTCTACGAGGCATTCACCCTAACATCCAATCTAAAGTGCAAGGCACCTTAGCCTAATGGTTGAGAGCTTTGGCTTTCAATCAAGAGGTCTTGGGTTCAAGTCCTTGCACATGCGTTGTGTGTGAGTTTGCGATTAAATAGCTCAAATGTTCAAAAAAACATCCAGTCTAAAATAATATATCACAAAACTAAATATACATCACATCATGCACCATCCTAACATAGAACTAAAAGTTATGACTTAATTCTAATGTGTGTGTTAAGGCTTGTGTGGTAAATCTTACTAGGAATTAGTAGTATAATTTTCTAAGTGTAGAAGGAGTTTAATCATAAGAGGTTGATTTCACATTAAATGGTTTAATCGATTTGAGAATTTTACCTAGTATTTTCTTTTGTTTCATTTGACTTACACTTAGCAACTAAGTGTTGTAAAGAAAAGAAAAAGAGAGGATTACTCTCTTTCATCTCTACCTCAAGTCATTTCTAAAGAATGTTAATTTGATTTAGTTATCATTAGTGAATGGCTTATTACACATTTTAAATTAATCCTAAGTTTAGGTTCACTTTAAATAATTCTATCCAACATTAAAAGCATCTTAAGATTAATTTGACTAAATTACTGTTACATGACACATGTTAAATCGTTCCTTTTTATCACATGTAACATGCATATGATTAAGTCCTAAGTATACCTACACATACAATATATCTTGAATGATGGATGTGAGTATGTATATTTAAGGTTTATAGTTTTTCATTGGATTGAATTATTTTATCATAGTAATTTAAAGCTCTTTCTAAATTCTTATACAAAAATACATAAGGATGAAATTAAATAGATATGTGTCAATGTTAACCAGGGAAGTGTGGTAATCAAATTACCTCCTTGGGGCTAACTAAAGCCTCGTATTTTCGGGATGCCCAAACTATATACCCATTACATTCAATCATATGTAAATTTATATACATAAATATAAGAAAGAAAGCTCCAAATCACATGACTAATTAATCCAAACACTTAGTCAATTATGGATGCATGGATTTTTGATAAAAGAAAGATGGGGTTCTAATTCTGTAATTAAATATACACATATGTATAAAAGACATAAGCTAGTACATGCCATTATTAACCAGGGAAGTGAGCTAATCAAATGACCTCCTTGGGGCTACTTAAAGCCTTATATTCTTGGGATGTCTAGACTAAATATTTGTTTTTCTCAAATACATATGGATGTATACATAAATAAAGAAAGGAGAACCATGCAAAGGTTATATTTTTATTTGATTGAAACATTTATGCACATGGAGTAAAGTTTAATCCAAATTCTAGTATTTAAATACATAAGAATGAAACAAATGGAGTACGTGCCTTGGGGCTAGCTAAAGCCTCGTATTTCTGGGATGTCTAGATTATATAGTCATTAACATTCATGATTACATAAATCAATATATGAATAAAAGGAAAGAAGTTTCAGTTCATACACTTAAGCTATAATCAGATACATCTCCTATGTATTTATAACTAACATTCATTGCATATGTAATAATTCATTTATAAGCTTTAGAGAATACATTTAGATTTAATAGTGATAATAACCACACATATATCAAATTAAATCAACACATGCAAGCTTGACATAAAGGAAATCATTTGATTTAATTAATTTTGTAAAAGATGAATGCATGAATCAAATGACATTCAACATTTAATATGATTACAGAGAAATAAATAAACATAAACATATGATTTCATTCAATCAAGTTAATTCCTAAAGACAATCATATCAAATAAAATCATTTAAAGCAAACCAAACCTTTTTTAATGCTTAATTTGATTTAAGGAATATAAGATGAAGGTTTGCCACTCCTAATCCCATCCCATGTTTGTAAGTTAATTTGATTTAATGAGAGGTAATTAGGTTGATTTTATGGATTAATTAAGTTAAGATATGAATTAAGTTAATTAGTTAACCCTTACCTATGTTACCTTAAAGTAATTAACTAAATAATTATGAGCCAATATGATATGCAAAATGAATTGAAAAATAAATTAGCAATGGTCCTAGGAAATGAAAGGGCCTAATATAATTGACTCATAATTAATAGTTAATTAAGCTTAAGGGACTTAATTAAGCACATTTATTTTTTCTCACACGTGTGAGCTAACCATAATATCTTTAAATATCTTTAGTCTATTGAACACCTAAAGATCTATCCCTCAATTAATTAGGTCCTGATGTGTTTTAAATATTAATTAAACTAATTAAGTAATTAATTAATCAATTAATCTTTAATAAATTCCTCGTGAAAAAGTGAATGAAACTTAGGAAAAAGATTAGGAGAGAGGCCCCAATCCACTTCCCTAAGTCTCCTCACTGTTAAATAGTGATGAATGGCCCAATTAATTAATTAAGTTACTATTTACATAATTAATTAACACTTAATTAAACTAAGAATGTAATTAGGGTTTAATCAATCAATTTTACTAATTAATTAACTAATAAATCCCAAGAAAAATATGGGAGGTAGATGTTATCCCCTTAAATAATCTCAAAAAGTTTGAGGTTAATTAGTTAATTAATTATAGAGTTATTATATAATTAATTTTTTAATTAAACTTTAATTAAGCTCTAATTACTATTCAAAATCAAATACATATAATTTTAATGGGTTTCTCTCTGAAATATCTTTAAAATGTGCCTTTATTTATATTTTTAGATCTTTTTATGATTTGTTATAAATTTATGAAGTTTTAGCCTTAAAAATTAGTTAATTAAGCCTTAATCCCATCGGCGCCATGTGGCACGCTAACATAGCATGCTTTTCGTGTGGCGTCACGGGATTAGCTATTTAAGTTATTATATCTCATGGCTGAGTCAGCTGGCAGCGGGATGTGCTATTGATCTCGCATAGATCAATCTCACAGTTAATAATGGCTTGAATCAGATGGATCTAACATGATCTAATCTTGGTCGTCCATTTTGATCATGTAAAATGGACGACGTGTGATCTATCAGCTCATGAACAATGAACGACGGAGGCTGTCCACCATTGATCATTTGATTCGAGCTCACCCAAGTTCAGATTGGCTCCAAATGGAACCCAAACCATCACGCGTGGGATTTAGAAAGATCAAACAGCTAAGATCAGCTCACATGCACATTTTCTTCACAAAGCTCCTACACATTTTAACCTAGAGGTTAGTTTTCATGGAATTACCTCACTGAAGCTAAGATCAATGGCTCGCATGCTTGAGGAAGCTTCCTCTAGTTGAGATGAAGCCCTATTGAACAATAATTTAATTGATTCCAAGTGGATTGCTCAGGAGTCAAAGAGTGGTGCTTTGGAGGCTTGACTTTTGTTGAACTCCTTGCTCTAGTGGTTGGGAAGCCTTGAGGAAGACTCATTTGGCTTCGACGAGGTGCGTGGAAGGTGTGTACAAGAGCAATTTGATTTTGATTGAGGAATGAGGGAGTTGGAATCAAAGGATCAATGCCCTATTTCAGCTTCGCTTGGGAAGGAGGAATCCAAAGTGGGAAGGCCTTGGGAGTGCTTGAGCACTTGCTAGGGAGTTTGAAATCACCTTAGGAAGCTCTGACAAGTTGAATCGATGTGTTTCCCGTGCGAATTGAGGGGGTATATCCCTCAATTGGCTAAAGTGGATGGATGGGATCAATCACACATTTTTGACTGGCCAGTCACTGTCAAGGCGCTGGAGTTGCCCCATCAAGTCCACAAAGCTCAATTTGAGTGGAGGAGAGCTTATGAGGTGGCTCAAGGTAAGATATGGGCTGATGGCTTCTCCCTTGGTCCATTGGTTCTTGGTTTGTAATTGAGGTGAGTTAACTCACCTCCTTTTGGTCCGTGGCAAGCCTAACCTACTTAGGGTGGGCTAGGTCAGACCCCAAATTGGGTGTTTGATGAATGCCAAGAAAAAAGAAGGAGTGGACTTTGCCAATTTTTGCAAAATATCATATGGGGAGGCATATCCAAGGGAGATTTACCTTGGGTTTGGCTCTAATTGGGTTTGGGCTGACCTAGGATGGGTTTGGGTCGAGTTTGGTTAGGTTCCAAGGTCCCATTAGTTGGTTTTAACAGTTTTAGCTCAATTTGAAGGTTGGGTTAGGTTGACCAATTGGTCAAATTTGGTCAAACTAAATCTTGGGTTATGTTCAAATGATGATTTGAAGTATTTTGGTTTAAATGGTTTCAATCAATTTGTCCTAGGTTTGATTTTGGCTCATTTGGATTCATATAGGTCAAATTGGCTTGGGTTGGGTGTTGGTTCAAGGTCAATTGGTTAATTGAAAATGATTGTAGGCTCTAGTTTGAATTAATTTGTATTTAATTTGGATTTTGACCAATTTGATCCTTTAGGTCAATTTGGGCTAAGTTGGTCAATTGGATTCAATTATGATTTTGGTCAAGTTCATAATCAATTTGGAATGAAATTTAGTCATTGGTTGTAATCAATTTGGGTTGGATCATGATTTGACCCATTTTAGCCTTTTAAGCCAATTTGGGTCAACTTGGGTCAAATAGTCAATTGGGTTTGGTTTAGCTCAATTGATGGCCAGGTCATGTTCAATCATTAATTATGAGTTGGTGTGAATCAATGGTTTCAATTGATTTGGTGCAGGATAAGTTTTGGCTAATTTGGATTTCATATGGGCTAAAGGGTTGACTTGGTCAAATGACCAAGTTGACTTGATTTGACCCAATTTAAGGCAATTGATCAGCCTTGGGTGATTAATGGTCATGGTATGAGGCTTGGATGTGCTTGGTTCAATTCAATTTGGGTTGAATTAGAACTTGGTTCATATGGGTTCTTTAGGCCACTTCAGGTCAAGTGGACCTAAATGGGCCAATTGGCTTGGTCTTGGTTTGATTAAGGTTTAATTGAATTTATATATGAGTTTAGTATTGAAATATAAATCCAACTGCAATCAATTTGGGCTATGATGGTTTTAGGTTCATTTAGAATTTTCAAGTCAAAAGGCCTAAGTTGGGCTTAACATGAGTTGATTTCAATTTGGCTTGATGATTGTAGGTTTCATTTATATTTGGATGGATGATTGAAGGAATGATTGGTTTAAGAGAAAATCCATTAGTTTTGGCTTGATTTAGGTGGGTTTTGGTTATGTCCAAGGAATTGGCTTAAAGGGTTTAAATTGGGTTTTGATTTGAATTTGGATTTGGTTTTGGTTAATTGAGTTTATATTACATTTATATTTATGAATATAAATGAAGATATAAATGATTTATGAGAAAATCAATTGAATTTGGAGTGATTTGAAGGCAAATTTGGCTAAGCTCATAAAGGTAGGTCCATATGGGTTAGCCTGGGATTTGATTGGATTTAGATTTGGTTTGACTATTTCAGATTATACTTCATTTATCTTTGAGAATATAAACGAAGATATAAATGACTTATGAGAAAATCACTTGAGTTTAGGTTGATTTGAATGGGATTTGGCTAAGGCTACGTTCATAAGATAAAATCATAGGGCTTATGTAAGATTTTGATTTTGGATTTGATCATGGGTTTCAATCATTTGATTTGGAATTTGGATTTGGATTTGGTTTGAGAAGGTGAATATAGGTTAGGTTTAGGCCATAAGATGGGCAAGTCTCCCTAAATAACCTAAAATGACTAACCCTTCTAAGTCTCTAGGCTTAGGTTAAGTGTTCACCTAATCACTAGAAGTGTCTTACATCTAAGGAGCTCTTAGTGTCTATAATAGTCCTAGATCTATGATGAGGAGGTTGAGAACTCACTCTAAAAGTGAGGTCAACAGCCCTCATTTTGCAAGAGTGATTCAAGATGCATGCATGATGTGAAACATACAATATTCAACTAAGGGGTTACTAAATCTTTTGATTATCTTGATTTAATGCATATGCTTTATTGTGAGGTTATGAGTTGGTTAATTTTTAATTATGAGTGACTAGTTGGAGTAGAAACTTTATTTGATTTGATTTGCTCTACTTCATAGGCATCACATGGCATCCCAGGACAAAGCCTTCAAGCTAATGCTCATCCTAATCCCCCATAGCACTAATCCTAATTCTTACTATAAAATTATATTAAAAATAGGAAAAATAAATCTAACTACACATGGAAAATAAGTGTTAGCTAAACATGCATACAATCCAAAGCAGTATATATATGATTTGGGCTTAGCACCCTGCACATGAGTAACCAAGACCACATGTCCTAACTTGGATTATGCTTAGGGGCTTAAACAACCCGCAAAGAGAGCATGTATATTTATTTTTAAGCGACCCCTTAAGGATAATCCTATGTAGAAAATATGATTAGGCTAATCACGGCCTACCATCCAGTCTTTGAAGCATACACCTTAACATCTAGTTTAAAATATTACATCATAAATAAAAATATACATTACACCAAAATAACTTCTTAACATAAAGCTAGAAGTGGTGACTTAACTCTGTGTGTGTGTATATGAGGGTGGGGGACACCACGCAGATCTAAGGATGTAGTTATTGAGGTGATCGGGTACGACACCAATGAATTATGCTCCATCTCAAAAGATAGAAATCACTACCCTACGATGGACCTAATCACCTAATAAAAACTCCTAAAGCATGATGGGTCTTCGAATGTACCAGAGATTTTTCTCTTACTTTATATGGATGAATAAAGTAATTAACACTTGCCTATGTTACCTTAAAGTAATTAACCCTTTACATGATGGGTCTTCGAATGTACTAGAGATTAATTAACCCTTGCCTATGTCACATTAATGTAATTAATTAAATAATTATGAGCCAACATGATATGCATGGAAAATAACTTGCAATGATCCTAAGAAATGAAAGGGCCTAATGCAATTAGCTCATAATTAATAATTAATTAGGTTAAGGAACTTAATTAAACACTTTTATGGCTTGTCCACACATGTAAATTAGCCATAATTTCCTCATATAGCTTTAGGTTATTAAACACCTAAAGATCTACCCAAGAAACTTAATTAAATGAGTTCTGGAGTGATTATGATTTTCATTGGATTAATTAAGACATTTTTAATTAATGAATTAAACCATTAATTAGTCCCAAATTAATTAGTTTCAAGTCATGTGAAATGAACTTAGGGAAAAAATGGGAAAGAGGTCTCAATCTTATTCCCCATACATATTCACTATTCCACAATGATTAGCAAGATTAATTAATAGTTTTCTTTCTATTTAGAATGTAATTAATCACCTAATTAATAAAGAGAGTAATTAGGGCTAAGATAAGCAATTTTCCTAATTAACCAAGCAATAAATTCCAAGAAACTTATGAGAGGCAGAGGTCATCCCATTAATCAATCTCAGAAAGTTTGAAATTAATTACTTGGGCAATTATGGAGTAATTAAGCTAATTAAGTTTTAAGTTAAACTCAAACTAAGTCTTAATTACTATTCAAAATTAATTAGAATTAATTTTAAATTAATCTCCTCTAAAATATCTTTAAAATGAATATTTATTTGTATTTTTATGAGTTTTCTATGATTTGTTATGAATTTTCAAACTTTTAGTTGGTTTAAGTGATTTTCATGAAGTATGTTAATGTATTTTATTAAAATAAATCATTTGAACTTCAAAATTCAATATCATTCAATCTAGAAGCTATTTTGATTTAAAATTTTATGGTAGGTGTATTTTAACTTCAATCTCAATCCCTAAAATTTCAACTTAATTTGATGTGTATTTTTGGTTTAATTAATGAAACTTGATTTTTATCATGACTGAAATTAAGCTCAAAATATTCAATGAAATTTAAGGATTTTAGGTTTTTTAGATTCCTCTTGGAAAGACGAATCCAATGAGCACTTATTTCATTACGTATTTTTTTCTATGAATTTTTAAACTTTCAGGTGATTTAAATAATTTTTAAAATAAAAAAATCTAGATTTTCTCACTTAACCCAATCAAGACCACGCGGGCGCTACGGGCAATGCTGCGTCAGCGATTGGATGCGCATACGGTATTACTATCGACGGACGGTGTAGTAGAAAAAAAAAATAAGACAAGATATGACATGTGGATCAGATCTGACCATTCGATCACGAATCAGACGGTTTAGATCTAATCCAAGAGATTTGAAGGTGAAAACACAATATCATCGTGCGATCTGAGCTGTCTGATCACAGATCAGACGATCTAGATTTGATCTGCGTGATTTGACGTGCTAAAATGTGGGATCGATGCTCAATCTGAGCCGTTCGATCTTGTGAATAACAGGATTGGACTATCATTGTGCATCACGGTTGGTAAAATGACAAACCGAGGGGAAAATGTAAAATCTAAGTGAAATTTTATCCAAATGGGCTCATTTTCATGGTGATTTACATCGAAAAACTTTTATTTCATATTAGGATCGTATAAAATAAAGAATGCGAGGGATTTCTAAAGAAAAATCATTAAATCGCATGAAAATCAGCACAAAAAATAAGAAATCCTAAGGCAAGCTACAAGTTTTTGAAGATCACCGGGGATAGTTTTAGGCAGCGATGATAATTTGAGCATGCTCTTGAGTGGGGGAAGAAGCCTTGGAATGAGCTTAGACCTTCACCTTCACTCCAGAATGATGTATCAACTGGTGGTCACCGCTTCCTCGTCAAAATCCACTTAGTTTTGGTGTTTTTCACCCCAAAATGAAGTGGGAATAATTGCTGGTTGGTTTAGGAGCTTCAAGGGATGGAAATGAGGGGAATATGTGGAGTTTTGTTGTCTCTAATTCCCTTTGTTTTAATAGTAGCCAAAAATCCTCATTTCCTTTGATTTTTTCCTCCAAAATGGTGTCATTTGGCTTGGGGTAGTTGGGAGTGGAAGGGAATCATCCTAGATGCCTCATTTTGGTTGGCTAAGGCATGGAAAGTGAGTGTCATGAATGAGAAATAGGTGTGCTAGAAAGGGGAGGTAGGAGTCTTTCATGCCAAGTATTCCAATGGGAGAGGTGAGGTGAATTCACCTCCCCATGAGTCATGGCTACCCCAACCACCTCTTGGGTCAGATGATCAGTGTCCTTGGTGCCTATGTGGACCAATAGATGAGTGCCAAGTGGCCAAGGAAGAGAAATGACCACTTGGGCAAGTGTCTTTTCTTATAGGATGCCCTTGACCCAAGGACAAAGTGGTCATTTGATATTAGATTTGATTTGAGCATATTTGAAAAGAGTCAAAGGTGAGTTGGGCCAAATTTTATATCATTTGGAGTTCATTTAGTTTAATTTGGGTCAATTTGACCCATTTGGGCAAAATCTGGTTAGGTTGACCAATTGGTCAAATTGGGTCAAACCAAGGGTTGAATCAAGTTCAAATGACTATTTGGAGTGCATTGGTTCAATTGGTTTCAATCAATTTGGTTTAATTTGGATTTTGGCCAATTTGAACCTTTAGGTTAATTTGGGCTAAGTTGACCAATTTGACCCAATTGACCAAATTAGCTTAAATCATGGCTTAGTTTGGGTTTAGTTGATCATTTGGAATATATTGTAGGCTTTAGTTAAGTTCAAATTGGATTTGATTAGGTTTTTGGTTGATTTGACCCTTAAGGTCAATTTCAGTTAAGTTGGGTTAGGTTGACCAATTGATCAAATTAGGCTAAATTAAGGCTTTGATCAAGTTCATTAATCAATTTAAAATGAACTTGAGCCATTTGGTTGCAATTAATTTAGTTTAGGTTGCAATTTGGCTAGTTTGGGTTCATATGGATTAAAGGATTGACTTGGTCAACAGGCTAGGTTGACTTGGTTTGACCCAATTCATGATAATTGATTAACCTAGGATGATCAACATTCATGACATGAAGTTTGGATTGACTTAATTCACTTTGATTTGAATTGAATTGAATTGGATTTTGGTTCATGTTGGTCAAATTGCCCACTTTGGGTCAAGTGAGCCAATTAAGTTTAGTTTGATTTAGTTGAGTTTATATATGGATTTGAGATTGACATATAAAATTAATTACAATTGGTTTGGGTTCAAATGAGTTTTGGCTCATTTGAATATTTCAAGTTGAATGGGCTAGGTTAGGCTCGACTTGAGTTGATTTTGATTTGGATTGATGATTGCATATTTCATTTATATGAAGGAATGGTTGATTTATAAAGAAATCAATCAAGTTTTTTTACTTTTTTGATTTGGTTTAAAGAGGGTTTTGGCTAAGCATATGAAGGTGATTCGTATGGCTTAAGAAGGGACTTTGGAATTTGAATTTGATTTTGAGTTTCAATCACTTGGAGTTGGTTTTGATTTGGGAATTGATTTGAGATTTAAATTGATATTTGAGAAAATTAATTGAATCGGGGTTGATTTGAATTTAGTTACAGCTAAGTCCATAAGACAAAATCAATGGGCTTAGGAAGGGTTTTGGAAATTGAATTTAGATCTGGTCATGAGTTTCAATCATTTGATTTGGAATTGACTTATGATTTGGATTTGAATTTGAGGTTTGGGTTTGAGATTTGAATTTGGATTGGATTTGAGAAGGTCATATGGGTTGGGTTTAGGCTATAGGGTATGTGATTTTTCTAAGTCCTTAAGGCATGGCCAAATCCTATGATTAACCCTTCTAAGTCTCATGGCTTAGGTTAAGTGTTCACCTAATCACTAAAAGTGTCATGACTAAGGAGCTCTTAGTGTCTATAAGAGTCCTAGATCTATGATGAGGAAGTTGAGAAGTCACTCCAAAAGTGAGGTAAATAAAAGGACCCCCAATAGGTGTGGTGTAACTGACAAGGCACACCAGACGTATTGGCATTGACCGAGATAATCAACAATGCCCAAAGGTTCGCAAGTGCTAATGGAAATGATCTATACCTAAACCCGAGAGGTGGATAGAATCATGTTCTTACTACAATGCAACTCAACTTATGCCAAGGGCATAAGATAGAAAGAAAGGATCCACTAAGGGATCAAGTATGTGAACCATCCACTAGGGAAGCATGTTCAGATTATCCAAGGAGTGGATAAGAATTTGAGTTGGTTTAATATGATTTGGGGAGAAAGGATCTACTGGGGATGAGTGTATGAACCTTCCACTAGGGATAGAGGTTTGATTTGGTTTGATTTCATGATGACTCTACTAGAGAGAGGATATAATTTGCATTTTGCTGGGGAGAAATTTGATTTGAGTTAATTGGTGGGCATCCACTAGGGTTGAGAATTTGATTTGTTTATGATTCAGGGCTCCACTAGAGAGAGGATATGATTTGGTTTTGAGGATACATCTGCTGGAGATATGAGCTCAGATCCGCTGGGGATAAGGTGGATTTAATTTGGACTCCACTAGAGGGAAGGATGATGGATTTGATGAAATGGACTCCATCAGTGTGCGATGGATCTACTAAGAAGGGGCTAATATCAGCCTTGACCTATCTTAGATTTACAAATCCAAAGGGATAGTCTACTGGCTGTGGGGCAGAGCTAACTAACCTAAGGGGTGCCTTTCGGTGTGCTATGGTCAAGCTAAAAAGAAAGCTTGTAAACTTACAACTTCTTAAACAAGGAACCAATGGGGTAATCGGTTGATAGCATAACAAATCTAACTTAACCTAAGGTGACCATTTGAACGAATGCTACTATGGACTCACATCAACTCAAGAATAGTCAAGATTAATTTAATTTTAGATGGACTCCATCAGTTTGTGATGGACCTACTAAGAATGAGCTAATATTAGCCTAAGCCTATCTTAAATTTGCAAATCCAAAGCGATAGTCTACCAGCCATTAGGTAGAGCTAACTAACATAAGGGGTGCATTTCGGTGTGAAAATGGTCAAGACAGAAAGAAAGCTTGTAGACTTATAACTTCATAAATAAGGAACCACTAGGGCGATCAGTTGATAGTACAACAAATTGAACTTGACCTAAGGTGATATTTGAGCGAATGCCGCTGTGGACTCATATCGACTTAAGAATAATTAGAAATAATTTAATTTTAGATGGACCATGTCAGTGAACAATGGATCTACCAAGAAGGAGCTAATATCAGCCTAGACCTGTCTTAGATTTGCAAATCCAAAGGGATAGTCTGACAGTCATCAGGTAGAGCTAACCAACCTAAGGGGTGCCTTTTGATGTGCAATGGTCAAGTCAGAAAGAAAGCTTGTAGACTTACAACTTCTCAATCAAGGAACCACTGGGGTGATCGATTGGTAGCACAACAAATTGAACCTGACCTAAGGAGACTATTGAGCAAATGCTACTGTGGACTCATATCGACTCAAGAATAGTTAAGATCAGTTTAATTTTGAATGGACCTAGTCGGTGTGCAATGGATCTACTAAGAAGGAGCTAATATCAGCCTAAACCTGTCTTAGATTTACAAATTCAAAGGGATAGTCTACCGGCTGCAAGGTAGAGCTAACCAACCTATGGGGTGCCTTTTGGTGTGGAATGGTCAAATTAGGAAGAAAGCTTGTAGACTTACAACTTCCTGAACAAGGAACAACTAGGGTGATCAGTTGATAGCACAATGGATCGAACCTGTCCTAAGGTGACTATTTGTGCGAATACTGTTGTGGACTAATATCGACTCAAGAATAGCCAAGATCAATTTAATTTGGGATGGACCCTATCGGTGTGTGATGGATATACTAAGAAGTGACTAATATCAGCCTAGACCTATCTTAGATTTACAAATCTAAAGGGATAGTCTACCAATCATCAAGTAGAACTAACCAACCTAAGGGATGCCTTTCGATGAGAAATGGTCAAGCTAGGAAGAAAACTTGTAGACTTATAAATTCCTAAATAAGGAACCACTGAGGTGATCAGTTGATAGCACAATAAATCAGACCTGACCTAAGGTGACTATTTGAGCAAATGCCATTGTGGTCTCACATCGACTCAAGAATAGTCATAATTAATTTAATTTTAGATGGACCCCTCTTAGTGTACGATGGATCTACTAAGATGGAGTTAATATCAGCCTAGACCTATCTTAGATTTATAAATCCAAAGAGATAGTCTACCAGCCTCAGGGTAAAACTAACCAACCTAAGGGGTGCTTTTCGATGTGCAATGGTGAAGTTAGGAATAAAGCCTATAGACTTACAACTTCCTTAATAAGGAACCACTGAGTGATTGGTTGATAGCACAAAAAATTGAACCCGACCTAAGGCTACCCGTTGGTTTGCGATGATCGTGCTGGAGAGAATGTGTGATAGACTTATATCTCCCAAAGCAAGGATGACCATTGGGGTGACCTATTGGTGGAACAATAAGTCAAACTTGACCTAAGGGAGACTACTGAGAGAGTACCGACCTGAGGACTTATCTCAACTCGAAAGTAGTTAAGTGATTCTTATAGAGAGTTTTGCTAACACTGCTCTAAAGATAGGATGCCTTCTTGGGAAAAGGTATCGCTGGGAGTTTTCCTCCTAATCCACAAGCAAAAATATATATTTGGTTTTGATTATATGCGTGGACCCTGTTGGTGTGCGAGGGACCACACTGAGAAGGAGCTTATATTAGCTTAGACCTATCTTAAGCTTACTCATGGAGGTGGGCATTATTTCTTTTGATGAGATTGAGAGAACTTGGGTATTGGAGGTGAGAAAAGAGGATATGTTGGATAACTAGCGCTCTCACCAAGGATTACCAAGGTTTGGCCACCAAGCTCTCAAACCACAAAAATAACACAAATAGTTTATAATTGTCAAAAAGATCTCCTTCATTTTAGTAAGGGAGGTTATTTATAGCCATTACAAGCATCTTTCAAAAGAAAAAAATTCAAAACATGGAGGGAAAGGTGGGTGGTCACATTAACGTGATGTATTAAATTGTTTCATTATTTTATGCCATCCACCTATTTCATATGCTATTATTTTATGTGGATTCAACCACCTCACATGTCATGCTTTGAATTTTTAAATGCAAAATTTCAAACATGGAGTTTCTAGAAGAAAATTAAAAATTACTTAAATAAAAAAGAAGAACTTATAAAATGGGCCTTAGCAGGCTAATGTGCTAAGCCTTCTTCTTTCTTGAATTTTCTTGGGCTTTAGCTTGAAATCTTGTAAATGGACCTTGAGCTTTAATTTTTGGATACTCATGATATTCTACATCAACTCCCATAGGCTCAATTGAACTCTTCTCCATAGAGTTAAAATCTAAGAAGTCTTCTACTAATTGTGGGGCTAAAGTCCCCAAATCAGTACAAGTCAACCATGTGTCTTTAGTTGGTGGCTTATTCTTTTAACGAACTAGAAAATGATGTTCAGAAGCTAGATTAATGGGTGCTTCCTCGGTGATAATATAGTCAACTTCAAAGGAATAGGGCTTCGTACGGTGCTATATCTCCTGCTAAAGAGTTAAACTGAACAAGTGGAGGTTTGTTAATTCCTTCATATGATAGAATATCTTCAATATTAATAACTAGATGAATGAGCATATCAACAGGCAAATCAAAGTGATAAGCATTAGTTCCAATTTTCTTAATAATTTTAAACAGACCACAAGCTTGTGCATGTAATTTCTTATATATAGTGGTTTGATAATGGTCGAGCTGAATGCAAATCAATACATAATCACCTTCTTTATATTCTTTCATTGAATGATTATGATTTGCCTTAGAAGCATAGTTTTCATTACTTATAGTAATTTTCTTTGTTATATTTTCATGGAGGCTTTGAAAATCTTTAACAAATGAGAATGATGCATCAAAAAATACAAGAGATGGTAGGTTTTCTACATCTATTGGTCGTCATGGGTTTTGACCATAGACTATCTTAAATGGTGATTTTTTTGTAGTTCTAGAAATAGTACTATTATAGGAAAATTCTAAGGTTGGTGAATGTAAATGCCAATTTTTTAAACTTTTACCTACCAAGTATCTAAGCAAATTTCCTAAGGTACGATTAACTACTTCAGTTTGTCCATCAGTTTGTGGGTGAAAGATAGAAAAAAATTTTAATTTGATGCCTAATAATTTCCATAATATTTTTCAAAAGTATGAGACAAACTTAACATCTTTGTCAGAAATAATGGTTAGAGGGAGACCATTGAGTCACACTATTTTCTTAAAAAATAATTTGGCTATATAAGAAGCATCATTTGTTTTTGAATAAGGTAAGAAATGAGCCATTTTTAGAACCTATCCACTACAATAAGCATACTATCATGTCCTCGAGCTATCCTAGGTAATCCTAGAATAAAATCCATTGATAGGTCTTCCCAAGGCCTATAAGGAATAGGTAAGGCAGTGTATTATCTAGACCTTTGTTTGATAGTTTTAGCCTATTTATAATTAAATATTGAGCCACTAATTTTGAACATCTCATTTTAATGAAGGACAATAAAATCTATTTTCTAATAAACATATGGTCTTATTCTTTCCAAAATGACTAGCTACACTCCCAACATGTAGCTCAGTGATAAGGAATTCTTTAAGAGAAGATTGAGGAATGCATAGTTATTTTTCTTTATATAAATATCAGTTTATTATTAAGAATGTCCCTTATAAAGTTATTGGTTTATCTAGGTGTTCATGATAAATTAGGTGAAAGTCATGGCATATAATATAATCATCTTTAATTCTATCAAATCCTAGGATTCTTAATTATAAATAGCAAATCATTAGGTTTACCCTGGATAAAGCATCAACAAGTTTATTCTCAATTCCAGGCTTATGCTTTAGAACAAAAGAGTAGTCTTGTAAAAATTCAACCCATTTTGTATGCCTATGACTTAATTTTCATTGAGTATTAATGAATTTTAAGGATGATGGCCAGAATTAAGTTTAAATTCTCTATGTAAGAGATAGTGTTGCCAATGCCTTAAGGATTGAATTATAGCATAAAACTCTCTATCATAAGTGGAATATCATTATTTGGTTTCATTTAACTTTTCACTAAAGAATGCTATAGGATGATTCTCTTGACTTAAAATTCCACCTATCCCAATTCCCAAAGCATCACATGTCACTTCAAAGGCTTTAGAAAATCGGAAGCCTAAGGATTGCGAAGTGATAAGAACTTTAATTTGCTCTAAGGCCTTTTGTGCATTAGGAGTCCAACAAAATTTGTCTAATTTTAGTATATCAGTTATCAGAGCAACAATGGTGCTAAAATTCTTGATAAATCTCCGATAAAAAGTGGCTAAATCATGGAGGCTTCTAACTTCAATAAAACTTTTAGGTGATGGCCAATCTAAGATTGCTTGCACTTTAGAAGGATTATGTTTAAGTCCATTAGTAGATATAATAAAGCCTAAAAAGATTACCTCAGCTTGCAAAAGGAAACAATTTTTTAAATTTATATATAATTTTTCTCATCTAAGTATTTCAAAGACTTTTTCTAGGTGTTGTAGATGCTCATTTTCACTTGGACTAAAAATCAAAATATCATCAAAATACACCACCAAAAATTTACCTATATATGGTTTAAGAATATTATTCATTAATCTCATAAATGTGCTAGGAGCATTTGAATGTCCAAAGGGCATGATAAGCCATTCATAAAGTACATCAGGGGTCTTAAAAGTCATCTTCCACTCATCTCCTGATCTAATCCAAATTTGATGATATCTACTTTTTAGATCAATTTTTGAAAAAAAATTTCTCTTGAGATTAAATCTAACATATCATCTAATCAGGGAATAGGAAACCTATATTTGATAGTAATTTTTTTATTTATTGCTCAACTATACACATATTCCATGTTTCCATATTTCTTTGGAGTTAATAATGCTGGGATTGTACAAGGGCTAAGACTCTCTTTATTAAAACCCTTTTTAAATAGTTCCTCAACTTGTCTTTTAATCTCAACATGCTCGGTTGGGTTCATCCTATAATGTGGAAGATTAAAAAGTTAAGAACCGGGTAAGAACTCAATAGCATGTTGAATGTCTTTTTGAAGAGGTAGCACATCAGGAAGCTTGTTGGGAGCAATATCTTTAAAATTAGAAAGAAGAGAAGAGACCACAACAGGTATGTGAGTCTCGTTAGAGTATGGTAGGACTTCTTTCACATGTAATATGTGAAGAAGAAATGGATTAAAATTTTTTTTTTGTAAAGCTCCAAAACCTATTGTTTTTATATTTGGGGTCAAAGAAGGAAGAGTAGATGTTTTAAAGTAAGAATCAGAAATAATAGTATTAAGCCTAATAATAGGATTTTCTATGATAATTAATTAAAGTTTAACATTTTTCTTCAATAAAGGCTTAGGTTGCAAGTCAGAAGTTATTTTGTGTGTGTTATGGAGGGTGTTTTTCTCTTGGCTTTATTAGAGTTTAATAGTCTTATTATTATGTTTAAAACATAAGTATTTTCCTACCATAGTGAATAACATTCATATCATACAACCAAGGTCATCCTAAAAGAATATGAGCAATGTCCATAGGGAGAACATCACACCAAATATGCTCCTCATAGCTTCCTATTTTAATCGGAACTAAACATCGATTGGTGATGGGAAGAGATGTATGATTTACCCAACTAACATGAAATGGTTCATGGTGAGGTTCAGATTATAGGTTAGCTTGAGTTAAGGTGTGTGTGTGTGTTGAAATGACATTCATAGCACTTCATCCATTTATAACTAACCTATATCTCTTTTCATTACGTAAAACATACATGCTAAAAATGTTCTTTCTCCTCCAATCTTCTGCCTCTATTTTAATTACAGTAAGATATCTCATCACTTTAACCAGGGGACATCGAGTTAATTCCAATTCTTCATCGAGATGCGTCATCATAAACTTTTCTAGATTATCATATTGGGTTTTCAACTTCTTCTAAAAATAAGATTTGAGCTTTACATTGATTTTTCATATGACCTTTTTTATGACATTTAAAATATATTACTTCCCTAGTGCTCTTAGAGATCCCTTCAATTGAAATTTTAGGCAAAAGGGTTGGGCCATTTGGATGGGTGGGTATAATAATAGATATATGGGATGAAATGGAAGGTACTTGTCTTTTAGTTTTAGAGATGAAAATAGATTTCTTTTGTTGTTCAACCAATAATGTATAATGAAATGCATCCTCTAAATATTATGGGTTAAATAATTCAACTTAATTTCTATTGTTAGTCCAAAGTCAAATAACAAATTTATTAGCTAATTGCCAATCATTATCAGTATAATCAGTTCTAGAAACTAGATCTTCAAAATATTCAAGTATTCAGTTACAAGATGATTACCTTGTCTTAAAGTTAATAATTGACTATGTATCTTCTTATCATGATGCCTAGGATAGTACTTTGCTCTTAACATTTCTTTCATTTCTATCAAAGTGAGGTTTGTCCTTCCTAATCTTTATTCTTTAGCTAAAGTATTTGTTCAATAAATTTTAGCATGCCCTATCAATTTCATTTTGGCAAAATTAACCCTTTGGTAATCATCCATTTTATACCAATCAAAGAAGTCATCCATTTGAACTAACCAATCGAGAAATTTATTTGGGTCATGTATACCATCATAAGTTGGGGCTTCTACTTTAACTCTTTGAGATGGATCATTAGAGTCTTCTATAGTCTTAAAATAATTTTCTCCCCTTCCACCATTTCTAACAATTGATAGTCTTCTAAGTGGTTGGTTTTCTCTATGGTTTGGATATGAATCTTCTTCATCTATCCCTATTGGCATAGTCTGAGTAGGTATTAGAGGAGGAGTTGGTACTCTATTATTTTATAGATGAGCTATAATAGTTTGCATTTATTGTTTAAGTTCTTACATTTGATTCTTACTTTCTTCTAATATTTGTTAAGTCTTTAATTCATTATCATGGATCCTAAGATCTAAGGCATCAACTAATCTAGTCAAATTTTTAACTTGAGAGATAGATTTTGGTGCCATGAGATTTTTTTTAAGAGAAAAAAAGATATATGAAAAGGGATCAATGAAAAAAAATGAAATAAAATAAACAAGTATAATATAATTGTGCAATCAAAGTAAAATTTTAGGCTAAGAGAACTTCCAGGTGAGGAGGGGGTACAAGGCCACTTAAATCCCAAGCTCTCCTTAGATAGTTTAAGTCTTTTTGACAAAGTTCTATTTAGCTTCCAAAATCATGAGGTTTATCACACTTATATTGTTATGCATGCATATTTTTTTTATTTTTCTAATGCAATGAAAAAAATGCTCAAATTTATCAAGCCTTTTTTTTTCTTAAGAAAGTAAGTTATCATAAGTTAATCAAAGAAACTTCTAAAATTAACCATAAATAATAATAATAACAAAGATAATAAAGCAAGTAATTAGATTTTGATTTGATCTAATGGCTAGGTTATTTTTAGGGTGAAGCACCACCTCACTAAGGTGCTCTCTTAATTTTTTTTTTGGAGGTTGGGGGGGGGGGGGAGTGCGCAAGTTCACACAATTAGAAAATGACTAAAATATATAATGAAGCTTACTAATTGAAATTTTATGCTATCACCATAAACCTTCAAGCAATATATATCTTTCTAAGATACTAATATGTATTTAAACTATCATATAAAAGAAAATTAGTTAACCTCACAAGTCTAAGAAAAACTCACAAGTTTAAAGATAAGTCCACCACTTGAGATGCTCCCTTTATTGAAGCAAAATTTTGACCAAATTTGCTCCTTCCAGGCTTCGCTCTAATACCAAATTTGATGAAGGTGGGTGTTCTTTCTTTTGATGAGATTGAGAGAACTTGAGTATTGGAGGTGAGGAAAGAAGATGTTGGATAACTAGCACTCCCTCTAAGGATTGCTAAGGTTTGACCACCAAGCTCTCAAACCACAAGAATAACTCAAATAATTTGTAATTATCAAAATTATCTCCTTCATTCTAGTAAGAGGGGCTATTTATAGCCATTACACACATCTTTAAGAAGAAAAGAATTCAAAACATGGAGGGAAAGGTGGGTAGCCACATTATTGTGAAGCATTAAATTACTTCATTATTTTATGTCATCCACCCATTTCGCATTCTATTATTTTATGTGTATTCAACCACCTCAGATGTCATGCTTTGAATTTATAAATGCAAAATTTCAAACATGGAGTTTCTAGAAGAAAATTAAAAATTGCATAAATAAAAAAAAGGCGAAATCATAAAATAAGACTTAGCAGGCTAATGGGCTAAGTCTTCTTCTTTCTTGAATTTTCTTGGGCTTTAGCTTGAGATCTTATAAATGGACCTTGAGCTCTAATTTTTGTATCTTCATGATGTTCTACATCACTTATTGGACCAAGGGAGAGTCTACATATCCATAAAACAAATTCTCCAATCACATGGGTGGCTACTAGGAAAGGGGGACTGTCCAATCCAAGAGTAACTCATGTAGTATCTAAATGGGATCGCTAAGGATGTGATCCAAATAAAGTGCCCACAGGGGAGGTGCTGCTAGGTTCTTTATCCAAAAATCTATAAAAGAAAGCCTATAGGTATACGTTGGCCAACTCCGCGAGAATGCTTAAAGACTTACATTTGTTGCGAGTAGTGTATCCATCGGGTGGGTTGTCGTCAGCATGGTCATAACCAACCAACCTAAGGTGATCGTTGATTTACAATGATCAATTTGAGAAGAAGGCTTGTAGACTTACATCCTCATAGACATAAATGATCACTGGGATAGTCTATTGTCAGTGGGACATATGCTATTCAACCTAGAGCATCTACTAAGCTGGGAGTCCTGTGTAAGGACTAGACTTAGACTTGAAGTAGTCAAGAGGAAAGGAGCCACCAGGGGACTTACCCTAGTCCTCTACTTGACCAAGTAAGTTTACGATGGCTAGTTTAAGAAGAAGGTGTAACATAATTATATCTCCTCTTAGCGATGCATGGGCACCATGCTAACTCATTGGTGTGCAATGGTCAAATCAAGAAAGATAGCATAGCAGACTTACATGTTCCTGAATAAGGGACCACTGGGTTGACACACTAGAAAGATAGCATGTCAGCTCGACCTAGAATAACTAATGAGTGAGTGTCATAGGGGACTTGCTGCCACATCAAAATAGCCCAAGACAAAATATATGTGTGTTTATTTTATATGTGATTGTGTGTAGTTTGTATTTGTGTCATGATGATGCAAGATAGGATGTCGCTTGGGTTCCTTACATCTACCCTAAACACATCATGGTGGATTCACATGCAAAGATATTCCTCAACATGAAAGTGATGGAATTTGAGATGAAAGAAATTTTATTGATGATTGATTTGAAACAAGATTTATGGATAATATTTCTTTAGGTTGAGCCCATTGATTGGAAGCATGGGGCACTCTCCCTTACAATTTATAAGCTAATAAGATCCTCCTTGGTAGGCCTTCTCTATGGAAAAGGACTTCCCAAGTGGGTTCAAACTTACCTCCCATCTTGCGACGGGCAACAATTGGTCTCCTTAGATCTAAAATAAGCTCTTGTACTTGAAAAGCTCTAGGACGTACCAACTTGTTATGAGCTTGAATCATTTTAGCTTTGTATAATTGGTGGTTCTGGCATGCCCAAAAGCATCTTTCCTCCAAATCTTTGAGCTCTTCTAACCACAACTTGACATTCTACTCCATTGTGATCTTACTACCCATAGATATCCTTAATGATGGGAGTTGGACTTCTAATGGTAGAACTGCTTCAGACCCATACATTAAGGAGAAAGTGGTAGATTGAGTTAGAGTTCTGTATGTGGTGTGGTAAGCCCATAAGGATTCAACTAATTGCTCATGTTATTGTCGCTTATTATCATCGAGTGTTTTCTTTAATATTTGGATGATAGTTTTGTTAAAAGCTTCTGTTAAACCATTTTCCCTTGGGTAATTGATGGTATAATATCTCCAATCTGTGCTGTGTCTTCGGGTAAAACTATTTATTTTGGTGCTCTTGAATGCAGTACCATTATTGGATATAATTTATCGAGGCACCTCAAATCTATATACGATATAGTTCCTGAAAAACTGGTGCACATGCTGAGCTGTGAATTTTCTGAGTGGGATTGCCTCCGCCAACTTGGAAAACTAGTCGATGGTAGCTAGAATGAACCCCTAACCCTTGGAAGAAGGAGGATTGATCAGACCCACTATGTCAGTACCCCAACACTCGAATGGCCATGAAGCCAATGTAAGATGTAGAATGTTGGGTGGTTGATGTAGGACCACACCATGCACCTGACATTGGTGGCATCTTCTAGCTACGTCCATGGAGTTAGTGATGATCAAAGGCCAGTAGCATCCTAATCTCTTGATCTTGGCTTTCATCTTCAGACCAGATTGATGTGTTTCGCATAAATCTGAGTGTACTTTGATCATGATCTTACGGGCTTCATGTTTATCCAGTGAACGCAACCACATATGATCGAAGGACCGCCAGTATAAGGTGTCATCTATGAGAGTGTTGGAAAGGGCTCTCTACTTCACCTGATGTGTTAGTGACTTCTCTTGAGGTAGTTTACCTATATTTAGGTAATCCATGAATGATTGCCTCTAATTTGACTCCTCATCCTTTTTGGCAATGTCAACCTTCCCTTTAGGAGAGAGTCTCTCAATAGGTTCAGCATTAATAAAGAAAAATACTTATCTATTTTGGACCTTTATTGGAATGAACTCATCTTTCAGACGTGCCAATTCTTTTGCAAGCTTGGCTAATGCATCTACTACTGCATTCTCTCCTTGATGAATCTTGTAGATGGTAACCTATGGGATTTGAGCCAAAAACTCCATGGTGTACTAGTGGTAGTGATGGATCTTAGGCTTTAAAACCTATAATACTGAGTAATTTGGTTGATAACTAATTGAGAATCCTCAAAAATATTGATACTCTAGACACATAGTGTAATGGCTAACCCCAGACCAACAATCAGAGCCTCATATTTGGCTTCGTTGTTGGTGCATGGATTAGACAAATGATATGAAAATCTCATCACATCGTGATCCGGAGTTAGGAGAACTATTCTTACCCCTGCCTTCCCTAGAACAGTAGATTATGGTTCTTCTCCCTTTTGAAAGGAAGCCACACCATCAAAATATATCTCCCAGTGATAAATGCTAGTGTCCCCTAAGTTCATGATTTGTTCATCAGGGAGGTCATCACTAAGCGGGGAATCAGCAGGAAGTGGGTGTGCTGCTAAGAAATCCACTAGTGCTTGTCCTTTCACCGCATAGAGGGGTATAAAAGTGATGTCAAACTACAAAAAAATCATGGACCAATGCACTAACCGTCCGGATAACGTCGGCCGTGTCATGAGATATTGTAGTGAATTGATCACGGAGATCAAGTTCACCTTATGAGAAAGCATGTAGTGCCATAGCTTTTGGGATGCAAAGATTAAAGCTAGGCAGTGCTTCTAAATAGGTGGATAATTTTTCTCAGTAGGGATTAGACAATGGCTAAGATAGTAGAGTACATTTTCTTTCCCTTCATCATTGGTTTGAGCCAACAAAGCACCAAGGGAGTCATCTAATGCAATAATATATAGTATGAGCAGCTTGCCCAGGATAGAGGCTGCTAGAACTGGCAGTGTCATTAGGCAGTGCTTAATATCTTCGAAGGAATGTTGACACTTTTCATATCGCTTAAACTTGGCATCTTTTTTGACAAGTACTGAGACTGGCTGACATCTTCCTGATAGGTTGGAAATGAAGCATCTTAGATACACCAACCACCCTTGGAATGATCTGAGTTGAGTTAGACTTTTAGGGGGTGGCATTTCTAATATTGCCTTGATCTTCTCTAGATTGATTTCTATTCCACGGTGCTGGAAAACAAACCCAAGGAAGTTCTCTGAAGTTACTCCGAATGCACACTTTAGGGAATTTATTTTAAGGTTAAATTATCTTAACCATTCAAAAACTACTCTCAAGTTAAAGAGATGGTCTTCATTTTCTTTACTTTTGATTACAACATCTTTGATGTAACATTCAACTTGATGATGAATGAGTTCGTTGAAGATCTGAGTCAAGTCCCACTGGTATGTAGCACCGACATTTTCAAGGACGAAATGCATGACCCTATAGCAAAAGATTCTGATAGGGGTTCAAAATATAATATTTCTTTCATCTTTAGGGGCCATCTTTATTTGGTTATAACCAAATGAGCTATCTATGAAAGAGAAGACTGCATGAGATTAGGCAATGTCAATCATCAGTTCTAGTATTGGTAGTGGAAATTCATCTTTTGAACATGCCTTATTTAAATCCCTAAAGTCGACGCATATGCGAATTTGGCCATTCTTTTTCTTAACTGGAACAACACTGGCCAACCAGGTAAAATATTTTTCTTTGCTGATGAAGCCAGCATCGATTAGTTTCTTAATTTTAAAAATGATCTGCTATTCAATGTCTAATCGCATACATCTAGGAGCTTGCTTAATAGGGTGTTGACCTCACTTTTGGAGTGAGCTTTCAACTTCTTCATCCTAAACATAAGGACTCCTCTATATATTAAGATTTCTTTAGTCTTAAGACCCTTCTAGTGATTAGGTGAACACTTAACCTAACCCTAGAGACTTAGAAGAGTTAGTCATAGGAATGAGTTATGCCTTAGGGGGTATTAGGAAAACTTGTCTACCCTTTAGCTTGAACCAAATCCTAACTTCCTTCTCTCAAGTCAACTTCAAATTCAAATCGACTTCAGATTAAACTCAACTTCAAATTCAAATCAACTTCAAATTCAAATCAATTCTAAATTCAATTTCAATTCCAAATTCAAACCAATTCAAATTAATTTCAAATCCAAATAATCAATCAATTCTAAATCAAATGATTGAAACCTATGATTGAATTCAAATCCTAAAATCTTTCCTTAACCTTTTGAGTTGATCTTATGGACTTAGCCCAAATTCCAAATCCAAATCACTCCAAACTCAAAATATTTCTCATAATCCATTTATATTCTAAGTTATATTCAAAAATATAAATTAAAATAACCAAACCAAATTCAAAACTCAAATACAAATCAAACCAAAATCCAACTTGTTCCTTTTCAAGTCAAAGTTTTGAACTTAACCAAATCAAACTCAAATCAATCCAAACCCTTAGATTTTCTTCATGATTCAATCAATCCTTCAATCACAAACCAAATATAAACACAAACTTCAATCATCGAATCAAAATCAAGCTAACCCCAATCAAACCCATATCCACCCTTTTAACTTGAAATTGTCAAATGAATTAAAACCCATTTGACTCCAAATCACTTGCAAATAGATTTATATTTCAATCACAGGTCCATCTGTGAGTTCAACCAAACTTGAACCAAGCCAAGATTCAAGTTAATTTGGTCAATTGAGTCAAATTGGTTAACTTAGCCCAAATTTAACCTTAAAGATCAAATTGGCCAAAATATAAATTAAATCCAAATTAAACCAAATTGATTGAAACTAATCAAACTAATGCAATAAAAATGGTCATTTAAACTTGACCCAACTCTTGGTTTGTCCCAATTAGACAAATTGGTCAACCTAACCCATTTTGACCCAATTTGACCTAAATTAAACCAAATGAACTTCAAATGACATGAAATTTAGTCCAACTTACTTTTGACTCATTTCAAATATACTTAAATAAAATTTAATGCCAAATGACCACTTTTCCATTGAGTCAATGGCATCCCATGAGAAAGGACACTTGTCCAAGTGGCCATTTCTCTTCTTTGGCCACTTGGCACTCATCCATTGGTCCACATAGACACCAAGGACACTAATTTTCTGACCCAAAAAGTGGTTGGGGGTAGCCATAACTCATGGGGAGGTGAGATCACCTCACGTCTCTCATTTAAACACTTAGCATGAAGGACTCTCACTTTCCCTTAGCTAGGACACCCATTTGTTCTTCATGGAAGCCACTTTCCATGCCTTAGCCAACCAAAATGAGCCACATAGGATGATTTTTTCGCATTCTCAACCAGCCGAAGCCAAATGACAATACTTTGGAGCCAAAAAGTCAAAACTAAGGGGATTTTTGACAACTTTTGAAATAAAGGCATGAGAGGTTGAAGAACTCTTCCATTTCCCTCATTCTCTTCCCCCTAGAGCTCCCAAACCTATTAGCTATCATCTCGACTTCATTTTAGAGAGAAATACACCAAAACTCAGTGGATTTTGGCAAGGAAATGGTGATTATCGGTGGAAACTTTATTATGACATGAAGGCAAAGATCCAAGCTCATTCCAAGGCCTCTTCCCCCATTCAACAGCGTGCTCAGGTCAACACCACCGCCAAAAATCATCCCCGATGAGGTAACTTTCAAAAATTGTAGCCGACCATAGGGTCCTTCATTTATTATGATTTTTTTTGCATGATTTTAAAAATCTACCTAGACAATCCTACATTTTTATTTTATATCATCCCAGTTAGAAAATAGAAATTTTTCGGTGTGAATCAATGCGAAAACTAGTCTATTTGGAAAACATTTCACTTAGATTTCTCATTTTTTTTTCAAAAATCTCCTCATATTTCACTATTCCATGGACAATGACCATCGATCCGATTTGATCGGTGTTGATCACGATCGCCTTTAGATCAGCGGATGTCTTTTGGACCATCCGATCTATGATTGGATGGTCCAGATCAAACAGTGCCTCACGGTCATTATGCACGAGCAATTTTCTTGCTTGAATGTTGATGCGGCACCGCATGCCAATCTCACTATGCCATGCAACACCGCATTGTCACGTCAACACCGTGCATGGTGCTAACTGTGCTAAGTGAAAAAAAATTAGATTTTCTAATTACTTAAATCACCTAAAACTTCAAAAATTCATAGAAAATAAAATACTTAACAAAAAATTACAAACAAGGAATCGCTGGATTCATTTTTCTGAGAGGAGTCCAACAAATCCAAAAATCCCAAATTTTACTAAATATTTGGACTTAATTTGAGTTTTAGTAAAAATTGAATTTTATTAATTAAATCAAAAATACATGTGAGATTAAGTAGAAATTTTTAGATATTAAAACTGAAGATAAAATACACCAACCATAAAAATTTCAAGTCAAAAGGACCTTTGGATTAGAAGATATTGAATTTTGAGTTTCAAATGATTTGTTTTAATAAAATAAATTAATAAACTTCATAACAATCACTTAAATTAGTTGAAACTTCCTAAATTCATAACTAATTATAGAAAAATCTAAAAAAAAAAAAATACAAACTCAGGTTCATTTTAAAGATATTTTAGAGTATAATCTAGGAAAATTATTATTATTTGATTTTGAAAAATGAATTTGGCTTAATTACGACTTAATTGGAAATGTAATTAGCCTAATTACTCCCTAATTAATCATCCAATTAATCTCAAACTTTTTGTATATATTTATGGGGGATGACTTCTACCTCCCATATTTTTCTAAGATTTTATTATTTGCTTGATTAGGTAAATTAATGGATTAAGCCTTAATAACATTCTTAATGTAATTAGTGATAATTAAGCAAATGAATAATAAATTAGTCAATCGATTAAGCTTGTTAACCTCTGTTAATGATGATGAAGTTTAGGGAATTGATTGGGATTCCCTCTTACAATCTTTTCTTTAAGTCTTCTCTAGTCCCTCCTAAATAAATAATTAATTAACACCTCTTAATTAATTAATCAACAAAATTAATCAAAACCCAAATCATATCTGAACCTTAATCAATTAATTGAAAGGATTTAGGGATTTAGGCGTAGGCTCTCTTCTTTGTCTCTTTCTCTCTATGGCTAATTCAAATTTAATTAACTAATTAATGAACTTAATTAATCCATTGAATCTATTTCTCAAATCTAATCTTGTGTAGCTCTTTGGGTGTTCAATAACCCAAAGTAAGAGATAATGAAATTATGGTTAGCTCACATGTGTGAGAAAATCATAAGAGTGATTAGGTGAGCTCCTTAAGCTTAATTAATTAATCATTTATGAGCTAATTACATTAGGCCCCCCTTTTATTTCTTAGGAGTATTGCAAATTTATTTTTTATGTGGTTGCATATCATATTAGCTCAGAATTATTTAATCAATTAACTTAAGGTGATATAGGTAAGGTTTAATTAATTCATTTAATTCATACCTTAACCTAACTAAACTATAAAATCAACTTAATTACCGTCTCATTAAACCAAAAATAACTTACACATGGGGAATGGGATTAGGACCAGCAAACCTCTCTCATTTCACTTAACTCAAATCAAACATAAAGATAAATTATCCTTAAAAGAACTTTGGCTTGTTTTAAATAGCTTTATTTCGTATGATTGTCCTTATGAATTAAGTGAGCTGAATGAAATTGTGTGCTTATTTTCATTTACTTCTTTACCTATCATGCTAAATATTGCTTGTCATATTTAATCATACATGCATTCTTTTAAAAATTAACAAAAATTGAAATGATTTATTTTACGTCAAATTGCATGTGTTGGTTTAAATTAAATATGTGTGGCTATTATCACTATTAAATCAAAATTTATGTTCCAAAAATATATGAATCAATATGTGGAGTGATATTAATTACAAATGCCTATAAGTTGCATGTGTTGGTAATATAGAATATGCAATGTGAAGTCTTCTTTCCTTACCTTATATAGATTCATATGGGATTCACAAATGTATAGTTCATTTGAAAAGAACATAACATTTGTCTAAATCTATCCTTATGTATCTCTATGTTAATATTTAGGAAGAATTTCACATCATATATATAAATCATGTAATCAAACCAATATGATTGTTTGCATTATTTCCTATTCTTACAATTTCTTTTTACACATTCATTTGTATTTGAGAAAAGTAGTACATTGGTCTGGACATCTCGTGGTTACAAGCATTTAATTAGCCCCAAGTAGGACTCGTGCCTTACGCCCCTGGTGTAGAACAATGGCATCATACTCACTTATAACTCTTATATAGGTGTATGTGTGATATGACTAATGAATAGAAATCATGAATCAAATAAATCAAACATATAATTTTTGCATGGATTTTCCATCATTATGATTGTTTCTACACTCATATGTATCTAAGCAAAGTGATATATTAGTCTAAACATCCTGGGGTTGCGAGGCTTTAATTAACCCTAAGTAGGACTTGTGCCTTACGCCCTTGGTGTAAAACAATGACATCGTACTCACTTAAAGCTTTTATACATTTAAGTGTGCATGAAATTAATATATGAAAACCCCCCTTTTTTCTACAAAAGACATGCATTCATGATTCAATCAAAATGGAATATTTAAACCATAACTATATTCCCTTGCATTCATCATTCAAGTATGTTAGAAATTTAAATTGCATGTATAGATATGCTTAGGATTTATCCATGTGCTTGATATGCATGAGGGAAAGAAGTAAATGAATATGTGTATGTGATAGTAATTCATCTCAATTAATCTTGAGATGTCTCTCTTATTTAATAAGTTTATTTAAACTAAGCCTAAACTTAGGATTAATTAAAATATATAGTAAGCCATTCACTAAAAGAAATTCACTAATTAACTTGCTTTAGAAATGACATAAGGTAGGATGGAAGAGAGATTCCCTCTCTTTCTTCTCTTTATAACACTTAGTTGTTAAGTGTAGGCCTTATGAAACAAAAGAAAACATCAAGTAAAATATTCAAACCGATTAAGTTACTTGAAGAGAAACCAACCTTCTATAAATTGAATCCTTTACACTTACCAAATTACAACTCTAAAGCATAGTTAGGACATACTACACAAGCTTTAAATCACACACATTAGATTAAGTCCCCATTTCTAGCTTTATGTTAGGGCGGTGCATGGTTTGATGTATGTTTTGTTTTGTGATGTATTATTTTAGATTGGATGGTAGTGTGTATATGCATAGACTGAATGGTAGGACGATCTTAGTCTAATCATTATCTTCTGTAGGAGATTGTGCTTAAGGGGTACTGTAATAAAAATATAAATACTTTTGTTATGCAGGTTGCTTATGACCCTAAGCATAATCCAAAAATAGGCCAGGTGGACTTGGTTACCCATGTGTGGGGTGCTAAGTCTAAATTATTCATATGCATGCTTGAGATTGTGTGGTGAGTTTAGCTAGTCTCTGTTTTACAGGTTTTAGTTAAATTTACTTTTTCCATTTTCATGTAATTTCTGAAATTAGGATTTAGAATGAATGTTATGGGGGATTAGGATGAACATTGGTCATAAAACTATGTCTTATGTACCATGTGAAGCCTTAGAGCAACCATACCCCAACCAACCAAAAGAAGGAAAGAAAGGAAGAAAGAAAGAAATGAAGGAAAGAAGAAATGAAGAAATGAAGAGTGAATACCCCCATAACATAAATTCCTCCTAAGTTGTAATTATTCATTTGTAATCCAGGTTGTTTAAGGGTATAGCTCGACAACCCATTTCTTTTCGGGTTTGTGTGGTGGAGCTCGACCACAATCAACATTTTATTCTTTTGCACTAGCTTTATAAATTTATTTGATGTTTGTTTAGCTTGTGCATTAAGATGACATATTTTTTTTAGTTTCTTCCTTGCTTTGTTGAATGGCCTGGATGCAGTTAGGCTCTTAAAAAAATAAATTTTCTATCCAATTAATCAATTCAAAATAAAATTAAATAACTCATATCCTCACCTAAAACCTAGGATATAAAATCAAGATAAAAGATTCAGCAACTCCTTAGCTGGATGTTGTATGTTTCACATCATGCATATAAAATCATCTTGCTTCACTCTTGCTTATGGAGGGCTTCCACTTTGCCAGAGAACATGGCTTGACCTTTGAGAGCCATGGTAGAAATACACCTCCTTTTTGCTGATTTTGGCCCATAACCAATTTCTCAAGCATTAGGCATATGAATTCCATAGCCTGTGTCAAATTAATTGTCCAAAAATAAAAATAAACTTACAAAATTTACCCTACATGATCTAGTCTCTCAGGGAGAGAGTTTAAGGACTTAACCTATTTTCTAAATAAATAATAATGTATCTATCTTACAAAAGCATATGACTTGTCTACATGTATTTAAAATCGTAGGAGGAGTTAGTTGGCGGCCACCACCAGACGGTTGTAAGTCCAAATAATCAAGTGGTTTATCCTCTCTTGTGGAGGTAAATCATATACCCATTTTCACCTTAGATTTAGGTCATGCTTTGTCCCTCACAAAAGCTTCCTAGATTTAGGATCCAAGGTTGCTTCTCCTTTTTGCAGGCTACAAGCATAAATCTTCACCTCTTAGTCATTTCCATGATCTTGTGTTGTGGAATTGTAAGCCCTAAATTTATAATAAAAATTCAACTCAAACAAACAATTCTCCTCAATTTTAAAAATGTAAAGCCCAACCATAGAATAATTTGGGATGCTTACTAGGCTTCTTAGTATCATGAGCATCCCCTACTCATCTCCTCTTGGTTTCGATAATAACTCCCTCCTCTTGATCAATCTCAGTTGATCTTTCAAAAATAACCAATTGATTGATAGAATTATCTTTGAAATTTTTGGAGACAATGATCATTACCTTAATTGAGAGTATTCTTAAAGAATCTCATTCCTTAAGATAGAATTAACTATGTGGGCTTGACTCCATAGGGAACTTAAGGAACCCAGTTTAAAATAAACCCTACTTTACTTTTTCATGTAAAGTAGGAGAATAATCTTTGGTACATGCGAATACCCATTATCCTTAGGAGTCCTTATTAGGTGATTAGGTCCATTACATGATAGTGACTTTTATCTTTCGAGATAGTACACTATTCCTCAATATTGTATCTGATCAGCCTAATAAGAACTTCTGTGGATCTACATGGTGTCCAAATGAAATGTATATTTCTATCTTCATTTTATCCACATAGATTGAAGATGGAAGTATATAAGAGAAAATTTTCACCACATAGGGTTAGCATTAGGTTCTATTGCTAGCTTATGGACTGTCATGTCAAGAGATAAGCTGGGCATTTCTTCATAACTCTATGCAAAGCAGTTTTTAAACTCAGTCAATAGCCTAACAAGGTCATTAGTTTTAATATCATTCAATAACAAACTAATGTATGTCGGTCATGGATAATCTTCAGTTCCCATGTTGATCTATTTTAGCTTGTCGATGGTCGATCTGATCTCCTCTTTGAACTCTGGCAATGCATCTTTGACTTTAAAGTCATTTGGATCATCCTACGTTATTAAAAACACTTCCTCATATGAGTTAGCATGATTTGAAAAGAACTGATCAGATTCCAAATGATTGGTGATGACTAGGCAATGATTGTCATCATTGGCTAGACCCATTGCACCAAATCCTAGTCTTGGTCTTAATTGAGAGGTTTTGCGTTCATTCTTCTATATTCTTTTAAAATAGTTTGAAAAGTTCTTTGACCAAGTATGTGGGATTAATCCCTTCTTTATTAAGTTAAGAACACAAGACGAATACCATTCAAAAGGTAATTGTATTAAATCTTTATATGAATTATCCTTAAGTTCTACATCAAATTTCTGACTTGAGGATGATGCTCCCAAAAAAAACCTCTAAGTTTTCCCATCTATGGATGACTTAGGGGCTTCCTTAACTACCAAACCCTCAACTTTTTATGAGAAAAGTGAGGTTAGAGCTAATGTTCTTAACTGACTCCTGATTATTTCATACGTAGACTTGGATACATTTATGCTTTGCTTTGGAGCCTGGTCTTCATCACTATCATGCTCAAACGTCACCTTAAAAGGGATCCACTACTGAGATGAGTTGTTTGGGGTGCTAACCATATAAGACTCATGCTTTTAACTAGATTATAAGTCTATGTGGATAACAGGTGCACTCCTGGTGGTTGGGACATGCCTCTTATTAGGTGGCCAATAGGAAGGCTTTCCAGCTCGGGGGCTGCCTCTGAACTGTCCTCTACCTTTGCTTGGTGGAGGTCAGGTCATCCTACCCATATGTTTGAATGGAGTAAAGAACTGTGGGTGTAATCTAATGTCAGGCTCTACATCTTCCCCTGAATCCATTTCTTGCTCTCTTTTGTTTTCTTTTGTTAATTCTTTTTTCTTTTCTTTTTCAAATTCTTTTTCTTTCTCTTTTCTTTCTTTTTGTCCCTCTTGGGGATCTTGACTAGATTCACGGGAATGGACTTGATAGTTTTAGGAAAGGAAATAGGATGCATCCTCATATATCCCGACCTTGTGAATTATGAAGGGCTTGAGATTGCCTTTGACACAATACTCAATTCCACCTCTCATGAACTTCATGCACTGATGTAGAGAGGATGGAACTATGTTATTATCTTGTATCCATGGTCTCCTAAGCAAAGCATTGAAAGATGTATCTGAGTCTATGATATGAAACTTAACTTTAGTCCTTAAGTCATCTATCTCTAATGGCAACACTATGGAGACTAAGGCCCTATTTCCTTGTTCATTGAATCCTCTCAACATCATCCTCTCTTTTTAGAGTTTGGATATGTCAATCCTCAAGTAGGCAAGGGTTCTTAAGCTTATAATGTTGATTGATGCACCTTGGTCAACCAGAACTCTCGATATCCTGTATCGGCCAACGTCTACTGTAATGTAGAGAGGGCAGTTGTGCTTGACCATTCCTAGAAGCAAGTCTTCATCACCTAATGTAACTCCTAAGATGTCCTTTGAGCTATGTGCCTCCTCTTTAGTAGTGATTAGCTGAGCTAAGTATATCTCTAGGTCAAAAAGAGCCTTGACTAGAGACTCCTTCATCTCTTTGGATAAGGCAAGGGTGTCATATATGCTTAACTTAGCTGAAAACTTTCTAAGATATGCTAGGATATTTTAATCAACTCTGACTTGGTCCTCCACAAGCATATCCATAGGTGGAGCATCTTGTGGAGGCATTATCTACTTACTGGAACTAATGATTTGTTTACCTTGTGCTAACTAGGAGGTAAAACTACCATGTAGGTTGACTTCAGTGACTTCATGGAATGATGAACTTGTGGAAAGTTCTACCTTCTCATCAAGTATACTTACAGCTTCTCCTATGTGATCCTCGGAGTCAGTTGACTCCAAGTCAATCTCAAGAGGTGAACCTGATTGATTTAAAAAAGCAAAGTCTGATTTTGAATCAGAAAAGTGTGGATCAAAATGACTAGAGCTAACATTATTATTTTCTAGACTTTGGGAGTTTTGAAGAGGAATAAAATTTAAGGTATTGGAAGTGGACAAGTTGTAAGTGAAAGCTTTCTTCATTAATTTCTTTTTGGGTGGAGGTACATGATAGAAATCTAATAAATTAAATGGGATAAGGGATTTAATGCCCTTGTCCACTGATACAACACTTTTACTGATAGAAGAAGAGCTAGTGGAAGAAAAAGTAGTAGCTACGACTATGGATGGAGTGCTAGACTCGGACGGTGGTTGCGTTATAGGACTATCCCAGGCAAGTAAGGTGGACTGTTGCTAGGTTGTCACCTTCTTCAAGTTGTCTTTGATAACTTGCAACCTTCCTTGATGTTGGAGGTTTGAACTACCTCAGGCACCTGTAAGAAGAGATTCTTGATCTTTGAGACAATCTTCTTAGAGGTTCGGGATAAGGATATATCCCAACCTTCTTTGGTCTTAAGAGGATCGCAAGTATCCCCTTTCCTTTGATTGCTTCAATTATTGTTGCTTGATTTTATCTTTTGATCTTGAGTTGGAACCCACATTTCAACAATTTTGGTTATGTTAAATGGGGTTCAAATTGCATGGAGAGATTTGTAGAATTGGAGGAGAAGCTTTTTCCTTGATGTTGACTTGAATTATTGATTTTGATTTGTCCTTTTTAATTAGACCGTTCATTTAACAAATTTAGGTATGCTAAATGGGGTTCTGTTGGAGAGATTTATGATGTGAGGAGAGACTTTGCCATATGATTTTTATTTAGAACCCATACTCAACCAATTTAAGTAGGTTGGGCGGAGTTCAAATATTTGGAGAGACCTTTCAAGATATTTGTGTTGAGTGTCTTGTTTGAAAATTTTGATTTAGAAAAACCTTTACTTAGCAAATTTAGATATGCTAGAAAGGTTTCGATTGTATGTTTGAAAATTTTGTGAAAACATCTTTGCTTGTAATGGTTGTTTGTTATGTGTGTGATATATGTTGATTTGATTTGAAAGTGGGGCTTCTTACTTAACAAATTTGGTATGTTAAGTAGAGGCCAAATGTGCTTGATATGTGTTTAATATGTGTTTGATATGTGTTTGAAAATGAGACTCTCACTTAACAAATTTGACATGTTAGGTGGGAGCCAAATGTGATTGATTTGTATTTTAAAAATGAGACTCTCACTTAACAAATTTGGTATGTTAAGTGGGAGTCAAATTGATTTATTTTTGAAAAATGAGACTCTCATTTAACAAATTTGGTATGTTAAGTAGGAGTTAAGTCTATTTATGATTTGAAAATGAGATTCTCACATAACAAATTTGGTATGTTAAGTGAGAATCAAGTCTGATTATTATTTGTGTTTTGAAAATGAGACTCTCACTAAACAAATTTGGTATGTTAAGTGAGAGTCAAATGTGTTATGTTTGAAAATGAGACTCTCACTTAAGAAATTTGGTATGTTAATGTGGTGTTTATTTTTTTTATTTCTTTTTGAGAGAGAGAATGTTGTGAGACACCACGTAGATCCACAGATGTACTCATTAGGGTGATCTAGTATGTCATTGAGAAATGATGTAGTATCTCGAGAGACAAAAGTCACCATCCTACAATGGACCTAATCACCTTATAAGGACTCCTAAGGACAAAGGGTCTTCAAATGTACCAGAGATCTTTCCCCTACTTTACATTGAAAAGTAAAGTAGCATTTATTTTAAATTGGGTTCGTTAAGTTCCCTATGGAGGCAAGTCTAGTAGTTAATTATATCTTAAGGAATGAGATTCCTTAAGAATACTCTCGATTAAGGTAAGTGATCATTATCTCCAAAGATTTCAAAGATAGGACTATCAATAAATTGGTTATTTTTTGAAAATCTAGTGGGATTGATTAAAAGGAGAGAGTTATTATCGAAACCAAAATAAGATGAGTAGGGGATGCTCATAATACCAGGAAACTTAGTAAGCATCCCAAACTACCCTAGGGTTAGGCTTTATATTTTTGAAATTTGAGAAGAATTATATGTTTGAGTTGAATTTTTATTAGAAATCTAGGGCTTATTCCATCAAGATCATGGAAATGCCTAAGAGGTGAGGATTTATGTTTGTAGCCAAGAAAAAAATGACCTCATCTTAAATCTAGGGAGATTTGAGGGCCAAATCCTGACCTAAATCTAAGGCAAAAAATGAGTATATGGTCTACCTCCATAAACAACCCGACTATTGGACTTCCAACCACCTGGGGGTGCCTACCAACTAACTCCTCCTATAATTTTAAATACATATAGGTAAGTCTTATGCTTTGCAAGATAGCTAGGCTGTTGTTTATTTAGAAAGGAGACTAAATCCTTAAACATACTTCCTAAGATACTAGATCAAGGGCATGAATAATGACATAAATCTAATGCAAATTTTGTTAAGTTTTATTTTGATTTTTGGACATTTTTTATTTGACACAAGCTATGAGATTTCATATGCCTAATGCATGAGGAGATTGATTATGGGACAAATTTAAAAAGAAGGAGGTGTGTTTCCACCATGGCTCTCAAAGGTTAAGCCATTTTTTTAGCAAAGGTGAAAGCCCTCCATTAGCAAGAGTGAAGCAATATATTTTTGTGCATGACGTGAAACATACAACATCCAGCTAAGGGGTTGCTAAATCTTTTATTATCTTGATTTATGTCTTATGCTTTAGGTGAGGTTATGAGTTATTCAACTTAATTTTGAGTTAATTTAATTGAATATATAATTTATTATTTTATTAAGAGCTTAATTGCATCTAGGTCATTCATTAAATAATGAAAAAATAGAAGAAGTCATGCCATCCTAATTGCTCAATCATAAACAAAATATCAATCAATTTATAAAATTAACGCAGAAGAATAAGAGGTCGATGTGGTCGGGCTTCACTGCACAAACCCAAAAAGGAAATTGGGTAGCCGAGCTCTACCCTTATACGTCCCAGATTACAAATGAATAATTATAATTAAAAGGAATTCATGTTATAAGGATCTTCATTCTTCATTCTTTATTCTTCATTTCTTCATTTCTTTCTTTCTTCATTTCTTTATTTCTTCACTCCTTTCTTCCTTTTGATTTGTCTTGAGATGTGGTTTGCTCCAAGGCTTCACATGGTACATAAGACATAGTCTTATGACCAATGTTCACCTTAATTCTCCCATAACATTTACTCCAAATTTCAATTGCAAAATTTACATCAAAATGGGAAAGAAAAATCTAACTAAACCTGCAAAATAGAGATTAGCTAAACATACCACACAACCTAAGTAGCTAAATGAATAATTTATACTTAACACCCCACACATGGGTAACCAAGTCTATCTATCCTAGTTTGGATCATGCTTAGGGGTATAAGCAACTTGCATAGCAAAAGTATTTATATTTTTATTACAGTGCTCCTTAAACATAATCCCTTGCAGAAGACATGATTAGATTAAGATCATCCTATGATTGATTCTACGCACATGCACCCTAACATTCAGTCTAAAAATATTACATCACAAAACAAAATCAGATATCAAACCATGAACTGCCCTAACATAGAGCTAGAAATGGTGACTTAGCCTAATGTGTGTGACATTTAAGGCTTGGGTGGCATGTCTTAGCTAGGCTTGAAGGTTGAAATTTTCTAAGTGTGAAGGATTCAACTTAGAGGGTGGTTTCATTTTAAGTGTTTAGTTGATTTATGAATTTTATTTGATGATTTGATTTGGTTTGAATGAACCTACATTTAGTTACTAAATATTGTAAAGAGAAGAAAAGAGAGGAGAACTTCTCTTTCATCCCTACCTTAAGTAATTTCTAAGGTAGATTCATTAATAATTTTTCTTTAGTGAATGTTTTATTATGTGTTTTAATTAACTTTAAGTTTCAATTTGCTCTAAATAAACCTATTCAATAATAAAGGCATCTTAGGATTAGTTAAGGTGAATTACTATCACATAACACACAACCATTTATTTTTTTCCACCATGTATATCATACATATGAATAATCTTAAGCATACATATACATGCAATGCAAATTTTAGCACACCTTGATGATGAATGCTAAGAGAATTGATTTTGAAATTTGGATATCCCATGAATGCATGTCTTTATTATGTAGAAAAGAGGGATTCTCCATCCATTAACATAATGCACATTCACATGAATAAAATACATAAGTGAGTAAGGCGCCATTATTTTCTACACGAGGGGCATAAGGTACAAGACCTACTTAGGGCTACTTAAAGCCTCATGGGATGTAGATAATACCACTTTTCTTAAATACATGTAGATGTACAAAAAGAAACAAATGGATGAAGAATCAAGCATAAGATTTTTGTGTTTGATTTGGTTATATAATTTACATGTGTAATGTGAGGATCCTTCTAAAGTCATAATATAGAAGTGAATATGAATATATTTAAACGAGTGTTATGTTCTTTTTAAATGAACTAAGCCCTTGGCAAATCCTATACAAGTCCATGTTAAGAGAATAGAAGAAAATAACACAAAACATATCTTATGCTATAATCACATGAAAGCTTATAAGTACTTATAAGTAGCATCACTTCATTCATAATCTTTGATTTATAGGTTTTAAAAATAATTTTTTTATTTAATAGTGATAATAGCCACTCATATTCTTAATTTTAGCCAACACATGCAATTTGACATAAAAGGAAAACATTTTATTTAATTGATTTTTCAAAAGAGATGAATGTATGGTTTCATATGGAAAATAACATTTAGCATGCTTGGAAAGAAATAATGTGATATAGGCATATGTCTTCATTCACCCTAATTAATTCCCAAAGACAATCCTATAGAATAAGATCATTTAAAGTGAATCAAAATTCTTTAAAGAGATTTTTATTTTTGGATTTGATTTGACTTAGGAAATGTGAAAAGAGTTTGCTAGACTCATTTCCCCATGTGTAAATTGGTTTAATTTAATTTTAGAACAATTAGGTTGATTTTATGTCTTATCTAGGTTAAGGTGTGAATTAATTCTATTAATTACCCCTTATCTACACCACTTTAACATAATTAAATAAGTAATTTTGAGCCAACATGTGATATGCAATCACATGGAATTTAAATCAACAATGCACCTAAGAAATAAAGGGGCCTAATGTAATTGGCTCACAATTATAAATTAATTAAGCTAAAGGGTTTAATTAAGTACTTTTATAACCATCCTACACATGTAGTTGATTATAATTTCTTTTGAAGTCTCTTAGGTTAATGAACACCTAAGAATCTACCCAAGATTAATTGATTATGTTTTAGAATATTTTGGTTTTAAGTTTACTTAATTAAGCCATTTAATGAAGTGATTAAAATATTAATCAATTTGCAAATTAATTAAGTCTTTATCCAAATGAAATAAACTTAGGGGAAAAGATTGGAAAAAGAAATCCTAATCTCATTTCTTAAGTCCATTTAGTGTTTCATGATGATTAACAAACTTAATTAATGAATTTATCATTATTTAATAGGTTAATTAATCATTTATTTAGTTAAGAGAGAGATTAAGGATAAAATAAGAAATTCTCTTAATTAATCCAACAATAAATTCTAAAAAAATCATGAGAGGTAGAGGTCATCCCACTAAATAAATCTAGGAAGTTTGGAATTAATTGCTAAAGTAATTACCCTAATTAGATTTCTAATAAAACCTAAATTGAGTGAAAGTCACTATTCAAAATCAATTGATTTTAATTTTATATTCTTCCTCACTGAATTATCTTTAAAATTAACTTGAGTTTGTATTTTTTGGATTTTTCTATAATTGGTTATGAATTTTGGAAGTTTTAGCAATAAAAATGAATTAATTAGAGCGAATTAACCCCCTAATCACATCAGGCCACATGGTGGCTGACGCGGTGCGCTTTTCGCGTGGTGCGACGGGATAGGTTATTTAAGTTGTCACATCCATGGCTAAGTTAGCCGACGGCGGACGTGCTTTCTTCACGGGCCATTCGATCTAAGATCGGGCAACCGTAATTAATCCCATGATTTAAGTTTAAATTAAAGGGATATCTATCATGATTTAATCACAACCGTCTGTTCCAATCATGAGGAACAGACGGTGTGTGATCTATCTCCTCCCAAGCAGCAAGAGACGGATGCCATATGTCAATCGTCGCTCGATCCGAGCTCACCCAAGCTCGAATGGAGTTCAAACTCACCCCACACCTTTGGGGAAGCATAAGCAAGGAATCTAAGGGTTAAGATCTATTGGGATTACAATTCCCTTCACAAAAGACCAAGCAATTTTTTTATCTTAAGATCAGTTTTCAGCGATACCTCGCCAGAGGCTATTAGTGCTTCCAATGAAGGAGGTAGCTTTGTCTAGTAACAATGAAGCCCTGTTGAAGGTATCAAGTCTTGATTTGAAGTGGATGGCTCATTTGACCAAGCTTCCCTTCAATGGTAATCAACTTTGATGGAAGTCCTCCCGTGGCAGACTTGGGAAATAGCTTAAATGAGGTCCCTTGATGGTGTTTGCAAGATTAATTTGGGTTTGGTGGAGGGTGGATGGATTGGATCATCACTTCACCTCCCCTGTTTTGGCCTTGAGCAGAACCGAGAAGGAGAAATTAAGGAACCTTGAAAATGGCCTTCGAAAGCTTAGGAATGCTTGGTTTCAATTCCTAGAGCTCATTCGAATTCAGTGCTTCTGATTTGAGTGGGAATGAGAGGGAGTACATCTCCCCATCCTTGGATCAGACAAAGAAGAGAAATTTTGCCATTTTTGATCAATGGAAAAGATTGGTTGATCAGTTTGGGTTGTTTAGCATCCCATGTGATTCATTTTAGGTAGTGGAGGGAAGGAGAGAGAGTGCCCATGTGCTAGGTGAGTGTATGGGGTGATCCAATTATCCAATTCCCATTGGAGGGTTCAATTTGGCCATGGGTTGGGTCATGGCTGACCCAAGCCCATTGGGTCATGTTCACCACCTCTCTTAGTGTCCATGTGGACCACTAGAAGGATTCCAAGTGGCCTTGAGAAAGAATTGGCCAAATTCCAAGTGAATTTATCCATAGGATACCCTTTGACCTAAGGGTAAAATAGTCATTTGGCCTTGATTTTGATTTGGGCATATTTGAAATGATTCAAAAATAGGTTGGGCCAAATTTCAAGTGATTTGGAGTTCATTTGGTTTGAATTGGTTCAATTTGACCTATTTAGGTCAAGTTGGGTCAAATTAGTTTAGTTGGACTAATTGGTTAAATTGGGTCAAACCATGGGTTAGGTCAAGTTCATATGATCATTTGGAGCCTATGGGTATCATTGGTTTGGTTCAATTTGATTTATATTTGGTTTTGGTTTATTTAGGTTCATTTAGGTCAAATGGGTGAAGTTGACCAATTTGACTCATTTAATTGGGTTAGGTCATGGGTTGGTTTAGGCTTGGTTGATCATTTGAAATGTATTCAAGCTTTGGTTTCAATCAATTTTGGGTTTGGTTTGATTTCAAGTTGATTTGACCTTTTAGGTCAAGTTGGGTTCATGGTCAATTGGGCTAGGTTGGGCTAGTTGGCAATTGAAGCTTTGGTCAAGTTCAACAAGTGATTTAGAATGAATTTGACCCATTGGTTGCATTCAATTTGGCTTAGAATAAGATTTGACCCATTTTAACTTTTTATGTCAATTTGGGTCAACTTAGGTCAAGTGGCCAATTAGGTTTGGTTTGGCTCAATTGATGGCTTGGTCAAGTTCAATCATTGATTATAGATTGATTTAGATCAATGGTTTCAATCAATTTGAGTTATGGTGGATTTTGGCTAGTTCGGGTTTCATTTGGGCTAAGTGTTTACTTGGTCAAAGGCTAAGTTTTAATTGGTTTGACCCAATTTGAGTGCTTGATCATCCTAGGATGATTGTTGCTCATAATGTGAGGCTTAGATGGGCTTAGTTCAATCTAATTTGGGTTGGATTAAAATTTGGCTCAAAAAGGTCCTTTAGGTCACTTTGGGTCAAGTGAGCCTAAGTGGGTCAATTGGCTTGATCAAGGCTTGATTCAAGTTTGGTTGAACTCACATATGGACTTATGATTGAAATATAAATCCAATTGCAAGTGATTTGGAGTCAAATGGGTTTTGATTCATTTGATAATTTCAAGTCAAAAGGATGAACATGGGTTTGACTTGGGTTAGTTTGATTTTGGTTTGATGATTGAAGTTTATGTTTATATTTGGGCATGTGATTGAAGGAATGATTGTTTGAAGAGAAAATCCAAAGGTTTGGATTGATTTGAGATGATTTGGCTAAGTTCAAGGATTTGACTTGAAAGAAAGAGTATAGTTGGATTTGGATTTGAATTTTGAATTTGGTTTTGATATTTGAATTTATATTTTATTTATATTTATGAATATAAATGAGGTATATGAGAAAAACATTTTGAATTTGGATTTGAATTTGGTTTTAGTTGTTCAAGAGATTTGAAAAATAAGTAAGTTGGATTTGATTTGGATTTGGTTTTGTATTTGGTTTTGATTATTTGATTTATATTTCATTTATATTTGTGAATATAAATGAGAATATAAATTTTATGAAAATCTTTTGAGTTTGGAATTTTTATTTAATTTGAGCTAAGTCTATAAGATGAAATCAAAGCTTAGAAAAGGTTTTGATTTGATTTAATATTTGAAAATCAATTGGTTGGAATTGATTTAAGATTTGGGTTTGAGTTGGGTTTGAAGAAGGAAGCAAGGATTGGGTTCAAGCTATAGGGTACAAGTTTTCCTACCCACATGGCATAACCTATTCATATGGTAACTCTAAGTCTCTAGGGTTAGGTTAAGTGTTCACTAATCACTTGTCTTAAGACTAAGGAACTCTTAGTGTTTGAGGAGTCCTTATGCAAGATGAGAAGTTGAAAGCTCACTCTAAAATGAGGTCAACAAAGGTGCCCAATAGGTGTGGTGTGACCCAGGTTCACATGTGAATGTGAGATCAACAACATTGAATGCCACACAAAATGATCTACAAAATTAGGTGTAGAAGGAATCAAGATCTTAGTCTAATGCGACTCTACTTATGTTTAAAACATAAGAAAATAAAGGGGGAATCCATTAGGGATTGAGTATGTGAGCTTTCCACTAGAGGAAAATGCTCAAGTTATCTACTGGGGGATGAGAGGTTGTGAAATCCCCTTGGGGATTAGAATTTGGAATCCACTAGGGATAAAGGATGTGAACCTTCCACTAGGGGAATATGTTTGAGTTGGATTGAATTGACTCCACTAGGGAGATTAGAAAGGTTTGCATCTCATTGAGGAGAAGGCGGTGATTTGATTTTAATTTGACTCCAGGGAGGAGAGTTGATTTATTTGATTTTAAATTTTAAATTTTGAGATGGAATTGCGGATGAGTAGGGGCCATGTGGCCTTGACTTTACTATTTACTAGTCAAAGGGGTAGTCTACCAACCACATAGTAGGACTATCCAACCAAAGGTGTTTTTTGGTGAAAGCATGTCTTAGGAAGAAAGCAGTAGACTTATATCCTAAGTAGGGATCACGTTGGGTGATCGATTTGAGGCAATAGATTAAACCCAACCTTAGGACTATGAGTGAATGCCATTTGGGGACTTAAATCATCAAAGATAGTCAAAATTAATTTCATTTTAGTTATATTTGATGGATCCCATCGTTTGTGAGGGTACCGAGTAGAATGTCATGTTCTACTTTAGATTCGATCCAAAGGGGTAGCTTTCCAGGGAGAACTATCCAACCAAAGGGGTGCCTTTCGTTGCGGTGGTTAGGGAAGAAAGCACGGGGGTCATCTTCAACGAATAAGACCACTAGGGTGACACATTAGTAAGGTAACATGTCAACTCAACCTATGGCTGCCCGTCGATTTATGACATTCATGCTAGAAAGAATGCATAGTAGATTACATCTTCCAAAGAAAAATGATCGTCGGGGTGGCCTATTTGTGACAAAATAGATTGAACCCATCCTAAGGGCTACTTCAGAGAGAGTGTCGACCTGGGGACTGATCTCAACTCAAGTGTAGTCACGCAATTCCTATAGGAGTTTCTTGCTTGCCTAAAGATAGGATGCCACTTGGGAAAGGGGCATGGGGCTTGAATTCTAATCCACAAGTGAATAAATTGTTTGTTTATTTGTTAGTTTTATTTATCATGGACCTTGTTGGTTTTAGGGATCATATTGAGAGAAATATATCTAGACCTATCTCAATTTCTTGGTCCAAGGAGAATCACATAGATAAATTCTCCAACCACAGGGGTGACTAGGAAAGGGGACTGTCCAATCCAAGTAACCCGTGTAGTGTCTAAATGGGGTTGCAAAGGATTCCAAGTAGAGTGCCCACAGGAGGGGGCCACTAAGGGCTTTATCCAAAATAAGAAGATAATTTCTATAGGTATTGGTGGCCAACTCAAGGAGAAAGTGTGGGGACTCACAGAGTGGTGTATCCATTGAGGTGAGTCACTTGTGTCGGTTAAGAAGAAAGCATCGGACTCATCCTCTAGAAAGCGATTGTGGGGTGTCTATCTTATTTCGAGGTGCTATCGACTAGGTGATTACTAAGTGAATGCCACTGGGGGACTTATATCAATTCAAGAGTAGTCAAGAGGAAAGGGGCCGCTGGGGGGCTTATCCTAAACCTACAATATATTTGACCTAGTCATTGCATGATGGTCAGTTGAAGAAGAAAATATATAGGCTTACATCCTCTTAAATAAAGTCAACATGAGGTAGCTTACTGGCTGCACAGTGAGATCTACCAGACTAACAAGGCGCTCGTCAATTTGTAATGGTCAAGCCAGAAAGAAAGTGCAGGGACTCACATCCGCCAAACAAATGACCGGGTGACACTAGCAAGATAGTATTTAGGACCTAAGCGACTAATGAGTAGTGCCACAGGGGCTTGCTCCACATCAAAATAGCGAGATAAAAGATATGTGTTTGTGTGTTTGTGTGTTTGAAGATAGATGCTGTATGGGTTCTCGGCACCTATCTATTTGTGCTAATTAATAGGATGCCTCTTGGGTTCTCTACCTAGTGCGGGGAATCATTTTGTTTGTTGTTGTGAAAAGGGATGCCTCTTGGGTTCTCTTACACCTAAACATCATGATCAAAAAAAAACAACACTTTGAATTAAGAGAATATCTTGACGAATTGGAATAGAATTTTGAAGATAATTATTTTCAAACATGATTTTATGGATAATATTTCTTCAAATAGAGCCCATTAATTAGAAGCATTGGGTGTTCCCCTTTACAATCAATAAGTTGATAAATTTCTCCTTGGTAGGCCTTCTCTATGATGAAAGAGCCTTCCTAAGTGGGTCCAAACTTGCCTCCCATCTTTTGATGGGCAACAATTGGTCTCCTTAGAACTAAAACAAGCTCTCCTACTTGAAAATCTCTAGGGTGGACTAGCTTATTGTGAGCTTGAATCATCTTGGCTTTATATAACTCAAGGTTCTAGCACGCCCATAGGCATCTCTCTTCCAAATCTTCGAGCTCTTCTAATCACAACTTTGCATTCTACTCTGTAGTGATTTTACTATCCATTGTTATCCTTAGTGATAGGAGTTGAACTTCTAATGGTATAACGGCTTTGGACCCATACACTAAGGAGAATGAGATAGATTCAGTTGGAGTTCTGTATGTGGTGTGGTATGCCCATAAGGCTTCAACTAGTTGTTAATGCCACTGTCACTTGTTGTCAACAAGTGTCTTCTATAGTATATGGATGAGAGTTTTGTTGAATGCTTACCTGGGAGTAGATGGTGGAATATCTCAAATCTATATGTCTCCTGAAGCTATTGATCTTGGTGATTTTGAATTATACCATTAGATATAATTCATGAGGCACTAAACCTATATGATATGGTTCTAAAATTGGAGCACATCTTTGAGATGACCTCGAGTGGGATTGCCTCAGCCCGCTTGGAAAAGTAGTTAGTGGAAGCTAAGATGAACCAATGACCTTCAGAAGAAGGAGGATCGATAGGACCCACTTTGTTGGTACCCCAACACTCAAATGGCCATGAGGCCAATGTAGGATGTAGAATGTTGGGTGGTTGATGTAGGACCACACCGTGTACTGACACTGATGACATCTCTTAGCTATGTTCATGCAGTCTATGATCATTGAAGGCCAGTAGTATCCTAGTCTTTTGATCATTGCTTTCATTTTCGGACCAGATTGATGTGCTCCGTATAAACCTGAATGTACCTCGGTCATGATCTTATGGGCTTTGTGTTTGTCTAAATAGTGTAACTAAATTTGATCAAAAGATTGTCAGTACAAGGTGCCATCCACAAGAGCATAGGAGAGAGCTCTCTGCTTTATCTAATGGGTTTGTGATTTCTCTAGAGGCAGTTTTTCTGTGTTCAAGTAATCTATGAATGGTTGTCTCCAATCTGGCTCCTCATCTTTATTGACAACGGTAACCTCCCCTTTAAGAGAAAGTCTCTTGACGAGTTCAACATCAATAAGGGATATGACTTGTCTGTTTTGGACCCTTATTGGAATGGACTCATCTTTTAGACATACCAATTCCTTGGCGAGTTTAGCTAAAGCATCTCTACATTCTCTCGAGGACCTTGTAGATGGTGACCTCAGGATTTGGGCCAGACTTCATGGTATACTCATGGTAGTGACGAAGCTTAGGTTTTAGAACCTTATAGGACCCAGCAATATGGTTGATGACTAGCTGAGAATCCTCGTAGAAGTTGATGCTCTTGACACACACTGTAATGGTTAACTCTATATCGATAATCAAAGCCTCATACTTAGCTTTGTTGTCAGTGCATGGATTGGAGATAGTATGAGAATCTCATCATCATCAGTTAAGAGAACTATTCCACCCCTTCCTTCCGGAAGAGTAGATGGTTCTTCTCCTTTTGAAAATGCACCATCAAAATACATCTCCCAATGGCGACTGTCAACCTCTCCTAAGTTCATGATTTGTTCACCAGGGAGATCATCATTAAATGAGGAATAAACAAGAACTGGGTGTGCTGCTAAGAAATCTATTAGTACCTATCCTTTCAACGCATAGAGGGGTATGAATATAATATCGAACTATGAGATAATCATGGACCAACGTGTCAACCGTCCGGATAGCATCGGTCGTGTCATGAGATACTGTAGTGGATTGATTCTTGAAATCAAGTTTACCTTATGAGAAAGCATATAAAGCCATAGCTTTTGGGATGCGAATATGAGAGCTAGGCAATGTTTCTCAATAGGTGGGTAGTTTGCTTTAACAGGGATCAGACGATGGCTGAGGTAGTAGAGAGCATTCTCCTTCCCTTCATCATTGGTTTGGGCCAACAAAGCGCTAAGAGAGTCATCCAATGCAGTGTAAAGGATAAGTGGCTTGCCCGGGATAGGGGCTGCTAGAAGTGGTGGCTTCACCATATATCAAAAGCATACTGGCACTTGTCATCCCACTTGAACTTAGCATCCTTTTTGACTAGTGCTGAAGATGGCTTGCATCTTCTCAATAGATTGGAGATAAAGTGTCTTAGAAATGACAACCGTAATTGGAATGACCTGAGTTGGGTTAAACTTTTAGGGGGTAGCATTTCTAAGATAGCTTTGATCTTTTCTAGATCTATCTCTATTC